>OY744522.1:110395725-110445725 GCA_963556195.1 Sepiola atlantica
TTATATTTTCATCTATGGACGTATACGTTTCGTCTCTTTTCAATCAAGACTCATCAGCATAGAAGTACAACTATTCACCACCGGTCACACGATTCGAAACCCTGGACTACAAGTATTTTTTCAACCTACAGTCCAACGTCGCTAATATATATATATATATATATATATATATATATATATATATATATATATATATATATATATATATATATATATATAAACATTAAATCAGATACACTAATAAATTTGTGTTTTCGTACTAGACGTATATCATTCAGGACTGGCTGTTTAGTTAATAACTAAATTCTCCAAACGATATTTCAGACTAGTAAATTAAGACTAGTAAAATAGCGACGTTCTTTCCAATGGTTATGACTACCGAGGAAGGGGCGGAGTTAAAGACTTTCATGCGCGTCAAATATCATAATTTAAGTCGCCTCTACCCTTCACGCATTGGAGAATTTTAGGTGTCCCTGAGACATATACGTAATAAAATTATATGTACACAGATACGAGTCATGATACACTTGCATATTCGCACAAACATTTATTGTGGCTTATACACTCACACATAGACACGCACAAACAGAACGCATACTCAAACACATAACTGTTGACACAGTATGGGTTAACTTAACGTGTGCAGACACAACTATATTATCGGGTATTAAATATTTACATACACAGTTTACAAAGAAAGAAAAATTGTAATAGCTCACACACAAACGTTACATTTTACTTGCTATAATACTTCGGCACTAACAAATTCTACATACATTAATAATGGATAATATAATTACAAAAAAAAAAAATTACAACAGAAAGACACATTTTCTAAAACCTTTATTTACTCAATTAGGGTTTTCTATCTACTGTAGTTAACAAGTGTTTAATAAATTAATTTATACTCAGACCAGTTAATTAGAAATTTCAACAGATTATTATTACATCCAGCAATTTAATAAAACTTTAAATATATTATTCTTATCTATTATTGTACAAGTTTTTAAATCATCTATTTACTCGATTAAATTTATCTATCTACTGTAGTAAACTTAGATTTAATAATTATTAGAGATTGTTTCTCGATGTATACGTTGTATTATTTTAATTTGTAAGTTTTAAAGCTAAAGCAACGCATATATATATATATATATATATATATATATATATATATATATATATATATATATATATATATATATATATATATATATATATATATATATACACGTTGTACGTCCTATAAAGTTAAGGGCGACTAATAATGAAATTTTCTGCATCTTAATCACTCAAGGAGTGAAACAATCGAAATAGTAGTAGTAAGCAAAAACAACGAACGCTACAATCACCAATAAAACAATTACATAAAAATACATTATATATATATATATATATATATTAATATTTCACGTATTCACATAAAATTTGATAAGGGGATATACTTTTTTATGTTATCAATTTTCAGTATTTACTTCAACAGTGCTCGATACGTTAGTAGAGCTAGGTAGTAAGCTATGAAAATATATTTATGGCAATTAAGCTACACAAAATTAATAACAATAAGAACAACACAAATATCAACACTACAAATAGAAATAAACAAAACCCTAATAGTAATCACCCGAATAGAAATGAAAAAGTTAGCAATGAAGAGAAAAAATGTAACTGCATAAATCGTACACTTTGTCCACTACAAAATAAATACCTAACCAAAAGTATTGTTTATCAAGCCACAATATTTGCCAAGGAAAAACCGAAGAACAAGAAGTACTACGTGGGTATGACCTCCCTAGATTTTATGACCACTAAAGCCCATTTAAAAACAGAGAACGTCGAATTAAAACAGCACTAGCAAACCACTATTGGGAGCTCAAAGAAAATGGACGCTCACCAATAATTGAATGGAAAATAATACGACAGGCCAGTACATGTAGAAATTTAGACGACCCATGTAGATTATGTCTGAATGAGAAATTTGAAATCCTAAACTTTAAAGACCCCCAAAATATATTAAACTGTAGAAGTGAGATAGCAAACAGCTGCCTGCACAGAATAAAATTGCCTTAGGCTAACAATACATAAATAAATAAACAAACAAATAAGTAAAAAAAAAAAAACTAAACTAAAACCTAAAAACTTAAAAACTAAAACCTAAAATAGAAATACAAGGAACCACGTGTTAAAATGAGGCCACCCATTATATTAGCACAACAAAGAAACAGGAAATAGGCCACTCTATAGAAAACAGAACAATAGAATAGGAAATAGGAAGTAAAACTAACCGGACCTTTGTTCGTGAGAAGCCCAACGATTGGCTAAGAGAACAACGAAGAATCTGATTGGTTAACTAGCTAGCCGTGTATATAAAAAACACCCGGTAAAACTAACACCATGCATTTTAGCCTGAAGATTCTTCCGGAGATGAAACGTGTAGCTTAATTGCCATTAATATATTTTCAGAACTTACTATATATATATATATATATATATATATATATATATATATATATATATATATATATATATAATCTCGAATTTCTTTAAAAATAAATATTTATTTATTTATTTATTTATTTAAAATCAACTTTGTTTCGACGATATAACGTCTTCTACAGGCATAGAAACATTTTGTTTTCCTTTTTCCTACTTCGTGGCATGGGGCCACTAGAAAAACCCTTATGGTCTTTCAACGTTGATTATTTAGAAAAAAATGTTTTAATCAGGAGGATCGCGCTGGCGCGCGTGAAATGTATTAGAGATGGTTTCATCGATGTGAGCGTTGTGTTATTTGAATTTGTAAGTTTTAGAAGCCAAAACAACGCGTATATATATATATATATATATATATATATATATATATATATATATATATATATATATATATATATATATATATATATATATATATATATATATATATATTTAAAATCAACCTTTTCCTTCCTCGTTGTATGGTGTCACTAGAAAGGTCAGTATGGTATTTCAGCGGTGATTAAAAAAATGTTTTAATCAGTAAGATCGCGCTGGCGCGCGTGAAATAAATGATAGATTTTTCTTCGATGTAAGCGTTGTGTATTTGAACTAGTAAGTTTTAGAAGCCAATATATATATATATATATATATATATATATATATATATATATATATATATATATATGTATGTATGTATATATATATATACATATATATATATATATAAATATATATATATATATATATATATATATATATATATATGTATATATATATTATTGCAAGCATGAAGAGAAGACGAATTTTATCGTTCATGATTAATAGTTAATCAAGAGAAAAAGAAAAGAAGAAAAAAGCCAGCCGACCGGTTTCGCCCTCTCTTAACAAAGGCTGTATCGAGGGATAAAAAAAACGAGATACTTAAAAAAAGTACACCAGTATCCCATTCAGAGTTTAAATGGTGCAAATAATATTTTGCTGTCATTAAAACTCTACGACAAAATAAGTCCTTGCTAATAACCAGACCGGATAAAGGTTCAGGGGTTGTTGTGCTAAACCATCAAGATTATGGCGAGAAAATGATGTTTATATTAAACGACACAGAAAAATTCATCAAATTGAGCCCTGTCGGCACTCATGATGCAACAACTTCCCTAGAAACTAAATTCCAGAAACAACTGGTAAAATAGGTGAAAAGCGGTGTACTCCCTTCCGATGTAACCAGTGAGATCAGACGCTCGGGCTCTATCCGCCCACGTTTATACGGATTAACCAAATCTCACAAAGTAGATATCACAGTTAGGCTTATTCTCTCTATGTTAGGGTCATCACAGCAGAAGGTTGCAAAATGGATCTTTAATATTTTACAGCCAGTATTGAAGTACTATAGTAAGTACTGCTTAAAAGATTCATTTTATTTTGCAAATCACATTGAAAATTCTATGGTTGCTAATAAATTTATGTCTTCTTCCGATATTAGCAACCTATTTACCTGTGTCCCTATTTTGGAAACAATCGATATCTGTGCCGATTTTTTTATATCGTAGCCAGTTATCGTCTCCTTCAATTCATGAAAGCATATTCGTGCAGTTGATGAAATTTGCCATTACATCCGTTGAATTCAGTTTTAACGATGTAATGTATAGGCAAATAGATGGTGTATCTATGGGCTCAGTTCTGGGACCGACAATGTCGAATATTTTTGTGGGTTTCTATGAGAATACTTTATTATCTGGACCCAGTAAACTTTTAGTCTACTTTCGATATGTAGACGATATATTTTGCCTTTCTAATAATAAAACGCAGGCAAATAAAATTTTCAAAATAACACATACGGGTCTTCAAGTACAGACCGTTTGCTTAAAAATCCGACGTGCGCTAGGAATTTCAGCATGGACTCCTTCACCATTCTCAGTGATGATCACTCACTATACCATCTAACAATCTTGGAGACTATTAGGACTAGATGTGATCAGTCTCTAAGATTCATCCTCCATTGTACATATACCATAACGCTATTTTCTTTTCTTTTCTTTACTCTCTCATCTCACCCCCTTTTTTTTAAATCTCTCGTTTTTTAAAAAATCCCTCGATACAATTCGTCTTCCCTTCATGCTTGCGATAATAACATTTTGTACTCTCCAAAAATCATCATATTAAATAACTATTTATTGATTTAAAATCAACTTAGTTTCGACGATAGAACATCTTATTCAGGCATAGAAACATTTTGTTTTCTTTTTCCTGTCCCGTGGCAGTAAGGTTCGTATGGTCTTTCAACGGTAATTCAAAAATGTTTTAATCAGGAGGATTGCGCTATTCTAACCACCCAATTAGAAAGTTTAACCATTAATTTAAGACTTTTAAGAAAACCCTAAGAAGAAACGATCAAGAAAACCCTAAGAAAAATGGCAAACTGGAGAGCACCAGGCCACGATGGAATACATGCATACTGGTTTAAAAAATTCACGACCCTGCATGAAAGACTAGCGCAGAAACTGAGTGGATGTATCCGCAAAACAGACGTACCAGAATGGATGACGGAAGGGAGAACAACATTAATACAAAAAGACCCCAAAAAGGGAACGACCCCCAGCAACTACAGACCGATAACATGTCTACCAATAATGTGGAAAATTCTCACAGCACAACTGAGAGAACAAATCTATCAATCCCTGGACAAACGTGGACTGCTCCCCGAGGAACAAAAAGGATGCCGGAAAGGACAAAGAGGGGCACATGATCTACTATACATTGATCAAAAGACCCTGAAGGAGGTGAAGAGCAGACAAAAGAACATAATCATGACATGGATTGACTACAAGAAAGCCTACGACAGGATCCCCCAAACATGGATAATTGAATGCTTAAAAATATACAAGATACCAGACAGGATTATTAATCTCATCCAGAGAGCAATGGAAACATGGAGACTAAAACTGACAGCCGGAGGACAACACCTGTCTGAAATAAAAATACAGAGAGGCATTTTTCAAGGAGACTCTCTATCACCACTAGTGTTTATAATAGCCATGATGCCACTCAACTACATACTCAGAAAGTGTGATGCAGGATACAGGTTTACGGATACAGAACAAAGAATAAACCACCTGATGTACATGGATGACCTTAAACTGTTCGCAAAAAACAAAAAAGAACTGGAAAAGCTGATAAATACAACTAGGATATTCACCCAGGATATCCAAATGGAGTTTGGAATAGAAAAATGCGCACTGCAAGAGATTAAAAGAGGAAAACTGGAGACGACAGAAGGTATAGAACTCCCCAACCAAGAGGAGATGAGGGCGCTAGGAGAACAAGAGGGTTATAAATACCTGGGGCTTCTGGAAGCAGACACAATCAAACATACAGAAATGAAAGAGAAGATTGGAAAAGAATATCTACGAAGAACAAGGAAACTCTTAGAAACTAAACTATATAGCAGAAACCTAGTAAAAGGGATAAACACATGGGCTGTATCACTAATAAGATACTCTGGACCATTCATAGGCTGGACCAAAGAAGAACTCAGGCACCTTGACCAGAGGACTAGAAAACTAATGACTATGCACAATGCATTGCACCCAAAAGACGATACGGACAGACTCTACATGAACAGAAATGAAGGAGGTAGAGGACTGGTAAGTATAGAAGACTGTGTGGAAGACACCAAAAAGAGGTGGAGAAATATGTAACCCAGAATACGGAAAGACTGATCACCACAGCCAGAGACACCAGCCCAACAAACAACTCCGGAAGCACTGAAACCAAAAACAAAAAGACAAGAAAGGAAAAGTCGGAAGAAAAACAACTACATGGACGCTTTATAGGACTCACAAGCGATGAAGCCAATGAAAACAGCTGGGCATGGCTAAGAAAAGGACACTTGAACAGAGAAACGGAATCTCTGCTGACGGTCGCACAGAACAATGCGATTAGGACAAACTTTATTAAAGCAAAGATAGATAAAACCCAGGAAAACAGCAAATGCCGATTGTGTGGACAAAGAGACGAAACGATAAATCATATAATAAGTGAATGCAGCAAGCTAGCCCAAAAGGAATACAAGAAAAGACATGACAGCGTGGGGAAAGAAGTACACCGGGAAATGTGCAAACAACTGAATTTCGAATATGCAAAAAAAACGGTATAAACACAAACCAGAAACTGTATTAGAAAACGAAAAACACAAAATCATATGGGATATGAATGTACAAACAGACACACCCATAACAGCAAGGAGACCGGATATGATAATAATCAACAAGAAAGAAAAATCCTGCAAAATCGTAGTCTTTGCCGTTCCAGCGGACCACAGAGTGAAGATCAAAGAGATGGAAAAAAGAAGCAAATATACTGAACTTGCCAGACAATTGAAAGGAATATGGAACATGAAGAAAGTCAATATAACACCAATAATCATAGGAGCACTAGGAACAGTCCCCCAAAACATGGAGAAAAGACTAGGAGAAATAGGAATCAAAGGGATAACTGAGACCATACAAAGGACAGTAATGATCAAAACAGCTACAATCCTGAGAAATGTCCTCGAATGCGGAAACCAACCCACATAAGCAACGAATGGAGAACAAACACATGGAAGCACAAGACAACAGAACCGGGGAAAATACAACCGCACGAGAGAGGCGCAAGCATAGGCTGACACCACGAAAATTATGGAGAGAGGGTCGAGGAGGGAAAGCGCAAACCAGACCTCCACTGGAAGAGCGCGGACAGCTCTGGGACTGTGGGGAGGCTTGTTGCCACTCGGGCCCCAGAGGGGACCAATGGCCCTTATCAGCGGGAAATCGGTGGTAGGTGGCTGTTGCGATACCGCAAGGTCATCAGCGGTGATGAACGAAAAAAAGTGGAGCATACTGGAAGTCTGAGGAGACTTGTTGTCACTCAGACTCCAGGGAATACCACATGTTGTTGGCAGTGGGCGATCACTGACGATGACCAGTGTGATAACTCCTAGTGAGTAAATAATAATAATAATAATAATAATAATAATAATAATAATAATAATAATAATCTGGGGAGACTTGTTGTCACTCAGACTTCAGGGAACTCCACCAATGATTATCAGTGAACAATCACTGATGATGAACTGTGTGAGAACTCCTAGTGAGTACAACAACAACAACAACAACAACAACAACGACGACGACGACGACGACGACGACACCACCACCACCACCACCACCTACTACTACTACTACTACTACTACTACTACTACTATTACGTGTAAATTCTATCGTGTTTTTTACATTAATCCGTATAATTTCCTATTAATATTTTTTTAAAAATAATACATGTCTGTCAGGATCAATGCTATTAAGAAGAAAAAATGATTCTCTCTTCCTCCGTAAAAATAATTGTAATAGTCAGCTAAATATCCCTTATTTAAATAAAACAAATGTTTCTTATTTATTTATTTAGTTATTTTAAATCGTAGTAATGTAATACTTTTCAAAACAATAAATATTCTCTGTCTTCTGACTTTAAATTAATTGTCAGATAAATATGCTTAAAATCAATAAAACGGACGTCATTTTTTTAAATGGATTTATTTAAAATTGCACTCTTTTAGTCAACAGGACAACATGATCTGATTTTGTAACAATTTGTGTTAAAATGGGTGAGATTAATCACCAATAACCGCCTTTTCTAATCGGACGATCTGATTTTTTTTAAATGTGTGTGAAAGGTGATAACGCACGTAAGAACATGGAATGTATTAAAGTATTATAATATGGAAGTAAAAAGACTTTTATTTTTAGTTATGCAAGTCTTTAAATATATGTCAGTTATAAATTTTGGAATGGAATCAGTGTAGATAAATCGTGGTAGCGGTTTTCATACTAAGAAGCTGATTCCCAGCTAGAACTGAAAAATGTCTGTAAATATGTAGTCCAATATGTTTGTATAAATAAACTTGTATACCAAATAAATATATGGCTATATTTATTATTGGGCACGATTATATAAACGCATTAAGGATTCGTTGGATGAACTCATATTCACCCCCAAGAGTACGTATCCTTTACTCTATAATAAAGACCAATATATATATATATATATATATATATATATATATATATATATATATATATATATATATATATTCAGTTACTGATGATTTTATATGAATATTTTAGTAATATATGTAGATAAATAGCGATTGGGAAAACTGGCGAACGATAATTTTTTTCCCATCATTTTTGACGTAAGGTGTACACTGGTATGCATATATCTGTATGAACGTGCGTCTGCGTGCGTTCACTGCAATGCTGTGATCGTCCGTTCGTTGTGCCGGTCCAAAGTCGCAGTGTAAAGTGTGTGGCCTCAGTCAGTGCTGCAACAGAAGAATTCTCCCTCCAAATGAAATTACAACTCAAGTTTAATGTGACAAAGTATCTGGGGCCCCATGGGGATCGGGTACCCTGATGACGCGCTAGTATGCATCTTGGTGGTGATGCTATGCCGACTGAGGGCCCTGCGACGAGACGTAGAAATGAACTTATTCAGATTACGGAACGAGACGCCAGTTAGTCTCGCGGAATCGTGTAAGATATTCAAAATCAATTAACCAGATGCGAGGAGACAGTTGCCAGTTGGAAGGTAGAGATTCGAGAATGCCATATCGCAAATTTAATTCTGAAATATCAATAAAGCGATATTATTGTTTGGGTGAATAGCGCGTTTTAGAACCACGATTCTGTGACGGTTGTTTTGAAGACGTCACGACCTGGGATAAAACGATTTATTTGGACCTGTCATCGTTAATTACAAGCCGGACACAAAGCACCTCCAGCTGTGTGACAATGAGAAAGCCACGGTTGTCGCGTTTGTTTTTGCGATAACGATGGGTTAAAAGAAAACCCCATTTATTTTAAGAAAAAAAGAGTGAGGCGTCCGTCCTCACCCTCCTTGAAGGAGGAAGACACGCAGGAAGTAAGATGGCGGAGAAGGGGTGTGTACGACCATAGACATCTTCAATAAAAGCATGTGTTTTTTTCACCGAAGTGGCATGGTCCGAAGAACCAAACAGGACGAAAGTTCTAGCCACCGCCTTCGTCCGTTAAGTTGTGACTTAGGCAATCACACAGAGAACTAGCGAAATAACTTAGCGAAAAACAAACAACCTTTGCTAAAGACATTTACGAGCACGGTGGACATTAATCTTACTATTGACTAATGCAAAATCAATTTTTTTATTTTATTAATAATTACTCTTCTATACAAAAAAAAAACAGACTGAGTTGTTGAATATTGTTCTTTGAATGATCCTTCGCCCCTACAGAGCTAACTGGTTGCTGTTCGCCGAGTGATCGCTCGCTGCTATAAAAAGTTTCAACGTGGGAGTGTGTTTGTAGCTGGACGAGACGACCAGATCGGCGATATCATCATCATCATCATCATCATCATCATCATCATCATCATCATCATCATCATCATCATCATCATCATCATCATCATCATCATCATCATCATCATCATCATCATCATCATCATCATCATCATCATCGTAGTCGTCGTCGCCATCCCGGCCTAGAGGAACTTGGATCTATTTTTTTTATTGCCACGACGATCTGCACGGTCCTAAGGGGTTCATATTAAAACAATTAACAAAGATTTATTTTTTAGAGCCTACAATCATGCCAATTTTCTTCTACTAAACAACTGGCTCGCAAATGAGAAATCTTAGCCCGACCAAATCAAAACACAAGGCTCAATCTTCCTTGGAGAGGCACACACACCTCAACTGACTGTCATACCCCAGAAAAAAACTATCTGTTAGATGTCTAGAGGACGAACCGACCTCCCCTGCCTATTTGCTGGAACATATGTAGATATTAGCGGGACATCACCAGAAAGACCACTTGAGATCATGGCTAGCCAACACTACTTGAAAAGGCCAATATACTGCCAATCTATAGACATAAACAAAAACTTTCAGAGGGCTTTTGTATCTGGACAGTGATTACATTTTAAATACCCTGAGTGAGTCATAACCACAGCAGGCCTGGTAACTGTAGCAACATTATTTTTTCTGGGGCCCCATCTCTCAGTATGAAACCCCGTTTAAAGAGATACTTTTCTCAAGGAGAAATAAAATTCTGGGTGTCCAAATTCTAAATCAGAGATATTTCCCAAATCTGGTGTGATTTCTCTTTTCTTAGTTAAATATCTCCCACTTGCAGCAAGTCTGTTATTCGCATGCATTGCAAACATGCAACTCACCAAACATGCTGCCTGGTGCATGTTTACATACATATCTATATACAGTTAGTTATGTGTATATGTTTATATATTTGTATGGGAAGGATTTACTCCAATACTAATTAACCGATCATTATGCATTTTGGAACACAACTGATAGGCGCAAGGGGTAGTATTTAGTTTAATTTAGTTTTATGCAATAGGGATAAAAAGGTAGACCTTTCGTTAATATTCAGATATTTCCGATTTTTGTGAAATTTGAACAATAAGTATAAGACATCAATAAATATTCCCCGAATTTCAGTTATTTAAGGCTATTTTAAAGAGAGTTTAGGGAGCATAATATAAGCACAACTTCCCATTTGAAAATTTAAATATTTCAGATTTGCTTTGGATTTGATCCATCGTCATTGGACACCAATTAAGCAAGATTCAAGAATTTCAATTGCTCCCATTTGTAAATTCAAATATTTCAGATTTGCATTGGATTTGATTCATAATCATTGGACATCAATTAAGCAAGATTCTAAACATTTTAATTTATTCTTAAGACCTTAAGCTTAATGCTCTTAGCACGACTGTCGCAAAATTGCGACAAGTCTACCACCTCTAATAGCAGACGATATTACATGCGTATGGCCGGCTGAAAACAATTGACTAATGAGTGCATGAGAAAATGTACGGATGGTCAAACTCATTATAAATTCAAGATGGCCGCCATCACGATATGTAAATTAGTCCAATTTTACAATTTATTTTGGTAGTTCTACTTATACGCAATATATTATATCAAGTTAGAATATTATATGTGTATATACATGAAATAATAATAATAATAATAATAATAATAATAATAATAATAATAATAATATATATATATATATATATATATATATATATATAAGACTAAAGACCCAATGTACGTCATAAGAAAGAAATCTGTCAGTGTGTCACCCTATTTCATTTGCGGTCAGCGCGTCAACGGTCAGTGCGTCACCATCTCTTGTTCACAGGCTTCTGCGTCACCCGAGAAGCAAGTCCACCACGCGATGGTCTTCAAAAGAAAGCTTAAATTTATTAGCAACACCAAAATCAGAAGAAAAAAAACGGTCAGAGGTTGTAAGATCACTTGACCTTGTCCAGAAAATAAATAATTATGAAGGGAATGTTATCTTGACGAGCTGTTTATGGTTGTCATTTCAGAAGTGTTTGTTTATATTAGAATGTATCAGAATTGTCTTCGTTTTTCATAGATCTTGCTTGCTCTTGACAGGGCCTGTTTTAAGCCGAATTTTTTTTTATGGAAGGCATGGAGCCACTTGATGTAAGGAGCTAAACAAAACTACTTCAAAGTAAAAAACAAACAAACTAGCCAACGATAAGTGTTAGATAGATATATTCCGATCAAGAAAATAGCAAATCTTCCCCTTTGTCAGAAACATCGCTCATGGAATGTGAGGACTGAAGGACAAAATAAGGGAATTTTCTGCTGACGTCACAGTGGTTGGTGCTAAGAAAACAAACAAAACAATTTGGAGGGAACGGTTACACACTATATGTAGATATATGACGATTGTAATTTCTCTCTTAAATTATTTTATCTTTGATTTAGTAATTATTTGGTATTTAAAAATAGATACAGATGGTTTGTCCATGTTGTTTTCGAGGTGGAAGTCTGATACTTATTTGAAGATAAAACTATACAAAATCTCGTTTAGTCTAAAAGTCAAGATGGATGACAAACCTGTCTTGATAGGGAAATACTAAATAAATAGTACTTTCTTGTTTCTCTAAATTTTAGAAATATTTTTACGCAATAACAATCTGTATAACATAAAACGTTTTGTTTGATACAAAATCCTAATTTAATTTTGAACATATATAAAATTGAACTTTTATGCCCACGTGTCAACACAATTTCTTTTTAACAATTTGTTAGCAATGAAATATTATTGACTAGAAATTCCGTTCAAACTTGTTTCTTTTTTAAAAAAGATCGTTCAAAGTTTATTTTTTGTGCAAAAAAGTTCTTTGTGTTTAATAAAATTCCAAAGTTCCAATATATGTGGCGCTAGAAAAAAAACAAAAACAAAAAAACGATTAAAACAATTAATTAAAGTTACAATTTGAACACTTTAATAAGAATTTTATTTAAGGACAAGAAATACAATTTAAACAAATCGAAATGTTTATATGTTTATATATTTATTTCCAAATAATTTTTCAATTTTATTACACTTACAAAATTCATAATTTATTTATTTAATTATTTATTTATTCATTTATTTATCGTTTTCATTTTAAAAATTATTTATTGTTTGTTCTTAATTTGTTTGTTTATTTAATTACTGTATTTTTGTTCGCTAAATTCATAATTACAGTTCCTTGGCCTTATAAATTTAAATAGTATATTTATATTTTTTCACAAATAAATAATTTAAAGTGTCGTATCTGTTCTGATACAACACTTTATCTTTTCTGTTCCCGGTCAGTGAAGGAGAAATCCTTCTAGATTGAGACAATTTAAATTTTTGTCCCAAATTCAGTGCCCCCTTTTTTGGGAGCTGGACTTCCCCACATTAAAAATCAACCTTGTGTTTAACTCTGCTCTCGTGAAGAGGCAAATAAATAGTAACACACGTAATTACATACATCGTAACCAACAATATTTTCTACAAAACTAATACTTTGATATTGTAACTTTAAAAAGGATAATCGGCATTGCTTGACTTTGCATGTTTTTATTTTAATAACTTTTGTAAAGAAAATTGTTTTCAGATTGTTCACAATCAAAATAATAAACGAATTTAAGTCTTTAAAATCCATAAAACAACATAATGTTTATTTACTTTAATGCAGAAACAACACACAACTTAACTTTTTCTTTTTTAATTAATTCTCGTTATTTTTAAAAATGATATTGAATAAGTTCAGTTCCATTATAAATCAGATCGTGTTCCTTTTTTATTGCAATTTTGAACGTTTTTAAAATATTTTTTACAAAAGCTACCATTCATTATCGACAGCCTGACTTTTCGACATGTTTCGCCCGTACCAAAATGTATGACGTCATTTTCGATCGAACAGGCCTTCTCAACGATGGTCGTGACACTGCACCTGAACGGCCTCCGCGTCAGCAGGTCCCCTTTTTATTATATTATGTACAAAATACTACTGAACACATAAAATGAAAATTAGATAGTCTTCCTCATAAAATGAATTTATTATGTATGATAAATTAATAATAAATTATCTTTATGTTTCTTGAAATCTTATTTCTATCATCATGAACTAAATGGTAGAATTCGTCTGAGTGTTGAAATTACCTAATGATCAAAAAACGTTTATGTTTTAGATGAGAATTGATATTTTGTATTATTTGGACTACTGTTCTCATCTTGGATGTTATTCTGAGAACGTTTCGACCAATGTAACCTCCGACCTTCTTCAGGCGCGTCTTGTCGAACTCGGGAATCTTTATGTCAAACTCGAGAATCTGTACGGAATCTTGAACGGAGCCCTTTATTTAATCTACGGGGGTGGCTTGTTCTCGTTCCGTCAGCCATGATCGTTGTGACACGGCTATAAGTGCAAAATAATAATCAGTCCTAAGTGACAGTCTCCTAGAGGTTGAAGGTTCAATCTTCAATACGGGCGATACTAAGAATACAATTCCAAATTACTTAAGACTTCTACCCAGTCATGGTTGACAGAACGAGAGCAAGCTACACACGTGGATTACATAAAGGGTTCCGTTCAGAATTCAGTACAGATTCCCAAGTCCGACATAAAAAGTTAACTATGGGTTAATGAGATTGTCAGGTGGATGCTGAACTATACTATGAGAGGGTTGAAAATGATAAGTGATCACACATTAATATTAAGAAAAAAGTCTACAAAAGTATCAGACTAGACGCTAACACTACATGCCTCATAAATAAGACACTGAACTTCAATGACGATTGCAGACCCCTCCCCAAGGCAAATACAGGACTGATATACTAGTAAAACAACACTTAAAAGACACTACCACATTTATAAAAAACACCTAAAAGATAGTAAGACATTTAAAAACAACACTTAAAATATACTGACAAATTTATAAACACTTAAAATATACAAACACATTTATAAACAACACTTAAAAACACTGACAAAGTTATAAACTAGACTAAAAAGATAGTGGCACATTTATAAACAACACTTAAAAGACACTAATAAATTTATAAACAACACTTAAAATACACTGACACATTTATAAACAACACCCAAAAGACACTAACACATTTATAATCAACACTTAGAAAACACTGACAAAGTTATAAACAACACTTAAAAGATAGTGCTACATTTATAAACAGCACTTAACAGACACTGATAAATTTAAAGATAGCACTTAAAAGACACTGGCATGTTTATAAACAACAACCAAAAGAAACTAACACATTTATAAACAACACTTAAAAGACACTGACAAATTTATAAACAACACTTAAAATACACTGACACATTTATAAACAACACCCAAAAGACACTAACACATTTATAAACAACGCTTAAAAACACTAAGAAAGTTATAAACAACACTTAAAAGATAGTGGCACATTTATAAACAACACTTAAAAGACACTGATAAATTTATAGATAGCACTTAAAAGACACTGGCATATTTATAAACAAATTTTAAATACGCTAACACATTTATAAACAACACTTAAAAGACACTGACAAATTTATAAACAACACTTAAAATACATTGACACATGTATAAACAGCACCCAAAAGACACTAACATATTTATAAACAACGCTTAAAAAACACTGACAAAGTTATAGACAACACTTAAAAGATAGTGGCACATTTATAATAACACCTAAAAGACACTAACACATTTATAAACAACACTTAAAAACACTGACAAAGTTATAAACAACACTTAAAAGCTAGTGGCACATTTATAAACAATATTTAAAAGACACTAACGCGTGTATGAACAGCACTTAAAAAGAACTAAACTATTTGTATACAAAATACATATATAAATTAATACATACACTAAAACATTTACATTATCTATCTATATTTATAGTAAAAAAAGCTTTATTTATACAAACATAGTATGGCTACACATTTCGGTACATGTTTTAGTCATAGCCATAATTAGTTCGACTTCATCAGGCCAAGAAAAAGGATCCGTTCTTTACTTAAAAAATGAAAGAAAAAACTCAATACCTTGTAAGTTCAACGAGTTGTTCTAATGAAAAGTAAATTTGTATAAACCAGCATTTTTTCCCGGCTCGATTCTGTTGTTGGTATTGTTTTCCTTGATTATTTCTAGAATCAGGTACTTACAGGAAGGACCACTTGAAGGTTGCCAACATCCGTAAGTGAAATGAAAGTGGTGCTATGGAACTGATTGGATTCGAACTAAGAACATCCAGATCGTTTGTCCACCTCGTTATCTACTCCATCTTAGCCACTTCCCGGTTTAATAAGACGAGTGTACATCCTCCGTAACAAAATGACGGAAAAAATGATCTTCATCAGTATTCTCACAAATATTCATATTCAAATAAATAATGTCTGAATCGGTGAAGTTAAAAAAAGAACAAAGAGAGAAAGAAAAATGAAAAGTAAAAAAAAACAAAAACAGAAGAAAAAACGTATAAATCGGTATAGAAAACAAAGAAAAATAGAAATATGTTTGCTTTTTCAATATCAATGATCTTCCTAGGAATATTATTCAGAATATTTATATCCATGCTGATGATACTTTCTATTCTGGTGTTGCTTCTCGCCCATCTCTCTAGGATCAGTTGAAATATGCAGCTGATCTAGAAGTTAACCTGGGTTCGGTTGTGAATTGGGGTACGAAATGGCTTGTTTCGTTTAATCCTGTTAAGACCTAATTCAGCCGTTGGCGTGTCCCTTTTCTTTCTGATATTCTCATGGATGACTCTGCCCTTGAGGAGAAATCGACTCTGAAACTTTTAAATCTTTTTCATCAAATGTTTCTTGAAGTTCATACATTATATCCATTGCTCTTTCTGCTTCTCGTAAAGCCGGTTCTCTCTATCGCTCCACTTACTCACACCTGAGGCTATTCTTTATCTCTACAAATCTACTATCAGACCATGTATGGCATACTGTTGTCATATTTGGGCTGGTGAATCTGTGTCTCATTTGAGGGTTCTTGATAAGATGCAGAAACGTATCTGTAATTTGATTGACTCTACCCTTTCTTCTTATTATTCTTTGCCTTTTGGCTGAGATCAAAGTGTAGTATCTGTTCCGATGGATACTGCACCCCATAGACTGGTATTGTCTTGGCCTTTGGGGCTTGATTTACGCCGGTCTATGGGACTGTCCTGTGCAGTTCTAGGAGGTCCACCCTCCCAGGCTTCGCCTCCCCTCTTTGGGGAGGAGTAAGTTTATTGCTTACTGTCTGAGGCGCCCCTACCGGGGAATGCCGACGGGGCTGCCCAGGCAATTTTTAAACCCCACTTTCTCGACCCGACCTTGGGCCACATCTTACTTGTGGGAGTAAGATAAAACTGGCCTTGTGCCTAACTCCTGGAGAGGAGTAAATCAATACCCTTTCTTCTTCTCTACACCATCTCTCTCTCACAGATGTTATATTGCTAGTCTCAGTCTTTTCTATAAATACTATTATGGCATCTGTTCTTCAGAATTGGCTAATCTATTTCCTGTTTCCGTTGTTCTAGTTAGTTTGACTCGATGGTCTAGTGGTCTCCATCAATGCGCTGTTTTGTTCTTGTTAGCTCGTTGCATCAAGTGGCTTCATGCCTTATCTGGATTGATTTCCATAAAAAAAAAATATTCTAAATACTTGAAATGGATTCGTCCGGCAGTTTTTTACTCGCTAACCTCGTGTCATGGGACGGATATATATATATATATATATATATATATATATATATATACATTGCTCTTTATTATAGAGTGAAGGACGATTTTTATTAGATAATCGAAATTTAAACGCGAGTAGAAAAAGGGGTTAAAATTGACTGGGCCCAAACATAGGCTATGTGGCCAAGGGTGAGGTGAAGGACTTAACGCCAGCTCTTTTGTTTCAGAAAATGTGATAGACAGTGTTCAAGATATATAACTGAACTTAAAAAAAAGCCATTTTACAATTGTTCAATTGTTAAAGTTGAGTGTGCTTTACATATTTTCGATTTAAGCAACGACAGCTGTTTATTTGACCAAACAAACAAGAAGACGACATCTTGTTTGGTCAAAGTAAATGGACGTCATAAAAAACGCCACCCTGTTACTATTACATCACTCGTATCTCTTTCTCACAACTGAATTGGTGACTGTTGTTGACTTTCTGTTTGAGATTGTTGATGAATATGCAATATTTATACGAAGCTGCCTGCTAAAATATAGATACAGTATCACATTTTCAAATACTAGAACATGGACGTCTGTAAAAGAAAGATTTCTTAAAATCTATGCTGGTCTGATATTTATTATACTATAACTGTACAATAAATTAAATTCAGCAACACTTGTGTCTACACTTTAAAAATTCATAAAAAATAGTAAATTATTATATTGACCCTGTCTATTTTACCAAATGAATAACAGTCTATAATAATAAAAATAAATTTTAACCAGAAAGTAAACTCTAAATTTAGAAACATTTTATTAAAAATAAAAACGTATTACTTTATTATTATTACTAAAGTAAAATAAAAAAATTATCCATTATCATTAACATTCAAGATCTATCTATTGTACCAAAACGGAACTTTCATGAGCATCCAGCTGAGGAAAAAGATTCTCAGTCGACTGCAGCATGGTCGCCTTCAAGTCTAATGCAAACAAATACTTGTTGATCCGTCCTCTTGGATAATCAATTTCTCTAAAGTAATCTTATGCCCATTTTACACATTGTTTTCAATCCTCTCGTGTCGGCGATCATCGTGTAACTGAAGATCTCTTTAACTCTTATCCTCGAGTGGCCACCAGGTCTTGATAAGTGATGACCAATCAGTAAAAAAACCCCCATCACAATCAGTTAAGGGCATTGAATTTATAAACTAACGCACAATGTCACGTCCTGGTTTGGCTTGCACCATGAGCGGGTTTAGCCGATTTCCCGCGAAGGAGGAAGTTTCTAGGGAATATCAATTTCACAAGCGCTCCCCAGTCGCATGCGTATCCCGCTCAGGCGAGATAATTTTAACAACGTTATTTTTGAAGGAGGGTGTCACTGTCCTTTCACATACAGCTGTTAAATAATGACCCTGTGAGGCCGGACGTATGTGTGGGAGATCGTTTGGTTTGGCTTGTGCGATTTAGTGCGGGTGAATCCGTACAACCGAGTGCAAAATAAAGCTGTTCTCACAGTCGGAGCTCACAGGCGTTGACAGGGCCACCACATTGACGAGACCTCAGGTCAAGGGTCAAGGTGCACCTGCGCATAGAGGTTCTGTGACGTCACGGGCTTTTGTGTGGGAAACGGAGTTTTGTCAGTCTGGGTTTTGGAAGCAAGCCGAACAGACGATTTCTCTATGTAGTTTTCAAATGATTAGGGGAATTAAATTCCCTAAGAGAATACAGGCATGAGATTTATTCTTCCCCCCTCCTCGAATGGCTAAGGACTTAAGCTAGGAATTAACTACGATAAAGTAGTAATTTGGTCTCTCCCTCAACGTTAGTGAAACATCTCCAGCGGCGACAGTAACTGACGTCTGAAATAAACAAATCAAAGTAAAAAATTGTTGCCTCGTGAATTTTGTTGGGAAGGTTTTTGTTGTAGACACAGCGGACGGCGATGTTGACGGTAGTACAGAAACGAAGAAAGAACTCAACCACTAGACGACATCGAGACGGCGCACCCCCACGCGACGAGGAAGAGAAGGTACGAGAAATTAAATGTATATGTAACATACTCCTTTTTGGTGTTAAAAATGACCAGTTGTTTAAGCATGAACATTTGAAACAAACCGAGGTTTCTACGGGTGCAGAGAGAAAGAAGAAAATAATAAAAAAGTAATGGTAAAATTAGTATTAAAAACCCGGGTGTTAAAAATGCCTTAACGAAAATGTTTGAAAACGCTTCTAAACTTTCGTATTTCGAGAAGCGTTTAAGAAACATTGCGTGGCGATAATTAGTCATTGATAATGTAACAAATGCGTTTTGGTGACCGTGACCGTGACCACATGGGGGCGTTCGAACTGGAGCCGCCACGGAAAGGAAAAGGGAGAGGAGAGACAACGTGCGCGGTTCGGAGAAAATAAACAAAATAATAAAAAAAAGAATAATATAAATATGACAGCGTGCGGTCCAGGGAAGCGGAGAAACAAAGAAAAAGTAAAACGAACAGAAATAGATGACCAAGGCAGAGCAACGTAATACGTAAGTACATTCAGATTAAATTACTAAAATAAAGAACATTTAAGAAAGAGACAGTAATAAAAGAAAAAAAGAAAGAACATTCATAATCGCACACACATGTATTAACTTTTGAAAAAAAAATACACGCATGTATTAAGTGAAGATAAAACAGATGTAATAGGACGATTTTAAAATAATTATATGAACAACTGTTTACTGAGATAAAAAATAAAGAAAAATAAAATGTAACACACGCACACACAAATTCAAATAGTTGAAAAAAGTATTAATTCTTGTTAGAACACATACAAAAAAGGAAAACAATGGCACACGCACACATAAACTTAGTAATTAAGGTAATTTTAAAAACAATGTACTATTGCACACACGCATGTATTAACTTTTGTAGAATAAAGAAAGACAAAAGAAAGACAGTGACGAACACACATGCACACATACCCACACACTTTCTGCCCATGTTTAAAATATGAATTCAGTGGGGGGGGGGGAAAGGATTTCTTGTATTGTGTTATGTTGTCGGCGATGGAGATGTTTTGCTAAATTTGGTTGTGTAGAATTTTTTAAATTTAAATGTATCGTATCAAGGAGAGAGACTCATTTGATTAATTTTCCTTGTTTTTTCGGTTTAGCCGGAAACATTGTTTTTTCTGCCCCTCCTTGTATTAAAATAGTAGTTACAAAAAAGTAGATACTTTAATAGATATAAGTTTGGGTCAGCCGGGCGATTTGAGTTGATTAAGTTCGGGCAGTTGGCGACAGTGAGAGTTGGTTTGGGTCAGATCGCGGAAACTCTTAGGCAGGTTTGTGTTTTTTCTCGGGAAAAATCCCCGTGTACAGAGTATGTACAGGCTTGGAAAGTCAGTGAGGGATTCCCGGCGTTTTCTCGTATGCTCTCTTGTATAGAGTACGCATGAGATTCCTTCTTCCACCCCTCCTCGAATGGCTAAGGACTTAAGCTAGGAATTAACTACGATAGAGTAGTAATTTGGTATCTCCCTTAACGTTGGTGAAACATCTCCAAGATCGACGGTAGACTGACGCCTGAAATAAACAAATCAAAATTTGAAAAGATTGTTGCCTCGTGAATCGTGGTATGAAGACACTGCGGACGGCGATGTTCACGGCAGTACTGAAACGAAGAGGGAACTCAACCACTAGACGACATCGAGATGGCGCCCCCACACGACGAAGAAGAGAAGGTACGAGAAATTAAAGACTATGCAACACATTCCTTTTTGGTGTTAAAAATGACCAGTTGTTTAAGCATGAATATTTGAAGCGAACCGAGGTTCCCACGGGTGCAGAAAGAAAGAAGAAAATAATGAAAAAAAAGTAATGGTAAAATTAGTATTAAAAACCCGAGTGTTAAAAATGCCATAACGAAAAAGTTTGAAAACGCTTCTAAACTTTCGTATTTCTAGAAGCGTATAAAAGACTTTTCGTGAAGCGTATAAAAGACTTTTCGTGGCGATAATTAGTCATTGATAATGTAACACGGCGCCTGTTATTCTCGAATAATTACCCATCTTGTACTGGCCAGGCTCAACGTTGCTTAACTTCGGTGATCTAACGAGAACCGGTGTGTAAATGTGATTATGCCGCATGCTGATTATAACGTACAATGTACCTATGTTGATTCAATGGGTCACGTGACGTCTACTTATTCTTAAATAAACAAATGCACAATTAATTGAATTCATCTATGCCCTCTGCCAGTCTGTCAGTCAGTCAGTAGTCAGCGTGACCTGCTCAGATCGTCGCAGTTCGCACATCAACTCTGAAACGGTCGCGATCAGTAGCGAGTCGACCTGCGATCTCCAATAATCTGAAGGCGTCACTCAGACACCGTTGGCCGTCCTCGACCTTCATTTCATTCGATAACTCTCTCCGATATACGCCTTTGGAGCCCGTTGTGTCTCTTCATGTGGCCAAAGAACGTGAGCTTTTGTCGCTTAACCATGTTGATGAACCAGTCCGCGGGTACCACCAAGTTCTCGTATGTCTCTATTCGTCTCCCGCTGAATGCAAAATACTCGTAGTATTATCCTGTAACACTTTTGCTCGAATTTCGTTTTCCTTTCGATATCTGCTTGTTTCACTGTCCATGCTTCACATCCGCAAGTGGCTACCAGAAAAAAAAACGCACGATCTCAGGATCCTCAGCTTTATATATTTTCTTTGGGCTTTCCACAAGGGCAAAAGACAGTGTAACGTCTGCATGCCCATCGCTAGGTTTGTTGAATGTCAATCTACACTTTAACAATTCATAAAACATATTGTCTTTCTGCAGACATTGGAAAAAATGGGCTACGGTTTAGGTTATGGATTAGAGTTAGGATTATATTTATTGAAAATGGAAATACTGACCCTGCCTATTTTAGCAAATAAATAAGAACCAAACAATAAAGATAAACTTTAACTAGGAAGAAAATTCTAAATTTCGAAGCATCTTATTAAAAAACGTTTTAATGTATCCTTTCAAAAATTAAAAAGAATGTTCACTCAACTATTCTTAACATTTGAAGAGAGAAAGGCAATATCAAAAGAAATAATGAGGACGTCTATCCATACAAAAGTAATTACTTTTATTCAACAACTTGTTAAGACAATGAAAGATAAAGTTCGTGAAGAATGAGAGTTCAGTATCCACGGAACATTCCGAGAGAAAGAGTTGTTTTTCGTGCAAGGAGACATTGAGTACACATGTTTTTTTTCGGCTGTCGTCGCGTATGGTTACGTGTTTGATTAGCGTGCCTGTTTTGTTAGTAAGAAAGTGTACGTACTAACTTGCGTACACGTGTGAACGGTTAACAGTGTGTGTATGCTGGCGTTTTTAGTAGTGCGTGAAAATCTCTCGTTGCGTCTGTTGAGGTCCTTATGTCAGGGGCCGGAATTAGCTTTTAAGGACATAACCACGTGTGTCGGGTAGAGACAAAAAGTACTGGAATAAAGAGAGTTCGGTCAACAGTGTGGATATTGAGAGCCCCGGCTGGATTGTGACGTTGTATTAGGGTTTGTATACTACGCACTGGAAGTCTTTAATTGGCTGAAAGAAACTGCTGATTGGAGATTTTGTCCAATCAAATGTAGATACGTAAAAAAAGCATTTTTGCCGTTGCTGCCTTTGAACACATACACTATCTATTTATTTACCTTCACAATCAGTTAAGGGGATCACGTGTATAAACTAACATATAATGTACGAACGAGTAGTCAAGTTATTTAAAAACTCAAACGCTCCATTAATCTTACAGCAGATTATATCGTAAATTCACGAAAATCAAGCGCTTGGACTGAATAACAATTACATCATTTTCGTATAATTTTACCCAAGTAAAAGTTTTGTGTAAGCTTGTTACAGAGCTTTGTCTTATATATAAAGTAAAGACAAAAATTCCCTATACGTTTGACCCGAATAGATTTAATAACACAAGATACATCCGTTTCGTCACTGATTTAGGTCAATTGTTACTACGTGTTTTAGAAGAAAAAATTATATTTCCATTCAAATTTATATCGATTTTTATATTTAATCTAATCAACAGTTTTGCTTTAATTATTAATGTCAATATGAGAATTGAAGTGAAGGCACGAGCCCTCTTCCTGCAACTCATTACATTGTAAAGACAAAGAAAAAGATCTAATTTTTCGTATTACACCGTGCGTTCGTCCACTTCATATGACTCACTACTCGACTTACGAAATAACGCCAAAAACAATAACGAGGTTATGTTTTCTGATTAGAAAAGAATGAAAAACTCTACATTTTTTCCGAGTCCGATTTTAGAAAAAAGTTGTATTAGACTATTTCATTCGAAAGAATCAGAGAGTCCTAGAAATCTGGGGACACTTGTTGCTCAGACTCCAGGAAAACCACCTGACCGATCACTGATAGTGTGTGAACTCCTAGTGAGTAAGAAATAATAATAATAATAATAATAATAATAACCATAATAATAATAATAATAATAATAATAATAATAATAATAATAATAATAATATATGATTAAATAAAAAAATGACTGTTGATAATCTGATCGATATTTTAAATGAATCCAAGGTTTATTCTTTCTGGGAATCTCGTTTCAAAATCTTAAATGTATAAAACTCAGTGGCCTGAAACAGGTTTGGCTAAAAAAAACACTTGCATAATCTCAAAGATTGAACCAGATAAAAAGCTAGACCCACCATAATTTATGCCTTTTGGCTAGGAGCAAAGAGTAGTTTCTGTTCTGATACTACACTTAATCTTTTCTGCCCCTGGTCAGTGAAGAAGAAATCTATCAAAACTGAGGCAATATTTAGTTTTGTCCCAATCCAGAGTGCCTCTTTTTAGGGAGCTGCTTTTCCCCACATTAAAAATCGTCCTTGGGTCTAACTCTGCACTCGTGGGGAGGCAGATAAATAGGGACATAATTTATAGCCTCACGGTCTGTAGGGACTTGAAGATTTTTTTTACTTTGGTATCAGATCAAAGTGTGAGAAATTGCGTTTTACAAATATCTAATTTCACATAAAAATGGTCTAAAAGTTGCTCTTTTTAATTTGAAGTTAATCTTTTTAATTTGAAGCTGATTTTTTTTTAATTTGAAGTTTATCTTTTTTAATTGTAAGTTTTTTAAAAATTAAAAGTAGAATTTTTTTGCAAATTAGAATAAATCTTTTCAATGAGAAGTTGGTCCTTTTTTAATTTGAAGCTGATATTGTTTAATTTGAAGTAGAGCTTTTTTTAAATTAAGAGTTGGTCCCTTTTAATTTGAACAAGTGCTTTTTATATTTGAAGTTGATCTATTTTAATTTGGAGTTGATTTTTATTTTCATCTGAGGATGAAATGGCGTAGATGAAGTACATATGCAATTATTATGCATCTACGCCTTCGATAGACTTATCACGAACAACGTTAAACTTGAGACGCAATAAATGGAAGAATAATTACTTTAAAAAAAGTTTATATCAGATCTTTCTGTTATCTTTTAGTTCTCTCATTAATGACAAAACAATCTTTTAAGATAAAATTTAAATACGTTTTTACAGTTTGTTTTTATGTTGTTGCTTATTTGACTGCTTCTATTCCACCACACACACCTGGTCGCACTGTCGTGATTGTTCCAACAACAACAACAACAACAACAACAATAATAATAATAATGATTAGGAGGAGGAGGAAGATAAAAAGACAGAGGAGGGAGAGCACTAACCAGATCTCCACTGGAAGGGTGCGGAGAGTACTGGGACCTTGGGAAGGCTTATTGCCACCCAATCCCAAAGAAAGCCAAAGGTCATTTCCAACGAGAAATCAATGGTAAGCAGCTGTTGCGATAACGCAAACTTATTTGCAATGGTAGAGAGTACTGGACATATGCGGAGACTTGTTGTCACCCAGACTCCAGGGAACACCACCGGTTATTGTCAGTGGGCAATCACTTATGATGATCTGTGTGAGAACTCCTAGTGAGTAAATAATAATAATATGCAATTATAAACGGACAAACTCATTCAAGCAAGGAGACCGGGTGTGATAATAATCAACAAGAAAGAAAAAACCTGCCAAATTGTAGATTTCGCCGTCCCAACAGGCCACGGAGTGAAGATCAAGGAGGCATAAAAACGAAGCAAATACATAGAACTTGTCAGAGAGTTGAAAGGAACATGGAACATGAAAAAATTACTGTAGTACGAATAATTATAGGAGCACTAGGAACAGTTCCTAAGATCATAAAACACAACGTTAATGCGTTGTTGTTTTTGATCAATTGTGAACAAACGCGACACCCACTTTGAACACAGTTTTCTTATTGACAAATGTTTATGGAAAAATGGCGGAAGACACCTTCGCCTTCTGATATCTTCAACTCTTCTGATGTCTCACACAACTTTAATTTACAATCTGCACAAACGAGTTTGCGGATTCTTTTGTTGTTTTCCGAGACAACTGCTGAATTTTATCGACCTTTAACTTCATTTGTATCTGTACAATTACGAAGAAGAATCAGAATACCACTGATCAAGCCATTACTCTGCTTGAACAGTATGTTTTCCCATCAGAAATCAATACTTTATCCACACACGAAATTCAGATATTTGCATTGTTTTGAACATTTGCAACATTCGCTTCATTTAAATAACTGTACTATGTAAACTAATACTGCGAGTGGTCTCAAATTTCGACACGTGCCATTCGATGGTTAGTCTTTTATAAAAATCATATACACTTTTTATTTATGGCGCCATCTATGTGTTAGGCCTGGGATTTAGTGAGTGATGTGTTACAACCGTGAAATAGTCCATTACCATTAAGTTTATCTTAAGAAGATCAAATATTACAAAACACATTAGGAATATGGAAAAGTTAAAATTACAAAATAATGGAAAATAACCTAAGTATAGATAGCAAAGGAAATATTACAAAATAGAAAAAAGTCTTAATTATATTAAATATCTTTCGGCCATGGCCAGAAATTGCCCTAGCTTTTTGGTTGGGCCCTTAATAAAAAGTTCAGTTGTAATTCAGGAGGCCGTACCCCAAGATTGGAAGCTTATAATGACCCCAGAATACATCTTTAATGTATTGTGAAATAAAAAGGATACAACAACTGATTAACTCTATTCCCCTCAGCTTTTGAAGCTTATCGCGACCACAGGATACAGACCTTAATTTATTGTGAAAGGAAGAGGATACAACAACTGACTAACTCTATTCCCCTCAGAGTTGAGACCAGCTAAGTGGGTTAAGACAAGAAATGACCAAGTAAAAGACCAACAGACCACCCACCTCTCCCAATTTAATAGTCATGTGTCTAATTGTATGTGTCTCTATTTATATAAAGTTAGGTATGTGTAACACTTTATTCAATAAATCCTGGGCCTGACATATAGATGGCGCCACTAATAAAAAATCCATATGATTTTTTATAAAGTGGCTAACCTTTAAATGACATGTCAAAATTGGAACCCAATCGTATTATTAGTTTACAAATTACAGATATTTGAGTGAAGCCACTGTTGCAAATTTTCAAAACAATGAGAAAATCTGAATTTTGTACATTGATAAATTATTGCCTTTTGATCGGAAAAAAACTGCATGGTTTGAAAAGTGTTATTCGGACTATGCTTCGTTGGAAACAGTGGTTAAGAGGTGGTATGCTGATTTTAAACTCGGTCGTACAGACACAAGTGATGCTGAACGCTTAGGTTGCCCAAATTCAGAAGTTGTCCTGAAAAACATTAAAAAAACGCTCATAAACTTGTTTTGTCCGATCGTAAATTAAAGTTGTGTGAGATAGCAGAGGAGTTGAAGATATCAGAAGGAAGTGTATTCACCATTTTGCATGTCAATGAGAAAGCTGTGTTCAAAATATGTGCCGTGTTTGCTCACAATCGATAAAAAAACTACTACGCGTCGACTATTTGCAGCCTTGTTTGCAACTGTTTCAACGTAATAATAATGTCAATATGTGAGAATGGACGAAACATGGATACACTACTTCACCCGGAGTCAAATCGGCGGTCAGACGACTGAACAGCGGTAGGTGAAAGCCGTCCCGAACGACCAAAGACACAAAAATCACCATGCAAGATTTTGGCCTCCGTATTTTGGGATGCATATGGCATTTTATTCATCGATTATCTTAAAAAAGAAAAAAAAAACATGAATAGCGAATATTGTATCGCATTATTGGTGCGTTTGAAGGAAGAAATCGCTAAAAAATCAACCACGAGTAAAGAACAAACATTAACTCTTTCACCAAGACATTGCACCGTGTAACAAGTCGATCGCAAAGATAGCGAAACTACATGAATTGCACTTCGAAAGTCTTCCGCAGCCACCCTATTCGCCAGGCTTGACTGTTTGTAGGCCTCAAACGACTGCTCTAATGAAGAAGTGATATCGGAAACTGAGGCGTATTTTGAGGTCAAAAAAGAGAGAGAAACGTTGGAAGCAGTGTATCACCTTAGGAGACTATGTTGATGAATAGTCGAATTTTGCCTAAAAGTTGTTGTTTTATTAGTTAGGCCTAAGACTTACTGAGTGATGTAGTATCTGTTTATATATGTGTATGCATATGATTCATCTCTAAGTTAATAAACCAATTATTATGACTTTTGGAAGACAGCTGCTAGGTCTAAGGGGTCGTAAGATAGACTATATTTAGTTGAATTTAGTTTTATGCAAAGCGGGTAAAATGGGAGGGAGTCTTTGTGACCATTCAGATATCTCCAATTTATGTGAATATGAGTACAACCTCCTATTTAAACATTCAAATATTTCAGATTTGAATTAAATTTGATTCATAGTCATTAGACATCAATTAAGCAAGATTCCCTGGATTTCAATTTCTTCTTAAGACCCCTTAAGCTTAAGCTGTAAATTCTAGACATTTTCTAGAATCAAAATTATTAGACATAAGGTTTATTATCATTATATGTTGATTTTAATATTCTTAAGGGGACATAAAAATGGTGCAAAACTGAATTAATTTTACTGGTCCTGGGACGCGTACTCTTCTAGTTTGAAATAAATATAATCCTCCTGGTCTTTGCTTTTTTTCTTTCAGGGAGAACGAGTGGTTTCATTGCCCGTTGCCTTAGGCGTCCTGACCAAGAAACCATGACAGATTCGAACATGACTTTTGGTACTCATCCAGAGTGCTACCTTTTAAGGAGCTGGATACCCCCCGTTAATCCGACCTTGTGTAACATACAGTATTTGTGGGAAGGCAGGCAAATAACGTCTTTAAAAATGTGTATTTTTAAAATTCAAGTCACCTTCATTGTCAGTTATATTTTTTACTGTTATTAACATTTTTATTCTCTTGATATTTGATTTTTTAAAGCTTTAAAACCATCCTTTACAAAGAAAAGTCAAAACCCGAATCAACCCAAGATGCTGTCAACTGCACATTTTCCAAGATAATGCCTTCAACTATCACTGACATTTCCGGTTGCCAGTTCTGGGTATTACAATGGAATGAAAATATACACACAGTCTATGGGCTTGGTTCCTGAAATCGTTAAGAATCAGTGGGTGGCACGAAGGGGACCGATTGTCTTGGGTTTTCTGGTTTGTCTGTTTTACGGTATATCAACCCTATTTAGATTATTTAATGTTGACGCAGAATACCAATTTTGGAACACAGCTGATAAATCTAAATGGTCATAATATGGGATATATTTATCTTAATTTAGTTTTATGCAAAGGGTGTAAGCCCTTCGTAAAAATTCAGATATCTCCAATTTCTGTGAAATTCTAAGAATAGAATAGAAGGGAGATATTCCCGATTCAAAGATTTCTCGTATATTCAAGTAAAAATGAAAAGTATTTTTTCCCTAGGTCTCGGTGATGAGAACTCAATTTGGGAGATTTGTGGAAGCGTGAAGTACCTCTTTATTTACCATTATCCTCAATTCCACTCTGTCACGGTCCCATATATGGGTCAAGTTGAGTTTGTCCTTGGTATAACATGAAACTGCACACGGTTGTGAAACCCCGATCTGAGAATTTGGGAAAGTGTATATACATTTTGTTATCATTACTCCCAGGACCACTCTTAATTGAAGTGGTAGTAAATTTCACGGGCCGATCTATACGTTAAGTTGAATCTGTTATCGCTATGAAACATAACTGTATTATTTTGGATTATTTAGACTACTATTCCCAACTTGGTTGTTATTCTCACAACGTTACGGCTGATGTAGCCTCTGACCTTCTTCAGGTGCATCTTTTCGAACTTGGAAATCTTTATCTCGAACTCGGGAACCTATAAGAAATTTGAAACTGAACTCTTTATTAAATCCACGGGGCTAGATTGTTTTCTAGATTTGGTATGTGTCTGTCTGAATCTGAAACTATACTATTATTCTTGTAATGCTTAATTCGGGAGAGGGTGTAGTATAGTATCTGAACTGTTGTCATGATACCATACTATAAAGCATTACCTCTTCCATTTTTTTGGGGGAAGGGGGGTGTATTATCTGTTCTGCTGCATTACCTCCTCCTTTGGAAGTAGTGTAGTGTATGTTCGTTCGTCACGACACCACATTCCCAGACATTACGTACTTCTTTGGGGGCAAGTATAGTATATGTTCATTCTCCATGATACTATCCTCACAGGCATTAGCTCTTTCTTTTATGTGTGCGAGGTCTAGTATTTGTTCTGTGATCACTCCTACCAGGGATTACCTTCTACTTTTTTAGGGATAGTGTAGTATTTGTTCTGTTCTTCTGATACCACGCCAGGTATTACCCTCTTTTTTGGTGGGGGTAGTGAAGTATCTGTTCTTTTGTCATGAGACAATTTTCCCAAGCATTGCCAACTCTTTTAGGGGACCAGTGTACTATATGTTCGTTCTTCATATATACTATGAAAAATATACGACCAGAGGAAGCAAATATTTGCTTGCTTATCTAATTTGTTTAAATTTTAATTCATTTTAAACGTTTAATTAACATAAATCTTCGTTAATAATAATAATTAGTATTTGGCGTGTCAGAATAAAATGCATTTAAAGGTGGGATGAGTTAATAGAGCACCCTTACTTCATATGCCCAATTGCTGAGATATTATTCTTGACGTTCATCTTTGATAAAAAGTAAAATGATTTTCCCCTATTTTATTGACCAAAAGTTGCATATGCAAATCTGCTTCAGCATCGATTAAGGTCATTTCGTGATGCGTGTTTTGGAAAAAAATATGAGTTTGTTACGTTCGCTTTCGATAATCTTTACACTTTATCAAGCTCAACATTTCCTAGGATAGTTATTCATACAAGGAGTCGGAAGAATTTTCACTTTTATGCTCAGCTCCACCACCACTGCCACCCACGTTCATCATTATTTCTTCAGAGGACACATAGCTTCATACCACCATTATTATTTCATATTTTCGCTATTGCTGTTTTCTATTAGCTACGCTACATTTTCCACCTAAAACGGAACGCTCCATTAACCTACAATTTTGTTTGTGCTATTCCAAAGAATTTCTTTTATATTCTCGATTGACGGAATAACTGATTAGCAGATTGGTATTCAGAGAAAACAGAGTGATATTCGGAGTCAATAAGACAATCGCTCGTTTACAGTCGCTTAAATTATTAAAAATTTTCATCATATGATTTATGAAAAAGATTGATTCTGGATCACACCAGGTACATTAATCTACTTATTTAACTTTCTATTTTTCCTCTTAAAGTGTCGATTTTCATGGCTTTACACATACCACGGTGAAGCTTTCTAATTCCATTCATTCACAATGCATAGACCTGACATTTTAGGCATATCAGAAAAACAGATCGGCAGATTAGCAGAATTCACATATTTCAAACAATAATCGACCTTCATAGTCAATAATACAATCGCCCATACTCGCTTATATTATTTTTTCCATAAAGAATCCTATTTTCTTTCTTTTTTCTTTTACTATATTCTATATAATATTTTTCGCGTAATAACAACATTGTTATTCCTGGGTTACGCCAATTTACATTTTAATACTCATTTTAGTTTTCCTAGCTCAATAATGTATTGCTTTTCAAAGGTTTAAACCATCATAATTAACGTGCAGTTCCCATCTAAAACAGCCTTTTACATCCTAGGCATGAGGGAATGCGCTCTCTTAATCCGTCTTCATATGTCGCGATTTCATCCTAGATATCGCCAGCCACACGCAGCATCAGTTGGAATGCTGGTCGCTGTGGTGACGATATAGCTTGCAGTTGTTTAATTTAAAGTATGCTCATATACACAAATGTTAACCTGCCATGAACACGTATTATTATTAATTTTCGAAATAGGCGTTCACGTGCTGGGCCAACAATTCTATGAATTATTTCTTTAACTAAATTACATAGATGGAAATACACATTTCTTTATTTACGCATTTAATGCCTTTTCCTTCTTTTTTCTGTTTCTTTCTATTTTTATTTTATTACGCCTTGAATACTTTCCTTCTTTTCTTCTCTACGTCTTATAATGCATTCTTCCTTCTTTTCTCTCTTTATTTCTTTTTGTCTTTTTTCTTTCGTTCTATTTTCTTTTTCTTTTTTAACACCTTGAATTGCTTCTATTTTTCTTCCCCTTTTCCCTTCTTTTTGTCTCTATGCCATTTATGTATTCTTATTTCTTTTCTTTTTATCTTTTACTTTACATTTTCTTTCTTTCTTTTATGCCTTTAATATCCTTTTTTTGTTTATTTTGTTTCTTTCGTTTCTCATTCTTTTTTTCTACCTTTCCTTTTTTACTTTCTATCTTTCTTTCTTTCTTTATTTTTGTTAACTTTTCTCCTTTTCTCTCCACCATTTCTACATTCATAATCTTTTCCTTTCTCTCTTTCTTTTTTCTTCTTTTTTGTAAACACACCTAAATTACATAAAAAACAATTTGGCCAATTCATATAATCCTGACTTAATATCTTTTCCCCCCAGAATTCTTCAGACTAAAAGTCATAGATTTTCTATGACATTTCTACGATGACAATCCAAATGGCCAATATCGCCCTCAAGATTCGTCTGTTTTCAAAACGAAGATGAAAATTGCCATCTTTAAAGGGCAACAGTTGACGATTCTAAAAGTCACTTAATTCGAGCCAATTTATCATTTGTCTCATTGAAAGGTATTAACAGAATTAACTTAAAAAATAGTAGATACTATATATATATATATATATATATATATATATATATATATATATATACTTTTTTATTACTATTTCATGTATCCACATAAAATTTTATAAGGATATATATTTTTGTGTATCAATTTTCAGTATTTACTTCAACAGTGCTCGATACGTAAGTAGAGCTAGGTAGTAAGCTATGAACATATATTTATGGTAATTAAGCTACGCAGAGACTCCCGCGTTTCATCCCCGGGGGGAAACTTCAGGCTTCTGAAGATTCCTCCCGGGGATGAAACGCGGGAGCCTCTGTGTAGCCTAATTGCCATAAATATATTTTCATAGCTTACTATATCTTTATATATATATATATATATATATATATATATATATATATATATAATTATCTTTACATTTTTAAAATAAATAAATAAATATATATATATATATCTTTATATATATATAATAATTATCTTTATATATTTTTAAATAAATATATATATATATATATATATATATAAATATAAAGATAATTATTTTATATTACATACTACTAGGGATATGCTCGATATTGGGGATGGAGTATTTTTATAGGAAATTTTGAAATAATAAAACAAATTAAATTTCAAAGTAATATCTACCAATAATAAGCAAATTAAGTTGAGCACTGTTAGAGAGATTAAAAAATAGACATTCACCTAAGCTTCAGTGCGATACACCGACTTTGTCGTTGAGTTCTATCAGTTTGTCTTTGTGTTTACGCTAGCCTATTTCAGCGTGAATATAACTTAATTTCTCCGTATCACGTGACAACATCCCATGGCCAAGGGGATAAGGCGAACCCTTACAGATTTAAGGTGTCTCTGTGAACCGGATTCGCGCTACGTGACCGTCTGAGATTGTCATTTCATTGCACTGATGAGAGCCGAAAGCTCGAAACGACGTCAGATGTAGGTAATATATAAAAATATAATTTAATATTATAAGAAGCCCTTCAAGTTAATTAAAGTCGATCACTGTTGGAGAGATTAAAAAATAGACATTCACCTACGCTTCAGTACGATACTTCGACTTTGTCGTTGAGTTCTATCAGACTGTATTGGTGTTTACGCTAGCCGCTTTCAGCGTAAATATAACTTAATTTCCTCGTATATCGTGATAACCTCTAATGGCCAAGAGGATAGGACGAACGCTTACATATTCAAGGTGTGATTGTCCGAGATTGTCATTTCCTTGCACTGATGAGAGCCGAAAGCTCGAAACGACGTCATATGTAGGTAAATATATTAAAATATAATTTAATATTATATATATATGTATATGTATGTATATATATATGTATATATATGTATATATATGTATGTATATATATATGTATATATATGTATTTGTATATATATATGTATGCATATATATGTGTGTATATTATTATTATTATTATCATTATTATTATCATTATTATTATTATTATTATTATTATTATTATTATTATTATTATTATTATTATGCTTAATTGTATTATGTACTCTGCTTAGCCATGTAAGTTCCTAAGAAATTTTACTTAAAATATACATTTTATTTAACTTAACATAAAAATATTACATTTCCCAACTCAGGAATTGCGTATCTGTACATACATGCAATATATGCGTCTCTGCTATTCAAAAGATTTGTATGATCTACATGTAATTCCACCCTCCAGACAATAAGTCAAGTAATATCTGACGCATTTAAATCTGACAATCCAGACAGTAAAAACCTCATTTAACCATAATTTAATGGCATTGGAAATTCAAGTATGAAAGGTTAACGTAAAGTATGTTCAAAATAATAAAAAAAAAGTTCTGAATTTAGTCACGTGACCTTTACGGATAGTACTTTTGCTTCCCTCTACAATATGAAGGCGTGAAGAACGGACCCTTTTTTCTTGGCCTGGGGAAGTCGAGCTTATTATAGCAACGACTGAAAATGTTCTGAAATGTGTAGCCATACTATGTTTGCATAAATAAAACTGTTTTATTATAAATAAATAGCTGCATCTATTATTGAGTACTATTATTATTATTATATACACTCAGTAAAGATTCTTCTGATTTTTACCCTGTGAATATAAACATTACCTGGATTACTCTCTCTCTCTCTCTCTCATATATATATATATATATATATATATATATATATATATATATATATATATATATATATATATATATATATATATATATATATATATATATATATCTAGGCAGCATCTTCTCTTGCAGGCAAGTATTGTTGAATATAAGAGACAACTCGTGTCTAGATATCCTTTGGTAGATCCTTTCAATAGTCCGAATAAAGATCTTAGTTTCGGAGGGGAATTGGTTGATGAATTTGCCATAATTTGCATCTGTCTTCCAAGTTTATAGCTCTGATATATTTTCGTACTTAGTACATAATTCCCGCCAAACATCTTCTATAAATACTACACATGGTCTAGACCTGATTAACCTCATTCCCCCTGAAGATGGACCCAGATGGGTCCGAAAGTACTTGGAAGACAGATGCAAATTATGGCAAATTCATCAGCCAATTCCCATCCGAAACTAAGATCCTAATTTGGACTATTGAAAGGATCTACCAAAGGATATCTAGACACGAGTTGTCTCTTATATTCAACAATATATATATATATATATATATATGATTGCTTCTTCTTGACAGAAGTTTGCTATCTCTTCAGTCAGTTGCAGAAATGTAAAACTAATGTGGAGAAGCATCTCGCTGCACAACTCCTAACTTAGGATGCCCCCTTTAAATCTGGCCCCTAATTCACAGTATCCATTTACGTCTCAGTGGCGATGTGCCATGTTCTGGGTGAATAAAAGTAAAAACAAAAACAAAGAAAAACCCTTTCCAAAATTACGGCATTTTGAACAGATTCCCGAATTTGCCAGAAAGATTCCTGAGTTCTACAAGATGCACTCGAGGAAGGTCGGAGGTTACATCGGCCGAAACGTTGTGAGAATAACATCTAAGATGGAAACAGTAGTTCGAATAATCCAAATAATTTGAATAATTATCAATGCTCATCTACAAAATTCCGAAACATTTTAGAAAATGTCTAAAATTTATCATGAAAGAAGTTTAAAAAAGAAGAAGAAATTCAGCGACTCTAGCTAAATTGGTGTCTAATGACTATATGGATCAAATGAGAGTCATGGTCACTAAAACGTCCTTTAAAATACTTAAAAGAAACTGTGGAATATTTATTGATTAATGTCTAATGTCTACTGTAAACATTTCACAAAAATCGGAGGTTTTGAATTTTCTTATATTTACTAAAGAACCACCACTATCAAGGTCAAAAGCCCCTCGAGGATAAAAGTTAATTTAAAAAAAATGGAAATCGCTTCAGACAAGGCATATCGCCAGTTGATGTAAGGAGCTAAAAAAATACTATATTAAGGTAAAAAACTAGCCAACAATAAGTGTTAGATGGACAGATTCTGACTCAGAAAACAGCAATTCTTCCCCTTTTGTCAGAAACATTGTTCATGGAATCAGTTGAATAACGAAGAATATTATGAGAGGATTGAAAATGATAAATGGAATGAACAAAATTTGATTACTTAGAAGGTCGTTTTATGACAAGTATTTGTTGACATTGAATTTGAATACGACCCCATTGAAGTCTTCAGGGAAGCATTCCTGTGGTAATGTGTGCCAGAGATGTGAAGCGCTTGGATGAAACTCTGCTAAAAAAAATACAGCCACAAATTCTAAAACCTTAGGAATAGTACCATTCAAACCATGACTGGATATGAATGGAAAGTATTGGGGTCTTTTGTAGGAAATCCCTACCCAAGACGTATCACCCCCCCCCCCCAAAGCAGAAAAAATGTGGGTTGTAGTAAAACTGGTCAAATGGGTCATTTGATGCTGTTGGGTATTTGCATAAAAGATAGTTTCCCTTATATTTCTAGCTGCACATATACTCACATAGATGTCCACCATTCCACGATACGTTCCACGGTGGCGTTAATTCTGAATTTTGTACGCCTAACATAACTTCAACCCTAAACTAATCTTAACCTTAATTTAACCCTTAAAAGCTTTTTGTTTCAAATATGACACATTCCAACAAAATGCCTATTTAATATAATATTCAACGGAAATGTGTCAAGCTGCAACTTGTTTCACATCTGCAACGACCCTATTGGCAAGTGTGAGTAGGTATTAGTATGATGTTGCATAAGCACATCCACTAAATAGGTAATCAGTATCTTTGATGATTGAATTTTTTTCAAACTAATATAAAAAAATAAAGCATTTAAGGGTTAACCTGAACTCTAACCGAACCCTAACATAACGCATGTTTCGACAGGACTCAAGGACGTGTGCACTCACTGTGCATTATTAGCAGGGCTATTTTTTATTTTTGCAAAACTCATATTTATATTAGTGGTGGCGCTATTATACAAAAGAACGACTGAAACAATCGCTGGTAATGTATGTGCGATAACACGAAGCGAGTTATCATGAGAATGGAAACGAACGGAGAGCAGTAGAGATGTAGAGAGATTAGCCGTCAATAAGACTATGGGGTAAGCCACCGTTTTTTATAAGCGATAAATCACTCGTTAAGACTAGCGTGAGAATCTCAAGTAAGTAATAATCTTATTTGTAATGATGATGATGATGACGATGATTATCATGATGTGTACCATGATGGGTATGATGATGATGATAATTATGTAAGGTTATTTTTGAACAGGTCAAACATGGCTGGGATTAATTTCGTGTTACTATCAATCATAGACGTCGGACGAGTAGGTCAGTGGGACAAATGCATGGGGGATACAGAGAAACGGGATACAAAGTATCTGTATAGTGGTGGGGGGTAGATGTAAACGTAGAAAGAGGGTGGTTAAGAACACAGAGAGAGAGAGAGAGAGAGAGAGAGAGATTGGGAGAGTGGGGAGAAGTTGACCAAGGTAAAGTTTTTTTCCACGGTCATTATTTGGATTTATGAGAGAAGAAGAGGGTGGCGATGGCGGTGACGATGGTGGTGGCGGTTCACATTGTCAATCACTTTCCCGCCATCTTGCCGAGACACCAACGACCCTTGCCGCTAACGTCTGCTCAACAGCTATGAACACATTTTTTCTTCATTCTTATATAATTGTGTATATCAACACCAGTTAATTGCACACTCACTGACGACACACACGTTGTATACACACATGCATACAAACATACATTCATATATCCAATAACATGTTATTGCGAATTTGCGAATAGATAAACGAAAGGATACACACACACAAAAATGTTTATATATATATATATATATATATATATATATATATATATATATATATATATATATATATATATATATATATATATATATACACCTTTTATCAAGGCCCGGGGGGGGGGCACTCGAGTATAAGGGTTAAAGAGATCGTCAGTTGAACGATTATCGCCTTAACGAGAGGAACGGAAACAATCGGTGGGACAGGCAGGAAGATTACTTACGAGGAATTGATTATCCGAGAGGACGGTTCACCAAGTATTTGTTTACATTAGACTTGAAGACGACAATGCTGTAGTCGGTTGGGAAGAAAACTCGTGGTATCTTGTTCCACAGATGGAAGGTTATAGGTAATAAACTTTGTTCATGGAAGTTTCGTTTAGTTTTTGGTAAGAAATAAAAATTCTTTGCTATGGTTGTATCTAGACGAGTCCTTGCTGTTAATGTTTTGCAGGGGTATTAGGGATTGGAGCTGAGTCGATCATCTACCATGAATATAAGGATACACTAAAGAGAGGCTAGCAACATTCCTTCTGTGTGAAAGGGATTGTAGAGACGAGAAGAGGTTACCCCCCCCCATACACTAAATTGCGAAGTCGATTTTGTACTCTGTCAAGACAGGAAAAGGTGCCGCGTTACGTAATTTCTTTTCTCGCTTGAGTAACGTTTTAACGTAATATCGAATCCGAATGCCGCTTACAACATTGCTTCTGTTTATTAAGTTCGTAATAAAAATAAAGTTACCTTTCTCGGAATAGATCACTGTTTTACATGAATTTCTTTTTGTTACTACAATAACGTTTTAATGTAATGACGACTCCGAAGACTGCTTACAATATTGCTTCGTTATCAGAGAGTTGCTAGAAATATTGTATTTGTCTTTTTTTCAAAGAAAAATACTGATAACTTTTTCGTAATATATTATTGTTTTGCATTAATTTATTTTGTAGTTAGAATGACGTTACTTCCCTTTATTAAGTTTGTAAGCGGAAAATATTATATTTTTCTTATTTCTCAAAGAAAAATACAGTTACCTGTCTCGTAGTAGACGACTTTAATGTAATAACGAACCTGAATGCCGCTTAGAACACTGCTACTATTTTTCGAACACTTAAGCGGTGAGTTGCTAAAAAAGTATATTTTTTTCAAGGAAAATACAGTTCTCTTTTTCTTAATAGTGTAACGTTATGAGTTTCTTAAAAAGTCTTTTTATACACGCTATTTGCCTCGCGTCTCACTTACGCGCTTTTTGCGCGCAATAACTCTTTTACGTGTCTCTCGCACGTACATTATTTCCTTTGTCCTCTACTTCTTTTTTTAATTGTCAAGCGACAACCTCAAATATTCTGATAACTAAAGTGTATGAAATATACCTTAATTCGCTGTCTTTCTTCTTCGCTTTCATTGCTGACTGACGCTGCACAATTCGCTACGTCTTCCTCTTCATTCGCTGTTGCTACAGTCGCCGACTTGACCCTTACTGTTTTTCTTCTTCTGCATAGCCGTGATGCATCTAGTGATTCATCTAGTGGTCGTTCGTAATTTCTTCAGTGTGGCTAGCTGAAATAAACTTTCCATCGCACAGAAAGAAGACTCGGGACTTTCGCTGAAAGTTTTTCCAGGTTTAATTTTTGAGAGAAATACTTTACATAAGAGAGAGACTTACTTAACTTTTCTTAATTCATTAACTAACTTTATTATCAAGGATAAATGGGTTGACATAACGACATACTTATTTGAGCTACATTTCGCTCTTGGCGATCTTAAGTTTTTTAAAGTATTACATTCTATTATTACATGTCCGCCTGGCTTGGCTTCCACACAGAACTGATCTAAAGGCTTTTGTTTTTCCCAGATCGACAAAAAGTTACGTCAATCGTCATGTCCCCAATCTCCCTTTTTGTCTAACCTATTTGACCTCATACTTTGCGTTTTAACCATACAGGTCATCCTATTTTATGATTCTTTCGTAGGAACGATTCTGTTTTGTCGATTTCGTGTCACCACGACCTGTACTTGGTTCGACCCTTGCCAAGATTAGCACTAGTTGATTTACTCACTATCTGACATAGGACCCTCCATAATGTAACACTGTTTTGTATCATTTTTGCTGCTAGAAAATGTTTTAATGTAATATTGAATTCAAATGCCGCTGGCAGCATTGCTGGCTTATGCTTATTAAGTTCGTAATCGACGGGCGCTTTTTTGTCGGCTAAAATAATGACAGTGTTTTCCCATTTCAATGACAGTATTTTTTCATTTCAGCGATCGCAAAAATATAAGATAAATGTGCTAACGGAAATGAAATTGAGAGAGCGTATATTGCTGATAGAAAGAAATATATAATATTTTCAAATGTGAGGTATTCTTTCTGTAGACACTGTTTACGAAGATCGAGTCACAATGGGTATCGAAATTTAAATGTTTTTAGATATTACCAATTTATTTGCACGTGAGATCCTATCTGAATAAAGATATAAATTTTGTTTAACAGTTGTTAATCAGCAATGAAAGAAGAAAATGTATGAGCATTACTAATTAATACTATTACCGAAATTTGCTGCTGATAGCATAATTGGCTTCCATCTTGAATTTACATTTACTGCTGAAACGAAAGATTTGTTTCCACGCGAAAAATAATCCGAGTAGGATAAGTTGTATTTGTGAAGAAATTAGATTCAATTAAATGATAATGAACCAATGTTCTATGAAAAAAAGGGTAGGCAGAATCAAAAATCAAATTTTGATATACAGTGCTATATAAGTCTGAAGCAGGAAATCCATCCAACATATTCTTATATATGAGATATGCATATACATAGGCGAGACTAAATTACCATTTAGACTTAGATTTAATAACCGCAACACTAGTAGCAGACAAAGCACACCCGATCTAAAAATAGTAAATCATTTCAAATAAACCGGTTTGTGATCATTTTACTAAATCCCCATATTTACTTGATATTGTGTAGACAGTTTCCCTGTTTCTGCAATGGCCATGCCTAGGGTTGTCAGAATTCATACAAATTGTATACAAAGGAAATCATCCGGGAAGGGCAACTGGTGTTATTTTGCCTTTCATTGATTTTGATCCATCAAATATGTCATGTATCTATTCTACGTTGGTATTCCTGGTTGAACAAATAAAATTATAACACAACTTGTGTTACCACATTTGACCATACATTGTATCGGAAGGTTCAAATTATTATAGTTAATAAGTCATGTAGTAACTGTCTGAAATATGAACTACTGAGAATATGGAGCTGAGTTTTATTGGGTGTATAAGCAGTCTAATAAAAAAAACAGTTCTGGAAGAGATATATAGCAACAACTCAGTGTCAAATATGCTTAGTGGAAATACCCTTGCTAAAGTATGAAGAAGTCATTTCTTAATATATGCACTTAATATATTACTTCTTGCAGACACATTGGAACTCACTGTGCCACATACTTCTGTATCTGAAACTGAAACCTAAAGTGAAGAAAAGACTCACACATCAACAGAATAATCTAATCTAATTCAAGTGAGAGGTACTAATTTAGCAGAAAGTTGAATAATGTCAGCTAAAAATATTTGCAAAACTCATTGCTTATCCAAATACGATGGTAGATGAAGAATAGCAGCTATAACTATCCATGAAGAGTTCGAACAGAAAAAAAAAGAAAATCTGACTAATTGTGTTTGTGGTCGCAATATATGACAATACCAGACAGTTTGAAGCATTTTATCTGGGCTGAAAGAACGGGAAATTGGAGTCTCCATCTTGCTTCATTGTATGATATGCTACCATCCTTTGTTGCTGCAGGTCACAATTTGTACGCTCAGACAATATTTTTATATCTCCGCCAAATGACTACCTTATCAAGAGGCCATCCTGATTTGTATTCTATTTAAAAAAATAGTTTGCATGTTGTTTGCCATAGTGATACTTGGCAGGACTTTCCACTGATCTTATTGTTTATGTGAAGTATCAAATCCACTGGCAGACTCACAAAGGATAGAAAAGCAGCGAATCATGTGGACTAAATCTTTACCAGTTTGTTCTGAACTAAATCAAGTTATGCAGCAGTTTACTGGTGTCAATTATACAATTAGTAAACAGCACAAAGAAGTAACTGACACACGACAAAAGAGAGACTGCACGGATACAAAAAAGCATATCAGCTTTTTGAAAGCCAGAAATTCTCTCAGTAAATCTGATATCACTGCACAGCATCATCTCACGTATTGTGGTAGAGGATTCAGTAAATTTAGATACAAACAGAAAATGTTGGCTATGAGATTTTTCAATCCATGTAAGGCAATGAGGTATCTAACAATTTATTCAAGTGAAAAGAAAACGGGCACTTACTCTTGAATCAAATAAGGAGTAATTATAGACCAAAAAGTAGTGTTCCAACGCCTAACATTAGTTGCAACAAAAGAAATCTTTAATATACAGGACCTCTTTTAATATGAACTGTGTCGTTAAACAACATCTATGTTTGATTACATTGCTTCTCCCAGATCTGCAATCATAGGAAGTACCCTATGGAACTAACTTCGATGCCACGAATGCAAACTTCCCACTGGTAGACACTTTGTTTAGGATGGAGGGGAATTACTACATCGGATCATTCCGCATCATGACCTTATTTGATCAATCGACGTTCCACTATTTCATTTGTTCATTTCATTATATAACCAGATTGTAATGGGGAATTCATTTTCATGCTGAAACAAAATCAAATTCATCGATTTTGAATACCTTAAAGATGATATCAATTAACCCTTTTTGTTTTTTCTAATAAATAAAGTTTGACTATGTTCATGCACAGTACATTTCCCCAACATTAGAATGCATCAAATAACGCTACGACCACATATTTTTGTTGTTTTCATCCAAATTACCAAAATATCAAATAGAAATTATTTCTTTTTTCTGTAAAGAAAACCATTGTCTCAGTAATTGCTGGCTAGAGGGCGGGTAGTTTTTGCTAGTATATATATATATATATATATATATATATTGAGAGAGAGAGAGAGAGAGAGAGAGAGAGAGAGAGAGAGAGAGAGAGAGAGAGAGAGAGACAACAAGAGTTTCACAAAACGAATCCAGCTTGGCATTGCTTGGTAGAACGATACGGTTGATCGCCAGTTAAAAAATCATTTGAAAGCAAAATTGGAAATCCAGGCCTATGGTCGACCCCCTAGAAAAACTTTATAAATCCCCCCTCCACACATATGATTAATATCCCTTTAACCTTGCCATACTCATTGAGTTATTAATTTATTTATTCCATAAACTGACATCACAATATTTAGTACCTCCACTGTCCAAGATAATATTCACTCTGGATTTCTAAATCCGCTTTTAAAAGTTTTGAATATGATTTTAGATCATTTACAAAATTTCATTAGCCTACACATAAGAAGCAACATAATTCTCTGAGTTTTTTCTTGTTTTTTTTTTACTAAAGAGTCACCACTTGTCAAGACCACTCGAAGATAAGGGTTAAGGAGCGTCCGGTGGACGGTTAGACAACACCGTGATGATTGTTAATAATGGTTGAAGTTTGGCAAAATTAGATCATCTAGGAAAGAGGCTTAACATGAATTTGTTTACATTAGACTTTAAAAGGATAATGTTGTAGTTAGTTGGAAAGCAGCCCCGCGGTACGGAGTAAATATTTCGCTTTACCTTTGTAATTGCACACTCTGTTGGATTATTTTTCCATACATCTTGGAATCACTATATATATATATATATATATATATATATATATATATATATATATATATATATATATATATATTTTTATTTTATTTTATTCCATTAGTTGCGACAAAACAAGTTTTGTTTCATTGGTGCAATATATATATATATATATATATATATATATATATATATATATATATATATATATATATATATATATATATATATATATATCACATGGAAACGTCTTCTTAAATAAATTCACCAATTTTATTTTGCATTGTTCAATCATCCGCCTGAAGACGACCAATGATCGTCGAAAACGTTTGCGGCAAATATGGAGATTTCCTACACTCCTTGGTTAATAGTACGGGATCTATTGTTCGACGAATAGAAAGATTGGATCACAAAAGGAATAAACAGAAGTTGGCACTCCTGTTCAATCAGATATGTATAAAAGTAGAATTGTTGCCTAACTATACAATATATATATATATATATATATATATATATATATATATATATATATATATATATATATATATATATATATATATATTATACGGTACAGAAAATCAGTACAACATCAGTACCATTGGTTTCAAACTCAGAAGGTGTTGACCCCTTCCCCCGGCTATCTTCAGCTTTGTTGTCACTTGGTAGAGAAAATGGAGAGTCTCATATAAGCCACGGATACGTTATTTGCTTTTGAGTGTTAAATTATTATCGTCTAATTTAACAACAACAAAAAAGAAATCAACTCGATTAGATCTAAATGACTTAACACCCCACACTCCACCTCGAATCAAGGCCTAGGTAAAAACTGCTTATTCTCTCCCACTTCCATATCACCCAGAATATTGACGCGTAGAAGTAAATTCAGACGTTAACTTGCCGTTAAAATGTGCCACGACAATTTGACTCCCTTTTCTTTTCTACTCTTCATTCACAACATGAGTTTAGATTATATTTAATTTTCGACGGTTTCAAATCTGACCACGTGACTTTTCTACCTTAAATTTTGAATTTTGTTTTCTATTCCTTTCTTTTTTTCTAATCTTCCAACTTCATTCTTTTCAAATATGACCCAAGGAAAGGATCAGATTATTATTCTGCCTGATGAGATCTCAGCTTTTAACAGCTGTTGATCGATAACATCGACATGCCAGTGCCGCAGATTATGTACATGTATGTATAAATAATATATATATATATATACATTTTATACGTACATAAAAGTAATCCATGGATACGTGTTTCTGGCTTACAACCGTCATCAGATGACTAACTTAGACAAGGATCGAATCTTCGATATTGATGTCTATAGTCAAGCGTCTTACCATTGGACTACGACGCCCTGTCTAGCAACATGTACAATTTTTATCACCTAAATACTTAATGTATTTTAATGTAATTGTTTTTATTGGTGATTCGTTGTTTTTTTTTGCTTACTACTATTTCGATTCTTTCAATTCGCAAGTGATTAAGATGCAGAAAATTGCATTATTAGTCGCCCTTAATATAAAGCTCTTTGTAAATAAACAGATTGAGCACTGTAAAGCAGCGGTCAATATTTATATAAATAGACATTGTAGATATTATTTACGAGCGCTTCCCCCGTAGCCAAGTCGTAAGAGTTGCCGACTGTCAACAAATTGGTTGAAGGTTCGATCTCTTGCTTGGGAGTGGCGCATGTTTGGTCGCACTGAAGAGATGTGATACAGCAGAATAGTCTGTCTCTGGATGACTGTATATATTATTTCATATATACACATATAATATTATAAGATGGTATGATATATTGTGTATAGATTTTCAGCATTTACTCCAACAGTGATTCAATACGTTAATATGAAAATATATTTATGGCAATAAGGCTACATTATTGTTATAATTACTATTATTATTTGATATGCAAATTACCATATCACATTGTAGTCTTTAGGGTAATGTTTTTTTATTATTTTATTTATTTATTATTATATTTGTGAAATAATAACTGAATTGTTTCTAAATTTTGTTATTGGGTACGTCGCCATTTCATCAGTACCACTGGAGAGCCATGGATTTTATAACTGTTCTGTTTTTAAATATCCGAAACAGTTACATGGTAAACAGCTGAATATCACCGTTTAATATTTACTATTAAAGCTAAGGTCCCCTGCTTTTGTTTCACTGTTATATACTTGAATCCTTTTTTGTATTTGTAAATTATCCAGCGGTAAGTCGGCTGATGCAAATGGTAAGTCTGCAATATTTTGGATTTAGTTAGTATCCCTGGGAATTTAAACTGCATTTTCTTTCTTTGCTTAATATGACTCAATGCTTCTTGAGACTATATATATATATATATATATATATATATATATATATATATATATATATATATATATATTTGTTGATTGAGCTGTGAAACGTACGTAAGATATTTAAAAAAATTTAAATAAATAAGAAAAATATAAAAAAATTGGGGAAAAATATAAATTTTGTTTGTAAGACGAAAGAAAAAATACATGTATTCGTCAAAGTCAGAAAATGAGGAAATTGAGAAAAATAAATAAATAAAAATTATGGTTATGGACTGATTTTTTTCTTTTGGACATTGGAATATAACAAGCATATATATATATATATATATATATATATATATATATATATATATATATATATATATATATATATATATAAATAATTATTAAAGCTTCGTTCAAGTCGAGTACTCCAAGAAAAACATGAAAAGTTTCTAATTAAGCAGTATTTTCCGTGGCTGATCGAACACATTCTGAGATTTACTATATTCGTTAAAAAAATATAGGGTTTTTATGTCACATTCAATATGATTGTCACGGTGGCTGAATGATTAAGTAACTGGAGTTACTCGAGTTCTCGGTTCAACGTGTTTGCTCGGCGGTACAGTTATATAAGCACACTGATGATTGTTAGTAAACATGAAACATATATGAATGTGTATAATGAATAAATATTTATTTATAAATACTACTACTACTACTACTACTACTACTACTGCTAATAATAATAATAGTAGTACGTTGCACATCATTCATTTGCATGGCTTTTAAATCCGATACTACCAACCTCAGTGCGTACCTCTCACCACTTGAACTGCTTCGGTCATCCGGAACGAACATTTGCTGCAAGCTAGAACATATGCAAACGTTGCTAAACCTTTAACTTAACTTTTGCAACAGAAGTCTATCAAGAATATGCGTTTTGGTTTGAAAATAAAAAAGAAACGCATTAAATTCGAGCAAAAATAATGGCCATTACATGACACCAAAAATCGTTCGTATGATGCAAAACAAATCCGAACTAAATATAGAAATTGGCTTCGCTCAAATTATCGATAATTCATCATTGCTTTTTCTCTCAAGTTAGATAGGAATAATAGGTCGTATATAACAGTAATGAGACAGAGATCACAATGATAATAAGCGCCCAGATCATATCAAATAAGGTTATGCGACGAGCTGGCGCAGTTATGTATACCTTATCCGCGACTGGATAAATTTATAGCCAACGATTACATATTGTTAACGACTCAGTGAGTCAGTCTTTAAGAAGCAAACAGCACACAGCTTTACATAAACAAAATAAAAACCCTTCTTTATTCGTATAACATTAAAGACTTCGTCACTAGACGTCTTCAAGTTAAGGTCGGTTGAAAAAGGGGAGTAGGGAGTTTACGTCACCGGTTGCCCTTTTTGCTACCAAACTAATGTAGATATGTAAGAAACGTCTTATAACTTGTACCTCCTGTGTAGTGGCACCAACATCGGTTGGGACCACACAGACTGTTCATTAAGAGAAGGATGGAAGGACCGAGGAAGGAAAGTACCACCCAGACATCCATTGGAAATACACGGAGAGTACTGGAATCCTGAAGAGGCGTTTAAAAAAAAACTATTAGGTCACCACTTATCTAAGCCAAGAGCCACGCGATGATAAGGGTTACTGATCCGAAAGACGAGGAACAATCAAAGGAATGAACTAGGTTCGATTACTAATGACGCGCTTTATGGCAAGTATTTGTTGACATTTGGAAACACAATTGTCGGTACTCATAAGATGACGCACCATGTTTCTGTGACTTCGCGTCGTCAACGTTCGGACAGGTTACAGTAGCCCCCGAGAGTTGACGAGGCGAAAACGAGGCAAAAACTGCCAAACGCTAAATTAAAGACTGCCAGCCGATAAATTATGACGAAGAAAATCAAAGTAAAATACATGTATACAAATAAAGAACGAACAAACCATAGCTAAACAACTGTTATTAATTAGATGTTTATTTTTGTTTGTTTTTTGTCAAAAGAATCATTGTTAATCAAATGTTTTTAAATAAAATATTTTTTGTTTGTGTACCGAAAAGTTTCAAAAGATGATTTTGTTTGATTTGTTAAGCAAATGTTCTTTTGTTGTTTTTTTAAAAACTTTTTTAATGTTTTTTTTTACATTTTTTTCAAATAACTCAATTAGTCCTTCGAGAGATTCAACTAGCTGACATATATTATAGAAATTCATTTTTTTTATTGAACGTGATTAATTTTTTCCAAAAGTTATCGGCTACTTGGTTAATAGTTTCGTCGACTCTCGGGCGCTTCCGAGATCTGCCCGACGCGAAGTCACGGAAACATGGTGCGTCAGCTGTAAGAGTACACAAATTTCAAGGAAAAACAGCGGTTGTTATTAGCGAAAAATCAATGATAGACGGCTGTTGAGATAATCTGAATTGATTTGCACAATGAAACGAAGAATACTAGAAAAACTTGTTTTCACTTGGACTCCACGGAACAACCAGCAGCACCAGTACCAGCACCAGCACCAGCACCAACAACAGCAATAACAATCACCACTACCACTACCACCACCAACAACAAAGAAGTCACAAAGAAGTCGAAGAAACTGTTCGGCCTCACTCCGCGAAGGAAAGCAAGCAAAAGTGTCGTCACCGTAACGTGTGTAAAAAGCCGGCTTAGTCGTTTTGGAAAAGGATTGTTTTTAAAAAAATCCAACGAAAATATTGACTAACGATGGACCAAGCAGGCTCATTATTCTCGACGGATCCTGTGTAGAAAAGTGGTTTTAGAAACATCAGTTGGAGATTTTCCATAATGTTGAGAGATTTCCCCCTTCTTTATTTCCCCTCTCTAAACTGATTTCTCCAACTTAAATAATTTTTTCGACTCATGCTTTATCCAATTTTCTTAGTTTTTAATTTATCATTCTGACGTATCCTCTAAGGTCAGACGATACGGCATTAAGGAAAATTTTAACATCTGCCCCGTTTCATTAAAAATCTAATATATATATATATATATATATATATATATATATATATATATATATATATATATATATATATATATATATATATATATACATATATATATATACATACATGTATATATATACATATATATACATATATATATACATAGATATATATATATACATATATATATATATACATATATATATACATAGATATATATACATATATATACATAGATATATATACATAGATATATATATATACATAGATATACATATATACATACATATATACACGCATATATATACATATATATATATATATATATACATATATACACACATATATATACACATATATATATACATATATATGCATATATATACACATATATATAGATATATATACACACATATATATACATATATATACACATATATACATATATATATACGCACATATATATACATATATATACACATATATATACATATATATACATATATATATATATATATATATATATATATATATATATATATATATATATATATGCATATGTTGCATAATTACTTAAAATAATTACACGTTACGATAGAACCACAGACGGGAGCTTTACTATAATTATTATTAATAGAACTAATCTTTCCGACTGAGGCAGTTCTCTGAAATCACTCAAACGGATCGAATTACATCCTCTCCGGGTCGAAAACATTGCGAAAAGTCTACGAGAGGATTAATAGTGGTAACAATCTTTTTTTTAATACTTTTGTAAAACATTTTCTGTAAAATATTTTTGAACAAACCTTTTAAACACATTTTTAAGAGAGTCATTTTAACACATCTTTAAGAGTCACTTAAAACAGTTTCATTAGGACGATTTTTATTGCACTTTTAAGCCTCTTTTGATAATGAACTAAGAAAATTACCTTTGAGATTTCGTTCGTCGTGGTCGTGAGTCTGTTGGCACCTCATCTTTGTTGCTGGCTCGTGATCGTCGTGAA
>OY744522.1:110450725-110493225 GCA_963556195.1 Sepiola atlantica
TGATTATACCTTTTTATTTTAAAAATTTTTCTAATAATCTTTTTTATGTCAAAATAAAAAAAAAAGAATTTTCCATGTCTCAATAATGCTTTCAATTCTTCGTGGAATCATCTTCAGATGTCAAAATAAAAAAAAATGAATTTTCCATGTCTCAATAACGCTTTCAATTCTTCGTGGAATCATCTTCAGATGTCAAAATAAAAAAAAATGAATTTTCCATGTCTCAATAACGCTTTCAATTCTTCGTGGAATCATCTTCAGATGTCAAAATAAAAAAAAATGAATTTTCCATGTCTCAATAACGCTTTCAATTCTTCGTGGAATCATCTTCAGATGTCAAAATAAAAAAAAATGAATTTTCCATGTCTCAATAACGCTTTCAATTCTTCGTGGAATCATCTTCAGATGTCAAAATAAAAAAAAATGAATTTTCCATGTCTCAATAACGCTTTCAATTCTTCGTGGAATCATCTTCAGATGTCAAAATAAAAAAAAATGAATTTCCTATGTCTCAATAACGCTTTCAATTCTTCGTGGAATCATCTTCAGATGTCAAAATAAAAAAAAATGAATTTCCTATGTCTCAATAACGCTTTCAATTCTTCGTGGAATCATCTTCAGATGTCAAAATAAAAAAAAATGAATTTTCCATGTCTCAATAATGCTTTCAATTCTTCGTGGAATCATCTTCAGATAACGAAGACAAATAATCAAAAAAGCTGGGGAGAAGAAGAAAATTTCAAAATGCAGTCAAGAACGCGCACGTCGAGTTAGACGTCAAAAGAACAAGCCAGTGCAATTCCAGAAGAAACGCTAACAATTTAAATTCCGAGACGCCAAGATTAGCGTCACAGGAGGAATTGTATTACGTTAAGGATTTTAAAATTTTCTTACTGGTTTCGTACGTAATGTTATTTATGTTATTTGTTATTTATTGTAGGTTGTTGGGTTTCAATAAATAACATTACATGTGAAACCAGTAACAACATTTCAAAATGCTAAAAGTTTCCTCCTGTGTCGCTAATTCTGGCGTCTCGGAATTTAAATTGTTAACGCTTCTTCTGTTCATACCTCTGGATTTTGTCGGATATTTATCATTTAAACGTACGTTTCACATATATTATTTCAAAGTTTTAGGAATAATTCAAAATCACGTGTCAGTAAATCGTCTCAATACCCTCGGTCTCGCAGCCCGTATTTAATTCCTCATCACGAGTTTAGTGTTAGACACAAAGTTGTTTTTTAATGTGTGGAAAATTCAGCTCGCAGAAAGAGACACTTTAGATTGGAACAAAAATTAAAAAAATGCCTCAGTCTAGAAGGATTTCTCATGCAATGACCGAGGACAGAACAGATGAAGTGTAGTATCAGAACAAATACTACACCTTGATCTCATATAAAAAATGTGTGCAGTTCAAGTTCACGCGTCAGTAAATCTTCCCAATACACTCGGACTCTCGAAATTCTTTCCCATGTTTTTCATACATTTTCTTCTTTTTATAACAATCGTGTACACTGGCTTTTTAATCTATAACAATGTTTAACGTTTATAGTCTCTACAGAACTTAGTTTGTCCTTCATTATATCATTTTCCTGACACATGTATGCGTTTGTGTTTATTTGAGATCGAATATCTATTTGCGCGCATATCGATAAGCCGGTTTGATCTTTTGCGCATATCCTCAACCATCTGTGCGTAGTAAAGATCGGCAAATATCGATGAAAATCAATATTCAGTAAACATAACTTTTGGTTCCTTTTCTGCCAACCGAACAGTCATGGAAGGTCGAGGAAAATGTCGTTGTGGTATCGGTCGTCAGCATGTTATAATTTGAATGGCACTTGATCATTTTGTGCTTCGCAGCGAACAGCTCCGGATCCAGCACTACCCTATCCATCAGGAGGACGCAGATTCGGCCCCTACTCATCGACTGCTTTTCTGAAGTAGTGAAGTCTCTCAGTTAGTAGCACTGGAACCATGCTATCAAGCCACATTTCCTTTTGGCCCAACGGTAGAGTGATCCCCACTGTGGTTTGCGTTCTGGAAGTATCTGCTACACGTCTCATTGCCCATCGACCCGTGCTGTTAAAGAAAAGTAAGTCAGGAAAACGAATTCAACTATTTAAAAAAAGTATCAAGTGTCTTTCCACTTAGCGTTAGATATGTAAGTTACGCAAAAATAAACTTTAAATAAAAATTTCCACTCCTAAATTCCCTCGCGTCGAAAATAGAGTTTTAAAATTATTTGCAGAATTTTTATGTAATTATTTTTTTATTGGTGATTGTAGCGTTCGTTGTTATTTTGCTTACTATTATTTCGATTGTCTCACTTTACATAAAAATACATTAAATATTTAGATGATAAAAATCGTACATATTTCTAGACAGAGCGTCTTGGTCCAGTGGTAGAACGCTGGACTATAGACATCAATATCGAAGGTTCGATCTTTGTCTAAGTTAGCCAGAAACACGTGTCCATGGATTACTTTTATGTACGTATAAAATAAATAAAAATATATATTAACGAAAAATACGTCCTATGAAGTTAAGGGCGACTAATAATGCAATTTTCTGCATCTTAATAACTTAGGAAAGTGAGACAATTAAAATAATAGTAAGCGAAATAACAACGAACGCTACAATCACCAATAAAAATAATTACATAAAAATACATTATATATATATATATATATATATATATATATATATATTAGGGTGTTTCTTATAACCCATAAATATTTGATGCAAATATTTGGTCGCACAGTTCGACAAGCTTTCATATTTCAAGTGAAACTTCGAAAAAATAAAACGTAAATAACAAAAAACGTGAATGTGAATTTGGTGTTTTAATCTCACTGTTAGTGCGACAAATGACCCAACTTCGTAAACATACATATTTCCACCTTATTTAGAAATGCCAGATAAATGGTGGAATTAGTATATATATATATATATATATATATATATATATATATATATATATATATATATATATATATAATAACGAATATAATCTGGTTCAATCCATCTTATAATAATGATGTCAAAACACAGATTAGCAAAGTATTCTTTAGAAGAATAGATTAATATTCCCCTAAAAGTAATAAGCAAAGAAGGTGCCCCCCCTCTATCGGGTTAGAAAACTTCTCACACCTGATAGTATCCCGTACAGATTCCCGAGTTCGACATACAGATTCCCGAGTTCGCTGAGACGCAGTCTAATATGGTAGAAGGCTACACCGGCCGAAACGTTGTGAGATTAACATCCAAGATGAGAACAGTAATTTGCATAATCCAAATAATACATGGAACTTGTAGGTAAAAAAAAAAAATTTTTCAAAGGGAAAATATAGCAATCAATAATTCATCTATGTTCTATTAGTAATAATATTTTTCATAGATTTCTGATGAAAAGTCTTATTTATTTGTATTTTATTGTTTTTATACTTTCTTATAAATAAAGGGAAAAGTCTTAAATACAAACTCTTATTTTGTTTATAGTATGAGTTCTGGAATAAATTGACTTTGAAACAATTGTAAAATGACTTTGAAATAGATTTCTTTTAAAATTAGCTTAAAAGCTATCTTCTAAAAATATAAATATTAAACACTGTTTATTGTATTATTCTGAGCGCTGACCAAGTACTTTTACTTTTCCAGTTCTCCACAAAACAGTTTTATTAACCATTTTAATTGCTGTTTTTGGATTAAGTATCTCAATTTTCGATTTAATATATTTATTAAAAATTACAAAGCCGTTGCTAACGAGACATAATTAATGATTCGCTTAACTTCATGGATTAACGTCTTACAGTCTCTCGGCATGAGAAAAATACCAATTACATATAATCTGTTACTTAACATTACATTTTCCCGATGTCTACGTATTGTTCTATAAACACGATTCAAAGGTAATTGTCTAATATTTACTGCTTTGTTTATGCCCCAATCACTTAGCGAAATTCACCCGACACTGTCCAGGTAGAGATGAAATACATTATATATATTTTTTACTTTAACTTACGTATTTTGTCTCTTTAATATTTTCTTTTAGTTAAACCCGGCAACACCCAAACCCCCGTAAACACCTCTAGTGATTAGTAAAACAGATCCGACGTTATGTTAATTAAAAATAACAGCTTCGAATGTAATTTTGCGAGTACGTCCGATACATTTAAAAATAAATATATACTAGAATAATACCTGTTTTTCGACAGGTAAAATTAATATCTCGAACAGAACCGTTTTGTACTACTTTTATGTCCCCTTACGAAGATTAAAATCAGGATATTATGATACTAAAACTTATGTCTAGGATCCTTATTCTAATTTTGGTCAAAATCCATTGCATGATTTTGATTCTTGAAAATGTCTCAAATTTAAGGTGTCTCCAGAAGAAATTAAAATTCAGGGAATTCTGCTTTATTAGTGTCTAATGACTATGGATAAAATTCAATGGAAATCTGAAATGTTCAAATTTTCAAATAGGAGGTTGTGCTTATATCATGCCCCCTAAACACCTTTTAAAATACTCAGAAAAAACTGAAAGTTGGGGAATATTTATTAATTGATATCTATTAACTATTGTTAAAATTTCATACAAATCGGAGGTATCTGAATTTTTACGAAAGGGTTCCACCCTCTCTTTGCTCCTGATGCACTAACTGGTCTAGCCGCACTGTAGAATTGTGATACAGCGAAAAAGGCTGTATGTGGATGACTATATAAAAAGCTCCCTTTCTGGGTATAGCTTATTTGTTAGGATATCGCCAACTGCCATTAGCTTTAAGGCATAGTTCATTGGGTAAAACTAATTCGAGCTCCGGCACTTGATAATGTTTACATTGAGATATCACTTACATTCAGTCAGTGTCGTATGATAGCGCAGGGGTAGGAGCGCCGACTGTCGGATCGACGGTTGAGTTTCAATCCAGGTTTGATGCACTAAAAAGCTGTGATACAGCGAAACAGTCTGTATGTGGATGACTGTGTGTGTGTGTGTGTGTGTATATATATATATATATATATATATATATATATATATATATATATATATATATATATATATATATATATATATATATATATTATAGTAATCGAATGAATAGTCCAACTTAATGAAAAAAGGAGAAATGGAAAATTGTTTATATGTTCATCAACGTTTTGTCTTTATTCAAAGACTTTTTCGGTACTGTTATAGCGAACGACCTGCGTTTCCGTGACTTGGCGTCGTCAACGTTCGGGCAGGTTACGGAAGCGCCCGAGAGTTGCCGAAGTGAAAAATCGCAGACGATAAGTTCAGGAAAAGTTGCACATAACAAAAGTTAGAGGAAGAAAATCAAAGTAAAATACATATATAAAAATAAAGAACGAACAAACCATAGCTAAACAGCTGTTATTAATTAGATGTTAATTTTTTCTTCAAAATAACCATAGCTAAGCTAATGTTTTTTTATTAAATGATTCTTGTGTGCAACGAAATGTTTCAAAAACTTATTTTTATTATATATAACAGTCAACGAACAACTGTTTTTAAGCAATTTTTTTCAATTCTTTTACATTTTCTGGGTTACGGTTAGGGTTTACGGTTAGAACAAACAACGAAACAAATGTTTTTAAGCAATTTTTTTCAATTCTTTTACATTTTCTGTGTTACGGTTAGGGTTTACGGTTAGAACAAACAACGAAACAAATGTTTTTAAGCAATTTTTTTCAATTCTTTTACATTCTCTGGGTTACGGTTAGGGTTTACGGTTAGAACAAACAACGAAACAAATGTTTTTAAGCAATTTTTTTCAATTCTTTTACATTTTCTGTGTTACGGTTAGGGTTTACGGTTAGAACAAACAACGAAACAAATGTTTTTAAGCAATTTTTTTCAATTCTTTTACATTTTCTGGGTTACGGTTAGGGTTTACGGTTAGAACAAACAACGAAACAAATGTTTTTAAGCAATTTTTTTCAATTCTTTTACATTTTCTGGGTTACGGTTAGGGTTTACGGTTAGAACAAACAACGAAACAAATGTTTTTAAGCAATTTTTTTCAATTCTTTTACATTTTCTGTGTTACGGTTAGGGTTTACGGTTAGAACAAACAACGAAACAAATGTTTTTAAGCAATTTTTTTCAATTCTTTTACATTCTCTGGGTTACGGTTAGGGTTTACGGTTAGAACAAACAACGAAACAAATGTTTTTAAGCAATTTTTTTCAATTCTTTTACATTTTCTGTGTTACGGTTAGGGTTTACGGTTAGAACAAACAACGAAACAAATGTTTTTAAGCAATTTTTTTCAATTCTTTTACATTTTCTGGGTTACGGTTAGGGTTTACGGTTAGAACAAACAACGAAACAAATGTTTTTAAGCAATTTTTTTCAATTCTTTTACATTTTCTGGGTTACGGTTAGGGTTTACGGTTAGAACAAACAACGAAACAAATGTTTTTAAGCAATTTTTTTCAATTCTTTTACATTTTCTGTGTTACGGTTAGGGTTTACGGTTAGAACAAACAACGAAACAAATGTTTTTAAGCAATTTTTTTCAATTCTTTTACATTTTCTGGGTTACGGTTAGGGTTTACGGTTAGAACAAACAACGAAACAAATGTTTTTAAGCAATTTTTTTCAATTCTTTTACATTTTCTGGGTTACGGTTAGGGTTTACGGTTAGAACAAACAACGAAACAAATGTTTTTAAGCAATTTTTTTCAATTCTTTTACATTTTCTGGGTTACGGTTAGGGTTTACGGTTAGAACAAACAACGAAACAAATGTTTTTAAGCAATTTTTTTCAATTCTTTTACATTTTCTGGGTTACGGTTAGGGTTTACGGTCAGAACAAACAACGAAACAAATGTTTTTAAGCAATTTTTTTTTTACAATGTTTTTTTTTTCTTTGTAACATTTTCTGGTTAGGGTTAGGGTTAGTTTTTTTTAAATTTCATTCAAAAGTTTCTAATAGTAATATTTTACAGAAAATAAAACTAGGCAATTGGTCCATAAATTTATTTTTTCCATAAGTTGCCGACTGCTTGCTGCAACCTGATTGGCTAATAGTTTCGACAACTGTCGGGCGTTTCCGTATCCTGCCAGAACGCTGACGATGCGAGGTCACGGAAACGCGGGTCTTTATCTATAAAAGTACCACTTTCTTAACATGACTGATTTGAAGAAAAACATAAAAGTAAAAATTTGAAAATACGTGGTGCGTCTATGACGTGGAAATAATTTTTTTTTGGAAACAAACATAGACGTTAAAATTCAAAAGATGGTCTTTAAAGTGGAATGAATGTTTTTTTCTAATATCGATGTTATGTACAAAGTTTTTACAACGTATTACAAACAAAACATTGCACATAATATCGACATTGAAAAAAATAAACCTAGACAACAAAAATACATTCATTTCACTCCATTGACGTCCCACATATTTTAAATTTTAATGCCTATGTTTGTAAAAAAAAGAATAAAAACAGCCTTTCCACCCATTAGACTCACTCACTTTCAAATGTTAATTTCTATGTTTTCTTCAAATAAGTCATCTTGAGAAAATATTTGACTAAAGACAAAACGTCGATGATTATATATACACTTTTCTGTTTTCGTTTTTTAATTTTTGATATATATATGTAGTGGTTTAAGTAGTAGAGTATCTGCATTGTATAAAGTGATTCGGGTTTCGAATCCTGAGTTTTTATTTTCTACCGAAAAAGAGGTGAAATTATTCGAATCGATGGCTCCCGGTTTGCGGCTTTCATGATTTGCGTGGGGTGTTGTGTTATGTTTGACTGTTGAAAAACGTGCACACACACACACACACACACACACACACACACACACACACACACACACACACACACACACGCACACACCCCACGTATATATTTATTTATATAAATTAGGTATGTGTATATATTTATATATTTGTATTTACCGAATTCACACCTAAACGTTTGGAACACATTTAGTGTTTATGCAAAGGGGGCAAGAGAGAGAGAGAGAGAGAGAGAGAGAGAGAGAGAGAGAGAGAGAGAGAGAGAGAGAGAGAGAGAGTGGAAGCCCTTCATGAACATTTTAATACCTCAGATTTTTGTGAAGTTGTAACAGTAGGTATTAGAAATCATTTAATAACTTCCCCCAAATTCAGTTTATTTGGAGTATTTTATAGAGGTTTTAGGGGGAATTCAAATATATCACATTTGCATTGAATTTGAAACCAATGAAGTAACATTCCCTGATTGTCAATTTATTCTTAAATTTAAGACATTTTCTAGAATTAAAATCATATAATGGATTTTGTTTAAAATTAAAATAACGATTCTAGGCATAACGTTTAGTAACATTATCATATCTTGATTTACATTGTCGTAACGCAACATAAAAGTGATGCTAAACTGTTGTGCACGGGAAATTAATTTTACTCCTTCCGGGACGGGTATTCTTCTAGTATTTATATAAAGTTAGATAAATGCATATATTTATATATTTGTATTACATGATTCACTCCTAAATTAATTAACCGATGAATTTTTTATGAATTTTGGAATACACTTGATAGTTGTAAGGAGTCGTAATGTTGACTATATTTATTTTAACTTAGTTCTATGCAATGGGGGCATATATACAGGTAAACCTCCTAATTGCCACAACCCTAATTGGAACAGTTATCAATTAGAACAGTTTGCAATTGGAAAACGTATTTTGATACCACACTTCATAATTGGGATGTATATTCTGATTTGGTACACCTACTAACAACTATATTAAATCATTCCCAAATACATATGAACAATTAAATTACAATAGTATCTAATAATTGATTTATTTTTTTATATAAATTTGCAGGTATAAAGCGACAAGTAGGATTTAAAAAGTAAATTATATAGAAAATATATACAGTTGCCGGATTAATGAGTTTTCGTAAAATTGTTTTCATTTCCAATAATATTGTTTAACACTAACTACACAATTATTGTTTTGATTTTACAGATATGGCAACATCGTTTCATGTTGAGCAGATATAAGAGAAAAAGACGTGATATTTTATCTGATCCTTTTCATTGTCTATATTTGTGTTATTGAACAATCTCTTTATGATCCAAAATGGCGTCAACCTGTAAGAAAATATCAAATAGCAAAGTTACTACACCTCGCCAAATCTATTGTTTATAATATTAAAAAAAGGGAAAATAAAATCAACAGCAAAATGTTTATCTTCAAAAGTCATTGATGGCATCGAGCCTTCTGTTAATGAATCTCTCCAAGAAGAACAAACCCCAAAAGAGTTCTTAAATGTTAACTGTTGAAAAAGATGAGGACAACAGACTTATATTCAAGCTAATTCTTGATGGGTTAATAGCTCATATAACAAATAAACACGAACAAAATGTTGCTCAAAACTAAGTAGCTCCATGAGTGACAACTTTAGTCTAAACTTGTTTGTTTACGTTGACCCCAAACTATTGTAAATAACCAATTATTTTTGTAGCAATAATGATAATATTCTGTACTTTTGTTGCATTAAATAATTATTTCAAATATTTCTAGCAATTTCCCTCTGTTTTTATTAGCATAGTAACCGTAGCAAGTAACTCTCGTAAATTGTCTCTAAGCACCTTAATAGAAAGTTTTCAATTCATATAGAAGGGTAGATGTTGCCAATTTTATTTGTAACAACCCTACTAATTCGGACACAAATTTAGAACGTAACCTGTTCCAATTAAGAGGGTTATATATATATATATATATATATATATATATATATATATATATATATATATATATATATATATATATATATATATATAAAACTTAAGCAGCATTAATTAAAAATTAAAACCTAAAATAGAAATACAAGGAACCACGTGTTAAAGTAAATTCACCTATTATATTGATACAACGAAGGAAACAGGATATGTGCCAATCTATAGAAAACAGAACAATAGAACAGGATATAAGAAGTAACACTAACCACACATTTGTTCGTGAGAAGTCCAGCGATTGGCTGAGAGAACAACAAAGAATCTGATTGGTTAACTAGCTAGCCGTGTATATAAAAACACCCGGCAAAAATAACTCCATGCATTTTAGCCTGAAGATTCCCCCGGGGATGAAACGCGGGAGTCTCTGTGTAGCTTAATTGCCATAAATATATTTTCATAGCTTACTACCTAGCTCTACTTACGTATCGAGCACTGTTGAAGTAAATATTGAAAATTGATACATAAAAAATTATAACCCCATATAAAATTTTATGTGGATACATGATATATATATATATATATATATATATATATATATATATATATATATATATATATATTGCCCCCTTTGCAGAAAACTAAATGTAACAGAATATATATAAATGAAATCAGTTTGTCTCTGCTAATCCCGGCATTGTTTCCAGGAATTCTGGACTTCTTGCCACTGAATTCAAGCAATGCCGCACCAAGAGAGGTGCCGTTGGAAATTGTACAACCAGGCACCCTTATAGGGAATATTCATTGTTTCTCAACATATATTAGATATTAAAACTTCTATTTTCAAATATATTGATAATTTTATGACAGCAATTTAAATTTAAATCATACGAGCTGTTGTCCGGGAGTCTTTTTACTGTCATTTTTGTTTCGCTTTTTTATCTTTATTTTAAAAGAAAGAAACAGCAACAAACTACATTATATTCATGCTAATAACGTAGTGTAAAAAACGAAAAGAATAGGTTAGTCGGAATCAAATATCAATTTGTCAGATAGCTATTTGGGTCTGACTTTGAAAATAAAATAATACTGGTCAACGAATTCGTGAGAGAAAGTTTTAAATTTATCGACGTTATTGCTGAGTTGGGGTCGGGCGCCAGAGTTGGTAGATCCCTTTAATTGGGGACTACAAGTAGAATAAGAAAATAGCTAAAGTCAAATAAATAAATAAATAAAATATCAGGTGATTTGTTTCCTGTCGTACGACGTTCAACTGCGAATTTAGAACGCGCGTGTTTCTTTAGTTGCAATTGGTTGACTGGGATCACCTGACTAAATCGGATGTTGACAACAGTTGATATTCGATCACCCGACTTAAGAGAAACACGGGGAGGGGATGGCAACAAAGAAAAAGAAAATGAGAAAACAATACATAACAAATAAAGACGAAAGGAGAAGAGTCGTTAAAGAGGGAAAGGGAAAGAAAGAAACAATGGGCGTCGGAATGGGCGTCGGAATTGATACGTGTTTCAGTGGCTCAACTATTTTAAAATGCCTTGTACTAACTTACACCCTTAAATAAATGTAACATCGTATGATCGATGTAGAAAACCAGATAACCATATATATATATATATATATATATATATATATATATATATATATATATATATATATATATATAAGAGGGTAGTGCAGTATTAGTGCAGTTCCAACGAGAGAAAAGTATGTATGTAAAGGAGTAAGTCTACGAACATTTATAAAATGTTTTTTTCAACATTTATTTATGATTTTGCTATTTTATCATTTTATAATTTTATATAACGCGTTTCAATATTTATTTATATAAAGCATTTGAAGAAATGTCTTTCGATTTGCAAATCGAAAGACATTTCTTCAAATGGATTTACATATCTGATAAAAGCGGGCCACCACTTGAAACGCGTTATATAAAATTATAAAATGATAAAATAACAAAATGATAAATAAATGTTCGTAGACTTTACACACACACATATATATATATTAATAATCTTTATAAATAAATATTAATTATTTTAATACCTACAGACATCGATGTTATATGCTAACGCAATCTTCAGTGCAGGAAGCTAATTCTCAACGGTCGGCGGGCGCGAACCCTGATCACAAATCATCACTGATCTGCAATCAAGAGTCTTAACCCCTCGGCCATAGACAATTAGGTACTAATTAGGGAGGAATGTAACTTTGTAAATAGCAAATCGGCGGCTAAATTTACACAAGCAGTTAGAGTGATCAACGAACATATTCGGATCGTGCATGCATCTATTAGTACTGCTTGTTATTAAAGTCACTCAGAGTGCCCGGCCTTTGGTGAAGGAAGCTAATAATAATATTTATAAATAAATATTAATTATTTTAATATATATATATATATATATATATATATATATATATATATATATATATATATATATATATATATATATATATATATATATATATTTAAGTAAAAAATGATAAAAAATGAATAAAGTTTTAATATTTTGACGGGATACTGTAAATTAGGGACAAGATTTATAGGGACATCCTAAGTGACGAGTTGTGCAGCGAAATGATTGTTAACATTACATTTAAATTTCTGCATGTTAGTACAGTCGAGAAAACAGGCAGTAGTCAAAAAATGATAGAAAATGAATGAAATTTCATTTATTTTTCATCATTTTTTATCATTATTATTACTAATATTACGCATGTGTTTTTGTATATATGTACAGTTCATCATATCTTATTATGCCAATGCCGTATCCATCGTTGGGCATCAAATCTTGGTCAGTATAAGTTGGTCCATCACTGCCGTCACTGCGAGTGTGTTTCATTGTCTGTCTGGGATTTTCACAAGGGCAGTTACTTGTTATTGCTGATCCCTCACCTGTGGAAGTTTCTGGCTCTCCTTCCAACCCTCGCTCTTGCTCAGTGTCACCCAGGTATTTCCTTGGAAGATCCGTTCTATGTGGGAGATATTCTTTGTTTTTTGGATAGCTTCGTCTAAGTGGTCAGTCCAATCATTCTATCTGTTAATGTGGCAGTTATATAACCTTACAGGGTCTAGGCTATCTTTGCTTATGAAATTGCTTCCTGATTTCAATCTGTCTCTTGGTAGGGGTGCCTTCTGGATGCACGGTTAACTGAGAGGAAGTCATCTCTTCCTATTCATAACGTAATGAAGTGAGGAAGACATAGTGTAAGAGTCATCAGGCCGCTAATCTGACCTAATTTAATTTGCATAATGTCTGTGCGGCTGACCTTCGAAGATAGGAAAAGAAAAGAATTGAAAATTGAAAATTGAAAAATTTAAAATAGTCGAGACATTTTGACGGTTGGTTATAGTTTCCTAAAAGTTTATCTTATTGAATCACGTGATTCTGAATCACGTGTTTCTTCTTGAGAGAATTGCTGTTTCATTTGATTTTTCGAATCCATCTGAAACGGTTGTCTTAGGTAGTCCAGCTGGTTTCCAGCTAAAACTGAAACATGTTTACAAGTGTGTAGCCAAAAATGTTTGTATACATGTATACATCAACAGTTTTGTACCATATATTCAATGTGGCTACACGTGGGGGTGTTTTTCACGCTAAGATATGAAACTTGACATTTTAGCCAGCAGGTGATTCTTCTTACCTTCATGCAATCAGCCTCGCTACGAAAGTAGCGATAATTACAGTGTTTGACAAATGTTTGCATTCATACTGTCGACTGCCGGCAAGCTCAATTCTTTATGCTAAGTAGAAACTGCTTATCATCTTACTAGAGAGCTCAACAGACGAGTAGGGAAGCGTATATATATATATATATATATATATATATATATATATATATATATATTAGGATAAATATTTAAAATTCTTATCCACATACATATGTGTTTCATCCTTTTCCGGAAATCATCAACTGTTCTGCCGGTCACACGATTCGAACTCCAAACCCAAGTCACCTTTTAACTTTTAAGTCTGAACCTCTCAATCGATGCAACCAACTTAACAGCTATGGGGAAAGAAGAGAATTAAAGTCTATTGTTGTCTTTACAAGCAGACATATCTAGTAGGTTGTCACGACAGTGTTCAACAATCCAATTGAACGGAATATCGCATTTAATTATTAATTTAACAACCTATTTTTATTTATCCTAATCGTCCCAGCCTGCATTAAGGGGGCTATAAAACTCGGATCTACGATATATATATATATATATATATATATATATATATATATATATATATATAAAATATGAAACTAAAAGTATACTTTTAGAGGATATAGCCTATAGTGAAATGGTTTAAGCTCAATATACGAGATAAAGCAATTATAAAGATAAATGAAAGAAGAGAGATAAATATGTACGAATGACAAATCTATTTCAACTTCGATTGTTCAATGCAAAGTGAGAACTAATATTATTCTCCTCCACTCCACTAATCCTTAACCGCTTCTATTTCAACATTCTAATCCCTATCCCCATTTTCTCAACTATTGGCCAACCTTAGCATACACTCATCCATTGCTTTTTAAAAATCTTCCTTGTATTCGATCCATCGACTCAGTATACGCTTCGCTCTACCGACAATATTTTTCTCATAGAATCCATTACTCTCACCTTTAAACTACACTCCCTGGTTACTCCTATAATGGTCCATTTGCCCCCTTAAAATCTATTTATAATTTCAACACATTAGTGCATCACTTAGGTTACAATATTCAACCCTATCCTACCCCATAATCCTTTTACTAGAACTCAATTGTTGCAAGCAGACTAACGCCGTTCCCAATCCTAACTTCAGTTATGCATTAAAGATTCTTATTTAGTCATGCATTTAATAGTTAACTAACTGGGAATCTTTAAAGTCCTTATACATTAAACTCTGAAATACTAGTTTTTGTCCGAATTATCACATATTAAACACGTAAATTCCGGATTTCCATTCATTTGAACCCTAATTTCCCAATCGGAACCCTTTTAAATTTTCTGAATTATATATAAGTTTGTATACAAATCCCTTTTAATTACGCCCCCCCCCCTTTCAGAATTATTTTACTTGCTGACCTGAATTCACCGTTGTTTTAGCTTATGATAACCACACCCCAACTCGCACCTGGTTTATTGCTTACTGGCAATGAACAGTAACCAAACAACCCCCCTTCTCCTCTCCCAGCATCAGTCATAGCTGATTTACCTAACCCTATCACCCACCTTCCTTATCTTTTAACTTCATCCCTTCCCCCACTCATTCACTTGGCTTTGCTTCCGACTAGAGCTGCCACTTTTTCTTAGTCTCGATTGAAGCCACTACTTAAATCTCTGACTGCTTGCGTTTAATATACACAGCTCATTCTCAACCCTGATAAACCACTTTCATTCTCGGTCCACGGAAGTATTTTAAAATGGCCCGAATTCTCAAAATTACATCCAAATAAGTGCGTTCCATTTACGATTGAACTAAACATCTTTCTATTGGATTTACTTCATTTTTTAACATTTTCAACGCTGCCTTCAGGAAACGATTTTTTTTCATCTTTAAATATCCTTTCACCGGACACCTGATCTACGGACATTCACCAACTGAACAGACTCCATATTTTTACACGCACACTCTTACTCTCCATTACTTTATATTTTTTCAAATTTTGAATTTTGGCTTTTCCACTGCCAACTTATCTATCTGTGTAATTCCTCTGATGATAAGATTTTAATCTTTGAAAATCCTTGGCTTAAGGAAAGAAAAATAAACATGTTTTTACCGAGTACACTTTGCATTGAACAATTGAAGTTGAAATAGATTTGTCATTCGGACATATTTATCTCTCTTCTTTCATTTATATATATATATATATATATATATATATATATATATATATATATATCGTAGATTAGAGTTGTATGTACCGTCGTTGACACAAACACCTCCTGTAAAAGAGCTCAATGTAGGTACAAAGCAAAAGTTAAGTTTGAATTGAAATAAATGAAAAGACCATTTCAGTCTAACTTTATAATTTATTTCGCCACAAACGGGCTCTTCAAAAGAAGACTGACTAACTTTTAAAAAATCAAGGTAAGTAGAGATGCTCACATATGGGGAAGGGAGGTTTTTACATTTTAGGGTGGCGTAGGGAATTTAGCCTCTTTGGATCTGGGCTGTATTTTCATGGCTATTGATTCTAAGAATTCTGAATCACATCTGATCCCGCCCTCTTCCTACCCATCGTAAAATACCCAATATTGATCGCTCAATTAAGTAGACCAACGGCCGATTGTATACATATGATGCTGTGATATAAATATTTATTTTAAAAGAATACTATTTCCAGAGAAACCGACTTTTTGCGACAAATGCATTTAAGTTTTAAATTACATATTGAGAGAAATCCACTCAGATAATGTATCCATTTGCGAAGAAATACATTGGGACAAGACATAAAATTATAATACACATTAAAACAAAAGTAATAATAATAATAATAATAATAATAATAATAATAATAATAATAATAATAATAATAATAATAATAATAATAATAATAATAATAATAATAATAATAATAATAGTTAAAATCTGATAGTTAAAATTACCGAATAACTTAATAGAGCCAATTTTATTGCTAACATTTGTGGATAATAATAGTTAAATATTATTTAAGGAGAAGTTGACTTCAGTTCACCTAATGCCTTTATGCTCTAAATTAAATATTAAGAGAAACCGACTTGGATAATGTACCAATTTGTGAGGAAAATACATTGAGACCAGACGCGGAATAATAATGCATGCTAAAATAAGTTGAATAAAATAACAGTAAACATAATAATAATAATATAAAAATGATACTAATAGTATTAATAATCAATGGACATAATAGCTAAGATTTTAAAGTAATAATAACAGAATACTTTGGCAGAGGCCATTTTATTGTTAAAGATTGCGGATATTAATAGTTAAATACTATTTAAAGAGAAGCTGATTTTAGTTTTTCTACTGCGTTTACGCTCTAAATTAGATGAAAAGCGAAATAAATTCAGAACATTTGCCACTATCAAATCATCTTTATGTGTCTTAACATATATGGATGTATATCCCGTTGTAATTTATGGTATATCTATATGCAAGTTACCATCATATATATATATATATATATATATATATATATATATATATATATATATATATATATATATATATATATATATATATATTAGTAAGTTATAAAATATATTTATGATAATTAAGCTACACAGAGGCTCCCGCATTTCATCCCCGGGGGAATCTTCAGGCTAGCCGGAAGACCCCCCCCCGGGATGAAACGCGGGAGCCTCTGTGTAGCTTAATTGCCATAAATATATTTTCATAACTTACTACCTAGCTCTACTTACGTATCGAGCACTGAAAATTGATACATAAAAAAAAATTATATCTCCTTATAAAATTTTATGTGGATACATGAAATACTTGTTGCATGGGACAGTGTATAAGCCGGCATGGGATGTGGGTTTTTAAAAAAAGTGTTTTGATGTGTTTAATGTTTGTTTAATGGATTGTGATGTGGTTTGTACTGTTGGGATGCCTAGTTTGTTGAGCGTGTTGCATATGGATGTGTTATTGGAATGCATGGGTAAGAGAAGGGGAGAAACACAACGTGAATTGAAAAAAAGATTAAATGAACATATATATATATATATATATATATATATATATATTAAGAAGTTTAGAAAGCCAAATAAACAATGCGAATTTTTTTTGTGAGTGTTTTGCGGTGTACTTGAAAGATAGTTTGTTATTTGATTTTATTATGAGTGTGTCTAAAAATGTTATTGAGTTATTTATTCCGGATTCATATGTAAATTTTATGGAGAGTTCAACTGTATTTAATTTGTTTTTGATGTTTTTAATTTTTGTGTTATTGGAGAGAAAAATTTAAATGTCATCAATATATCTTAAATACATAATGTTAGAGGGTAATCTCAATTGAAAAATGGGCCAGATTAAAGGAATTCAAGGAAAAGGTAGGCAAGTACTCCACTTAGAGGGTTTCCCATAAGGAGTCCGAATTTTTGTTTATAGAATTTACTGTCAAATTGGAAATATGTCATGTTAGTAATGAGTTTGATTATTTCTATTAAAGGTTTTTTTTTGAAAATGGTAAGTTGATGTTGTTTTTTCTAAGTGCATTCACTATCGGACACGCTCGGCTGTGACATATTTTGACCTAGACAAACTCCCTAGCTAAAATTGATATGGAAATCTAATAAATCCAAGCTGTCATACAATTCACTTTCTCGCGTCTCTTGAAATGTACGGACTGCCGATGATAACGGACTAACCACAATCGTGGTTTTCATTTTTTGCTTATTTCTCATCCACAGCCATGCCGAAATTTGGACAATTTCTGGCAAATCAAAATTAATATCTGCATGATTTTTCTGCACTGTTTCTTTATCATGAGGAAGTCTTCAATAAAAGACGAAACGTTGATGAATACATAAATAATATAGTTTTCGGCTTTCCTTTTTTTATTTTCCATATATATATAGTTTTATACTTTACTATATATATATATATATATATATATATATATATATATATATATATATATATATATATATATATATATATATATTAATAGATATTATGTTACACAGAGGCGTAAGCGTTTAATTCCCGTAGGGAATCGTAAGACTAAAGGCACCGTATTTTATGTAACCGTTTGTTTTTATATATCCACGTGGTGTTTAGTCTAGCTAACTAATCAATCTGATTCGTTGTTATTTCTCACCCACGGGTTGATGTTTTTATTAGCCAATGGCTTAACTTCTGTAAAACAAAAGCCCGGCTGACCTTACTTGACATATTTTTCTTTTGTTCTGATGCGGTGCAACCCTTTTGGGAATGTGTCGAGCTAACAGTTGCCGTTATTTTAGCACGTGTGTGATTGGAACAACTTCTTTTCTATTTATTTTCTTATTCATTGCTACTTAAAATGCTGATTTAGTTTAGTTTTTATTTTATTTATTTATTTGTTAAGTATGTGATTATCCTAAAGTAAAGTTTATTCTATGCTTACAGTTAATTGCTATTTCGCGTCTATAGTTTAGTAAGTTTTTGGATCTTTAAAATTGAAAATGTAGATCATACTTGAACGAGAAGCTTGAAATTTCAAATTTCAACGACCCCCAAAACCTACTAGACTGTAGAAGCAAAATATCAATCAGCTGTAGGCATAGAATAAACTTGAAAAAAAAAAACAGTAGAGAAAATTTTATTTGGTTTTATCCAGACGTACAATTAAAAAAAACCAAGATTAGAAAGCAAGCAGAAGAAATGACAGATGGTTATGCGCATATATTTCGGGAGTTTCAAGAGTAATGTATACAAAATTTCGTGAATTGTCATGGTTTGGGAGTTTTTCAGCAATTGAAGAAATACTCCCCCTCTTCTTTTTACAAGGTCTTAGAGTAAACTTTGCTGAAAACAGGGGTTAAGCTATTAATCGATATCAATAGTAGCACCTATAATTGCACAACAAATTAAAAGTTATTGCGGCTATAAAGGCTGAATATAGTAATTTACAAACAGAACAATTTTTATAAGTCGCTGGATCTTTCGTTCACAAAGTTTTCAAAAGGTTCAAGATAGAAAAGTTGTGCCATTATCAAAACGTAAAAGATATTCTAAACACACTGATAGCATTAAACCACGAGAATTAATTCGACAAGAACAGCACACCGTTGGTGGTAATCCTAGAGGATCCATGATATTGATTGCAAAATAACATATAAGAAGGAACAATTTAAATGTTGTCCACAAAGACATCAAATGCAAGTCTTATGTGATGAATAAAGGTTATTTTACGCCAAAAAGGGGAAATTGTTTGATCAGAAGTAAAAGACCCCTAAACAATAATAATACAAAAATTCAACAGAAATATCTCATTTGTTTCTATACAGACTTGAAAGATTTCGACCAAGATTAGAAAGTAAAAAGAAAAAATGCCAAATGTTTACGTGCATATCTTTCAGAAGTTTCAAGAATAATGTATACAATATATATATATATATATATATATATATATATATATATATATATATATATATATATATATATATATATATCAGGTTGGAAAGAAAGTAATGTCGTTTTTGTCCAACACATTTATTTCATCTAAAACATTCACATTAGTGCATTTTTAATCTTTACAATAATTTCCCTCACTTTCTATGACTTCTGTCCAACGATCAACTAGCTTCTTAATGCCATCTTCAAAAAATTTCTCTGAGTTTTGAGAGAAAAACGAATTTAGGTCATTTTTGAGTTGGTCGTCATTTTCATAAATTTTATTGTTTAAGTGATGCTGCAACGACCGGAAAAGATGGTAGTCAGATGGAGCAATAGAAGGTGAATAAGGCGGATGAGGTAAAACTTCCCAATTGAAACTCATGACTTTTTCCTGAGTGAATTTTGCTGTGTGAGGTTCCGCGTTATCATACTGAAGCACTACATCCTTCCTATTGAGTAATGCTGGTCGCTTTTTTTTTTATAGGGTAACTCTAAGATCATCCAGCTGCGAACAATATTTTACTGCTGTGATTGTTTGATTAGGCTCTTGTAATTCATAATGAATCAGTCCTCTGATGTCCCATCATAAAGAGAGCATAACTTTATTTGGGTGTAGTCCTTGTTTTGGAACATGCTGTGGACTTTGGTTTCGGTCTAATTATTGTCTTTTGCGTTGAGTATTCTTGTAAAGAACCCATTTTTCATCTCTAATCACAATTCTTTGCAAAATTGGTTCTCGATGATTCCTGGAAAGCAAAGATGTGCAAACAGTCAATCTTTGATTTCGTTGAGCGTCAGTCAAATCATGGGGAACCAAGTCCAAGTTTTTAAACTTTTCCTAACCTGTGAAGGCATGAAATAATTGTGGTATGGGTTGTATTGAATTATTGAGCTTATTTTCTGCTAGTTGACTTTGGATTGGCCTCCACAGCGTCTTTAATGGCGTTTTTATCAATTGATTTTGGCCTTCCCGAACGTCGCCGATCTGACAGGTTAAAGCCCCCAGAAGAAAATTTTGCAAACCACCACTGACATTTTCGAACATCCAGAACATTTCTCCCATAGACAGTTCCAATATTCCTTGTAGCTTCTGTAGCTGAGTTTCCTTTTTGAAATTCATAGAGCATGCAGTTTCTCAGATGCTCCTCACTAATATCCATTTCTTGACGGCTGATACTGTTAAACTTAATATTTTCCAACTAATTACTATATCTGAAAGGCAAAGCAAGATATTAAGACACCAATTCATAAAAAAATCTAGCACTGTGTACAACTTATGTACATTTTATTATTATTAAAAAAGGAAAAAAAGATATGCTTTGTTTTCTATAAAAAAAAGCAATCCTAGGCAGCATCAAAACATTACACCCGAAGTTGTTAGACTGAGTCTCCACTAACTGAACAATTTGTTAAGTCGTCTTCATAAATAACACTCATAATTAAATGACACGCAGTCTAATGGTAATTCAATTATGAAAAGAAATCTGATTTATGTATTTTAAAAGTATATCAACTATGTAACTAAGTTACTTTTATTTTGAATTCATCTTCCAAACTTGATCTTTACCAACTATTCCAAAAGTTCGTCGCTTTATGACCATACTCACACCTAAAAATGTGTGAGGAGGACGTATGTTCAATTTTCGCAAAGAGACAAGAACACTTATACTAAGTACATACTTTAGTGTGTGAGTTTTTTTTTTAATTTTTATTTTCTTAACATTACCATATATGGTTCGCCCAAACTAATGGAGAGTAGAAAATGCACTGTGGGTGCATTTCATCACATCCGTTACTTTGCCCCGCAGTCCTCACTCTCCATGACCGATGTTTCTGACAGAAAAATGGGTCGGCAATTGTTTAGTGTGAGCGGAATTTAGAAATGGTTTGAGTAGTAATTTTCTCTTTCGATTTTTGTTGCCATGTCGCTAATACGGTGCTGGAGGTAAACATTTTACATGGGCTGACGTAATCCGCAAGAACTCAAACCTTGGAGTAACTCCCAAGGAGACTCTTCTATCAGCAGGTACTGATATTGCAGAGGATCAGTGAATCTATCGATGAGGGCTTACAATACGCAGGACGGTAAAGGGTAGAAAGAGCGTAAGTATTTGATTTGGGAAATAGGATAGGCAAACTGAAGGTAAAAAGTACTGGGCAACATGGATTTTGAAGTGAGGTAGGGGCGGATACCTTGTCCAAAGATGTCTGAGGGAGTTTAGTATCAAGCCAAGAACACATTCTTTTTTACCCATAGATTGATCCCTGACAGGAACTATCACACAGAGTTAAAGTGAACCCAGTGTTGTATATTCACCACCGCGCATGCGCAAACGCCTTTATGCACGCGTGTCGTCGTTCTTGCCTCCGCCGCCCGCCCGCCGATCGTTTGGTCGTTTCTGCGCGAAACAAGTGTTAAGGGTTACATTGAATTCTTTTTCAAATTCGGCAATTAAAAATATGAATTAAAACATGGTCATTGGAATTTAAAATACAAGTGTTTACTTATATATGCTCTGTTGTTAAATGTAAACATTCATCGAGCTTTAGCATTGAACAGTTCTGGTAAATTTTCTTGAAATATATATATATATATATATATATATATATATATTGTTTATTTAGGCAGCATTTTCTTATTTATGCAAACATTGTTAAAATTAACAGAATTCGTCTGTTTAATTATACTTTTTTGTTTTTAAATTTTTCTGATGATCTTTTTTGTAGTAAAATAATAAAAAAATAAATGTTCCATAAGGTTTCACTAATATTTTCAATTCTTCGTCGAATCATTCTCAGGTGTCAAAAGCAAATGAACAAAAAAGCTGGAGAAAGAAGAGAATTTTAAAAAGACGGCGGAGAAATGCACATAGAACGTTTTTCGCATTGTTTCAGGAAGTCGTTGACGATTTAAATCTAGCAAAGTTGGATGGCATCACAGAACAAAATCGCATTACGTTAAGAATTTAAAAATGTTACCATAATCTCTCTCTATTTCTCTCTCTCTATCCATATATATATATATATATATATATATATATATATATATATATATATATATATATATATATATATATATATATATATATATGGAGAGAGAGAGAAAGAGAGAGAAAAAGAGAGATAGAGAGAATTAGAGAGGGAGAGTGAGAGAGAACGATATCCTTGTCTGGAAATTATGTGGGCTTCAACTATTGCTTGATGTATTTCTCTGACCCTTTACCCTCTTAATTTTTCCACCACAAAACACAGCTCCCATTATGTAACCCCCAGAGAGGTAATGGTAACTAAAGAGGTGATTACTCTTCCCCCAAAGTTCCCTAAATTGGGGTCTCACCATCGGATGTACTTTAAGGTCACACCCAAGCACATGGACAAGGGGGCTGAAGACATCGCTATAACACCAAATAAGAGACTTCAATGGAAAGAGTGGGTACGGATTTCTGAGAAAAAATTAAATATAACATGCAATTTTAATTTGATTAAAATTGAAATAAAAAAGTTTAAATGGAAACATTTGATAGTCGGTCAAGTACACATTTTTGAAAGAAATGATTTCATTTGTTTAGGTCATACATGCATCATTTCGATTTGTCCAATATTTGACCTTTGTTTGTACTAAGATAGCAAGCTAGCTATCTTTATATATATATATATATATATATATATATATATATATATATATATATATATATATATATATATACAAACACACGTTTTGATATAAAATTGAAAACTGACCTTGTCTCTCTGATGAATGCAGATTCTCACGTACGAACAATCCTTGTGATCTATCATCCCAATTTATGTCTCTCTGCTTTCGGATAATTTTTTTTTGTGTGTGTTTTTTACCTTCGATAAGAAGGTTATGTTTTCGGTCGAGTTTGTAGCTATGCTTCCCGCAGCCGCTCCCTCCACCCAGCACTTGGCAGCAGTAGACAGCAATTCAATCTAGATTGAGTCTAAGTCATTTTATCGAAAATGAGGGTGTGTAATGACTTGGCCTTCGCTGGAAACACACTTAAAGCCAAATAAAGTTGGAAGGAAGTTTCTACTGACTGTAGGTTAGCAACCTGTTGTTCTGCGCGTTGAGCAAATGGTCATGGCAGAAGTTCTACGTATGAGAAAAAGCAGAACATCATCGGCTCGACTGAGTTTTTGACCCTGTTCAGGAGTTTCTTGGCTTTTGTGAAGCGGTTCTGTTGGGTCTTGGTCCTGAACAATTGACCCTTGCGACTCTTGTATGAGTAGTAGAGATGTTCATTCAGCCCTTTCCTTACAGTCGTTTCTCAGACGCATATCTTTCTCGCTAAGATCCGCATTGCATTTCCTGTATCATGCCGCATCATTTTAGCCGTTTCTTGATTAATTTCGCTGTACGGATACAGAACGCATGCTATGATCCTTTCTGCTAGCCACTGCTTCCACATCTCCGTAGCAATTCTCCAGTTCACATCTCACGGTCTTCAAGGTATTCAAGGAGCACTGAGCTGCAGCTAAGATTTCCGAATTGTTTAATTAAACGTGAATCATCATAATGCAGGTCATTCTCTTCCAATATTCTCGTGCGTTTTAGTCGTTCACGGTCTCAAACTCTCAAACGCGCCAATAGTATATAAAAATAGTTGTCCGTTGCATATTACCGCTGTTAAATACTTCAAATGATCTTGAAATTAAAGAATACACAAACATTATCAAATTTATTACGTACGTGCTAAAATCATATAAATCTTGTTGACTTGACCTAGAGCACCCTATACTGCATCATCGGTTTTCGTAAAGCCCTTCCCAAATTTGTCTATATTTCATACATTTCACTTCGCAATCTAGTAGGAGATCATCTCTTCTCTTCCATGAAGTCGATTTATCACAGAAGAAACATTGCTAGTTTTTCCCTATTCTACCGGTATTTCCATCGTAGTTGCTCGACTGAGTTTACAGCTCGGGTTACCACCACCCTCGTAAAACCCTATCAGCAAGAACTCGTATTTCGACCAACACTGAAAAGTACTCTCCTTTTTTCCTCTGTGTATCGAAAATTAAACGGAACGCCTATGAACAGAGTCTCTTTCAAAGTACTTCCCACCTTTCGAAAACGTCACGGCGGGAATGTTTCCCTCCAGACAACAACATGGCCGTTTTTAAGTCCAATATCAACAAATATCGAGACGTCCTGTGAATGAATCAAACATATTTCTCAATCCTAGTACTATTCCATTATCCAACTGACGATTGACTCCTCTTAACTTTTCGCTGAAACGAGTTTCCGGATTTTACGATGTATTATAAGGCTTTAACTGCGAAACGTAATGTTACAAACTCCCGTCAATTATTTTTAAGAACCCCAACGACTCTCAGAAAGAAGTAATAAAGGTTGATAGCTTAATGTACGGTCGCTTATTATCTACAGTGGAATGGGGTTCGGCATCACTCCTAAACAACGTATTTTATACTAGATTTTTTTTAGATCGAAGTTAATAATTTATATTTAGATTATTCAGACTACTTCTCCAGAAACGAACATTTATTCATTAAATTCATGGGGAACCCATTTATCAAGCTTTTTCACTTTACTAATTTGCTTCAGATGGTCGGATACCGTTGAAATACTGACATCAAGTGCCATTGATATTTCTCTGACACATTTTGTATAGATATTGTTCAACAATTGCCTTCAAACGTGCATTTTTAAGATTGCATGGCCGTCCTTTACCTTTTTAATCTTCAAGACGTTCATTACCAACGTAATTTCTGAAGACACCTTCATTCTGTATTAATTAAAAAAAATATATATTCCTCATTCAATTTGCTAAAAAATAAAATTTATGAAGTTTATCATGATGGAAATGTGTTTCGAACTCACGCGTGACAGACAAACGGACATAGCACTTTCGAGATGAATGTACACATCTTATTTTAGATGAGGGGAATATCGGGGGCTCTTTGAAGCGGTAGTACCTTCCAAGTTCCGCAAGCCGCATCCTACCTGGTAGGGTGGGCAGCATCGCTGGTCTTCACTCATCTCCTAAATATCTCACATGTTGGCTCCAAGCGCCATGCTCCGGGAAACCGCATCAGCTAGCGGACCACACCATGTGAGGGTGTGGTGTGTTTACATGGCACCACTGGGCCTATGATCACCGGTGATAGCAGAAAAGTTCCAAAAGAACTTCAATGACAACGTGAAACCCAGCCATTAGATTATGGTTCTACTGCCTTGTGGGTATCTCCGGGAAGAGAAAAAGCTATGGGAGTAAACCCAGAAACTAAATCCGGAGTGGAGCCCCTAAGCAGGTTACATATCACAATTACTTCTTTCCGGCAACTCCTGCAGCCAAGCAGGCGCCAAATTTATTGCTCAGCTCTACTTTGGACCACATCAGCGAGGCCGAGAAGAGAATCTTGATGTCTGGGTAGCTCAGGATCTCCACACAAATTGCCCAGGCTTGCGCTCCGGAGAGGCCACTTATGTGCCGCTGTTTGCAGCATCAGAAACACCACTAGAAACAGAAGCTACGAGTAATAAGCTAGGACCGATTGGCGTAAATCCAGGCGCTACGGGTTGTCTCCGACGGTGGGAAGGACTATCGCAGTCCCACTGGTCAACTACCACTCGCCTCAAGCTGGGAAGCCCTCAGTCAGAAATGATGCTAACCCGCCACAGGCTGCCTGCTTCAATGGGTGATTGAAGCTAGGAGAAAGACCAACAAGTAGATTGAAACATATGAACCAACACACAAAGAAAAACAAAACCACAAATCTTGTGATTAGCAAGCTGGAATGTTAGGACAATTTTTCCTGGCCTGTAAGGATTTACAAGTCAATGACTCCAGAAAAACAGCTATCATCGACCAGGAGCTCACAAAGCTCAACATCGACGTAGCTGTACTACATGAAACACGACTCGCATTAAGCGGCAGCCTCAAAGAACAGAACTACACGTTTTCTGGCATTGCAAGGAACCTGAGGAACCAAGACTTCATGGCGTTGGATTCGCAGTGAAGAATTATCTACTCACCACTGTAGAACAACCATCCAGTGGAACAGCCAGAATCTTGTCTCTGCTTATTAGCCACCTCAAGCTCAGTGAACATCCTGAGCGTATACGCTCCCACGCTATGCTCTCCAGCCGAGACCAAAGATACTTTTCTTGAAGATTTTGACACCACGATCAAAGATATCCCTGTCATGGATAAAATGTATCTGCGTGGTGACTTCAATGCACGAGTGGATTCCGACCATGACTCTTGGCCCAACTAAATTGGTTATTTTTGTGTCGGCAAACTGAATGAGAATGGACAGAAGCTCCTTGAGTTGTGCTCCTACTACAACCTCTGCCTAACCCACACAGTCTTCGCTACCAAGCCGCATCATCGAGTATCCTGGTGACACCCAACATCCCATCACTCGCACCAGCTGGACCTTGTCATCACACGGAGACCCTCACTGATCTCACATTAACACCAGCAGGACCGCAATACAAGACCTACGCGAGTGCTTCGCCAACACCACCGAGGACGCCCTCAAAGACTGTCCTGATGGCAATGGTGAAGATAGGTGGATTCACATCCGTGATGCCATCTACATCTCGACAGTGACCACGTTTGGTCGGAAAGAGAGAAAAACCCCGGACTGGTTCGAAACCGGCATTGTTGAATTAGAGCCAACAATCAATGCTCAAAGAGAAGCCCTCGTTAACTACAAGAGGAAGCCTTCTGAGAAGACAGTCATTGCACTAAGAAAAGCCAGGAACGATGTTCAACGAATCGCTCAGCGCTGTGCCAATGACTACTGTCTAAACATATGTGAGAGTATCCAGCGCTCTGATGACTGCGACGACATTCGTGGCATGTATAAACAAGATCGTACCCGTAAGATCAACTGCCGATGACATAATATTAGACCGCAGCAGACAGATAGAGAGTTGGGTTGAGCACTACCAGAAACTTTACGCGGTGGAAAACGTTGTCACGCACTCAGCCGCCGAGAGAACCATCCGCCTACCTGTTAAAGAAGAGATAGACGTTTCCCCGTCTGTAACAGAACTAAACAAGGTAATCGATGCGCCAAAGCTCCCAGAAAAAAGCATCCCACCTGAAATCATCTAGGTGGGGAAAAAGACAGCCCTGTTCACAACCTGCACCAGCTACTTCAGCAAGGATGAAAAGAAAAAACAGTGCCACAGGAGATGCATGACGTCGGCATCATCACTTTGTACACGAATAAGGGTGACCGCGGCGACTGCAATAACTATCGTGGAATATCACTCCTCAGTTATGTTGGGAAGGTCTTCGCCCGGTACAGTGTGGGTTTAGAGCAGGAAGATAAACCGTCGACATGATCTTTTTCCTATAACAGATCTAGAAAAAATGCCACGAATCGTGAGAACCACTGTACATCACCCTCATCGCCCTGACCAAGTCCTTTGACCTTGTCAGCAAAAAGGGACTTTTCACTCTGCCGCAGAAGATTGGATGTCCCCCCCCCAAGCTCCTGAGAATCATCACATCTTTTCATGATGACATGCGGGGCACCTTACAGTACGATGGCTCTTTCTCGGACACTTTCCCAATCATAAGCGAGGTGAAACAGGGTTGCGTACCCGCCCCGATACTCTTTGGCATTTTTCTTTTCTCTGTTGTTGTCTTACGCCTTCAACAAGTCTGAGAATGAAGTGTATCTCCATACCAGAAGCAGTGACAGCCTCTTCAACTTTGCCCACCTTCGAGCTAAGACCAAAGTGAGGAAGCTACTTATACGCAAGATGCTCTTCGCTGATGATGCATCACTGACGGCACACTCTGAAGAGGCATTGCAGCGACTCATCAACTGCTTTGCGCACGCATTGCAGAGAGTTTGGCATGACTATCAGCCTCAAAAGAACTAACATCCTCGGCCAAGATGTAAGCAGTACCTCAAACATCACTATTAGCGACTACACCTTCGAGGCTGTCGAGGACTTCACATACCTCTACTCCACCATCTCCAGCAATCTCTCCGTGGATGCAGAACCACACAAACGTATCGGCAGGCGGCAACAACCATGGATCGCTTGACGATAGTCTGAAACAACAATACCAAGATAGAAGATGTAGTTCGCCTGCGTGCTCAGCACGCTGCTTTACGGCAGTGAATCGTGGGCCCTTTACTCCAGCCAAGAGATCAGACTAAAGACCTACCACCTGCGCAACCCAGGAGAATCCCAAGAATTACTTGGCAGGACCACATTTCAAACAAGACGTCCTTTATCAGGCGGATATCCCGAACACCCAAAGACGACTCCGGTGGCTTGACCATGCCAGGCGAATAGACGATCGGGAGGATCCCAAAGAATAACTTTTATGGCGAGCTCTCAACCAGCTCCATACCAGCAGGAAAACCTATCCTACATTATAAAGATGTCTGCAAGCGAGACATGAGGGCAGGTGGCATGAACCCAACGAGCTGGGATTCCGTCGCTGAAGATCGCAGCCGCTGGAAAAGAGCTGTAAAGGCATGCTGCAAGAGGAGTGAGGAGAGGAGAGACCAGTAGTGGAGGGAGAAGAGAGAGCACAGAAGACAGAGGGCTGCAACGGAACTCTCAAAAGCAGGCACAAGTTACATCTGTATCAATTGCAACAGAGCATGCCGATCCAGGATAGGCTTTAACAGTCACAGCAGACGCTGCAATTCAGCAACGGACGAATCTGAGGCGCAGAACCTTATTATCTCCCGAGACAGATGGATGTCAACATCAATTTTAGATGTGTCCATTCAATCAGCGCGTTTAACAACGCAAATGATATTTCAAACTAAAGCGTGACAGACCGACGGACAGATAATCTTAATGATGCTAAAAATTGCTATTTCAAAAATAAGCGTGACAGAGCAAAAGAACATGCTGTTTCAAAATTAAGCATGATCGATCAACGAAAAGAGCACCATAGAGATACTTGGACGCATCTAAAATAAGATGCGTCCATTCAATATACGCTTTTTGCGGTGACCAACCAATCGAGCGATTGACGAACAGAGTCTCTTATAGAGATGATTGAACGCATCTAATATTCTAATATATAAAGTAAAGTCAGTCTTTTTTATCGTTTCTTTGTCATTGATAGCTTTTCCCCTATAAAATCAATGTTTGATTCTTATTCGTCAGTGTTTCCTGTGGATCGTTGTTAAGAAAAATAAACTGTAATTCGATTTAATGCCTTCCAGAAAATATTTTCTCCAGACCGGAATTTTTCTTTAGATATGGCCAGGAAAGAGAGTCAATCTTTGGAAGAAGGGTATACAATAGTAAGGTAACTTCAGAAATTCTGTATTGGTAATGAGAAACTTGAAAACGAAGAAGGTAGTCGACGGCCATGCACTTTTGAAAATGAAAGTTTAAAGGCAATATTTTGTATTCGTCCATACAGAATTATTTCTATTTTATTGGAACAAAAATAACATATCTGAATAAAAAAATAACGGCGTAGTTTAAAAAAAAAGCAAAGACAAAAAGATTTGTAAGAAAATACACTACCGGGAAACGGCGGATCGGGACAGCTAGTATGAAACAAGAAACACCTATTCAACCTGCATGTTTAGCTATGAACATATGATTTCAAAATGAGCGACAGGACGGACGGCGCCACCGACAGACGGAACGGACAAGGTATATTATAGATACGCGTGGCCGCATCTAAACATTGTACATTCAAAGTGTAAAGAAATTGTTACGTGTTCAAGTGTAATTGATTCTAGGAATAAAGGTCACGTAGAAAAGAGGACATCCGACCCCATCGATGCATTTATCATGGATTTGTATTCTTGATGACGTCAATCGTTTTAAATGAGATCATCTTTTTATTAGTGAAGAGGTTAAGTGGGTCGTAATCTGTCATATACATGAAATATGAATGATAATATAATATATTACAACTGACAGAAGTTATTTGAAAATAAGCGAATCTTTCTTTCTCTCTCTCTCTCTCTCGCTCTCTCTCTAACTCTGACTATCTATCTCTATATTTATAAAGTTAGGTATGTTTAAATGTTTAAATATTTGTATGTACAGAATTCACGCTTAAACTAATTCCTCGATCATTATGGCTTCTGGAGCACAGCTGCTAGGCGTATAGGGTCCAAATGTGGATTAAAGGGGTAGGGTGGTAGGTGGAAGCCCTTCGTTAAAATTCAGATGATTCCGATTAAAAAAGTTAGCCATAGGTATAAGACATCAATTAATAAACATTTTCAAAATGTCAATTACTTTTGAGTATTTTAAAGGGTTTAGGGCCCATAATATGGGCACAACCTCTCATTTGAACATTCGAATATGTCATTGCATTAAATTAAATCTTCGTCAAGGGATACAAAATAGTGCAAAACTGTTTTCTTCGGGGAATTAATTTTACACGTCCCGAGATGAGTATTCTTCTAGTATATATATATATATATATATATATATATATATATATATATATACACACTTAAAAAGAATACGCGGAAATCTCTCTAAGGCCCTTTCGACTATCATCTCGTCAAGAGAAAATCGATAGTTTTAATTAATAATAACGTCGAAAGAAAGAGCAAAATGAGGAAATTGAGTGTGCCAAAATTAACGATAAAGCAATTAAAATTCAATTTAATGATTTCGTTAAAAGTCGATTAAAAGGCACTACGTTAGGAGATAAAAAAAAATTGGGAAGGAGTTCAAAGTTCCCCAAAGAGATTAAGCGATCTTACAAATTCCTTCTGCCGGCACAAGGAAGGTTTTTGAATAGCAATAGAGACAGATTCCAATATTTTCAAATGGTTCTTGGAATCTGCTCGATGCAAGACCTCAAAACGGTCTATTTTATAGCCCCTGGCACAGCTAGGGTTTTCAAACAAATGCTGGCCAATATCCCTCCTCTAATTTTTTGGACTCTGCTATTGGCCAGCATTTGGTTGCATCATTCCTTCACTCATAGAAGTTGAATGCCTGTATGTCTCGCCGCCTTTAAATGTGTTAAAATTATCATTGTTTATAAGCTGTTCAGAACTGGCCTATCGTTGGATTGGGGTTGAAAAATACTTGTAGTCCAGGGTTTCGAATCGTGTGACCGGTAGTGAATAGTCGTACTTCTATGCTGATGAGTCTTGATTGAAAAGAGACGAAACGTATACGTCCATAGATAAATAAACAATAACAAATATTTATATATGTGTATATATAAATATATGTATATATATATACATATATTTATATGTATATATATGTATATATAAACATATATTTATATATACACACACACACACATATATATATATATATATAGAATTATAAAAAGAAAAACTATACACACATTAAGGTTGTACACATAATAACTTATTTCGACCCCTTTAATTAGGTCTCCTCAGATGTATAGACAACCACGTCAAAAAAACTTTATTGTAAACTCAAAACAAAATTCTTCTCATTTATTCATATAAATAAATAGTATTTACTTTCATTGCCAGGAGGTTAGACGCACGGTCAGTATAGATAGATAAACATTAACATTTTGGTTAGTTCGGTACAAATTTATTCATCTTTTAAATGTGACTAAAAAAAAAGAAGAAATCGATTTGCATTTTCCCTTGCAATTCAAAAATAGATCGCAAATTGTTGAAAATCAAGTCGTCTCTCTAAAGAAAAGAACATTTAAACACAAATGCTAAATAAAACCAGTTATTTATCTACCTCCCACAGCGGTAAGATGTGACACAAGGTCGGGAAAGTGGGATTTGAAAAACCAGCGAAGTTGAGCACTCTGGCCTACAAAAATGCCTGGGCAGCCCTGTCGGCATTCCCTGGTAGGGGCGCTTCAGGCGATTAACAATAAACTAACCCCTTATCAAAGGGTGAGAAGGCAAAGCCTGGGAGGGTGGACCTCCTAGAGCTGCACAGGACAAACTCATAGACGGGCGTAAATAAAAAACAACACAAAATAATAGTGAATTAATAAAATGCTCCTTTTCAAAACGAATATGCAAATTAGTTAACCTTTCAACTGATATGACATATACATAAGCAGTATATAAAAAGATGGTATTATGTAAAGTTAAATTAACTCGAAATAGGACGTTTTGACTTTACTGTGAGTACGACAAATAGGTTCAGCTTTCATATATATATATATGTTTATGTATAAATTTTTTGAATGTGAGATAAAATAAATATATATATATATATAATTATTTCCACAAGCAGACAACGCCGCAGCCCACAACCTAGACTCGAGTTTCGGACTCCTTTGGGTTCATCAGTAGAACACATCCGAACTCAGGATTCGAAACCTGAGTCACTTGCATTCCGAGTGGAATGTACCTACTCTTTTCAACAAGGGTGTAGTCATCCAACTACTTAGAACCCAGGCCGATGTCTCACAAGTAGGATTTTATACTCGCTAGGACGATGTCCTCCAACAAGCTAACGAAGCGAGCAAATAAATATTAGACTTTTTGAATATGAGATGATATATATATATATATATATATATATATATAATTATTTCCACAATCAGACATGATGAGCCCAAAGGAGGGCGAAACTTGAGTCTAGGACTTCCGGTTTGTTTCTTTCATAGGTTGTGGGCTGCGGCGTTGTCTGATTGTGGAAATAATGATATATATATATATATATATTTATTTTATACGTATATAAAAGTAATCCATGGACACGTGTTTCTGGCTCACCGCCGTCATCAGAATAGCTAACTTGGACAAGGATCGAACCTTCGATATTGATGTCTTTAGTCTGGCGTTTCACCCCCGGACAATTACGCCTTGCCTGGAAATATGTACGATTTTTATCACCTAAATATTTAATGTAATTCATGTAACTGTGTTTTTTTTTTAATTGTTGATTGTAGCGTTTGTTGCTACTTGTTATATCAATCGTTTCACTTCCTAATCTTTATCACTTAGACACGAGGGTGTAAATCTACAAATTCTCCTTCTCTGAGTAAAAACATACATTTCTTTTAACTTTATGCCCCCTTCTTCCGATTAATTGCTGCCCGGAGGGCGGATAGGTTTTGCTTGTTAACTTATAAAAAAGGAGAAAGGAAAGAAGAAATACTACTGATGAAAGTGAAAAAGAGAGGGGGGGAGATGGAAGAAAGTGTAAATTGTAGCATAGAGGCTATTGGAACATCTTAATTTATTCTTTTGTTGTTTTTTGAATACTTTTCGAAGACTATTTTAATTAATAGTTTTAATCGATGGAGGATATTTTCATGTTTAGGACATTTTATGAGTGGTTGTACGTTAATAGATATGTGAAAATGATCTCACAGTACTGAATTATGTAATATTTGTTTACGTTTCGCGACTACATGTTATCCGTTCTGTGCTATTATCGGGAAGGAGATATCCTTTTAGATTGAGGCAATTAGCAAAGAGGTTGTTTTTAACAGTCGAAAAAGCCACCAAAATAAATACCTGATACAATTCGTAAAAAATCATCAACATTTATTCTATGTTGAATTATAAAAAATGTTTGGTGTTTTTTTCGATAATATTCTTTCATTCTGCGAATAAATTCCTAACTATTTGTAAGAAGATAATGAATTTGAGAAGGTGTTCGTTCTGTACATGGTTTGAACATGTTTTATATTTGATGAAATAAAGTAATTGTTAAAAGTAATATTTCTTTAAGAGACTTATCGTAGTGTTAGAAATTGTTTTTGTAATATAAAGCGTTTTACTGAATAGAATAATAGGAGCTTCCATGTTTGTTTACTGTTCTTCAATTATATTCGAGTATTCCAAAAAATAGGTTTGTAGTCAGCCAAAAAGGAGCCGTATAAGTATGACTCGAAACTCAGGTGAGCGGTCCTTATTTATTTAGGGAAATTGTAATGCTTGGTAGTTAATAATACTGATAGTTTATAATATTGCTTTATTTAAGCAATGACGGTCTGAGCTGGATAACGTTTCCAAAGAAGAAGATGACGCGGTGTTTGATGGAGAGTGTTAGTAGTTGTTTGTGTATGAGTGAAAGTTACTCCTACATCCTCTAAGTAGGTATGTTTTGTGAGAGTAAGTCTGTGCGGTTTTAATGTAGGATATTATCTCATCGAATTAAAGTAGTTGATAATTTCCGGAAACACGCATCAAGTATTGGCATGAAGCGTGGCCGGATAGGTATTCTGTATATCGCACGTGTTTAGAGTCCTATACTGTTTGCTTCTACAGGAGAAGATCGTCTTTACTTTATATAATTGATGACAATCACGTGATTCTCGCCAAAACTACATATCTAAGAACCATGTTCTTTACTCGTTAAACACTCCTGAAGATGGATCAAGACGGATCCGAAAGTACTAGGGATATAAGCGAATACGACAAATATATGCGCCAGTTCCCACTCCAAACCAGAAAACACACACGCACACATAAATATTACTTCATGTATCCACATAACATTTTATAAGGAAATATAATATTTTATGTATCGATTTTCAGTATTTACTTCAACAGTGCTCATTACGTTAGTAGAGCTAAGTAGTAAGTTATGAAAACATATTTAGTGCAATATATATATATATATATATATATATATATATATATATATATATATATATATATATATATATATATAGTACACGTATTGTATTAGTTTCTGTAGATGTAAATCCGTTGAAACTCCAGTTTTTATAAAAAGTGCTCAATAACAAGTAGAGCTGTTCTTAAGTATAAATTTTTATTTATACAAACATTATTGATTACATATGTGCATACATTTTTCGGTTGTACTCTTCACAGAGAATCAACCTCTTCAGACCAAAGAAGAGGTTGACTCTCTGTGAAGAGTACAACCGAAACATGTATGCACATATGTAACCAATAATGTTTGTAAAAATAAAATTTATATATATATATATATATATATATATATATATATATATATATATATATATATTATATATATATATATATATATATATATATATATATATATATACTAACAAAACCTACCCGCCCCCCGGACAGCAATTACTCGAGGAGATGGGGGGGGGGGGCTATAGTTAAAATATATAGTCGTGTTTACATTTTAAAATATTAATTTTAAAGTTTGCTTGTTTTTTAATTGTTAGAAAATAATGGATTCAAAACCGAAGGGTGTGTAATTTATAAGTACAGAAATATAATGTTTGAAGCAATATTTAAAAACAAATGAATAAAAACCTAATTTTGTAGTAAATAAAATTCCAATTCAATTCCATCCAGGAGGAAAGAAATAAGCTAACCTCAATTCAAATAAAAATTATGTGTGCGTGTTTTTTTAAAAATATATTTTCTGAATGAACAAAGTGATTAAAAAAAAACTTAGCTAAAAGATGGCAAAACGTTTAAAATTAAATCAACTTTAACTTTCTTTTAAAAACTGTATTGTGATAATTCAATAAGAATATAACCATTTAGAATAAAGTGTAGTATCTGTTCTGATGTTACACTTTGTCTATTCTGTCCTCGATCAGTTAAGGAGAAATCTTTCTAGACTGAAGCAATTTTAATTTCTTTTCCAATCCAGAGTGCTTCTTTTGGGGTAGCTGGATTACCTTACATAAAAATCAACCTTGTGTCTAACTTTACTCTTGTGGGAAGGCAAGTAAATAGGAATATCTGTTTAGGGGCAGTTTTTTTTTACATTGTGTACGTTTTTAGCTTCTGAAATTCCCTTTTCAAAAAGCCGACATTCTATGCGATTATTCGATTCGTAGTTTCAAAATTACATTGCAATTTAAGATGTATTGTATTGTATTGTATTTTGTTTCTCTAACTTTAATATTAGGGGAAAACACTCTTAAAATCACATGCAGAAAAAGAAAAGAAAATATCTTTTAAAAATAGAATTGATATCAAATTAAATCTTTATGAATATTTTTTACTTTGTTACTACATCTTAAATTGCAATGTAAAATTAAAAATACATATCGAATAATCGTATAGAATGACGGGGGTTTAAGATAATTTAGGACGATAAAAACGTTGCCAAATTAAATTTTTTTTTTTAAAAACAAAGGAATTTTAATTTGCAAATTAGTCGGCAAATTTTAATTTTACAATTGGTACTTAATCGGGATTTTTCCATTTCTAGACTTCCTCAGAAAAATATTACTGTGCGCAATATTTTTCTTGTACTCGTACTGTCAACAAAGATAATTGCAAAAAAACAGCTACTATTCCAATTCCCCTTTGAAAATAATTCAAAATATTTTAAGAAACGTTTTGGTAATTTATCCTTTTTATTATTTAATCACTTCAATTAATTACTGTTAATATCGACAAAGCTATTGCATATATATAAGGAAAATAGCGAACAAAAATTAGAAGTATATAACACCAAACATCTACAAAACCATAATTGCCCTCCCTCTGATTTAAGACAAATTCTAGTTAATAACACTAAAATTATACATTCCGACACCAATTAAAAAATTAAAAATACTGGAAGCTATCTACATAAAACACAGAAACCTAATTAATAACATCACATATGAAACCAGTGGTAACATTCTAAAATGCTTAACGTAATGCGATTCTGTTCTGTGATGCCATCCAGCGTTGCTAAATTTAAATCGTCAACGACTCCCTGGAACAATTCGAAAAACGTTATCTGCGCGTTTCTCCGCCGTCTTTTAACAATTCTCTTCTTTCTCCAGCTTTTTTGTTCATTTGCTTTTGACACCCGCGGATGATTCGACAAAAATCGAAAACGTTTGTGAAACCTATGGAACAGTTATTAATTTTTTGAATCTTAATACAAAAAAGATAATCAGAAAAATTGAAATAATAAAAAAGGTATAATAAAACAGACGAATTCTGTTATTTTTAACAATGTTTGCATGTTGGACAGAATTGCTTGACAATTGGCATGTGGACTACTGAAGTGAAAGTCATAGGCTATTTAAGAAATATATCATTTCAACACTGGGGGTCCCCGTGCGGCACAATATCCCACTGAAAACTGTTTTCCCTTAGATTCAAATGAAATTTAAACTATAGGTAAATAATAAAAAATGATGTCTATTCCCAAAATTTCAGCAAAGTTTGATAGTATTAACAGGGTCCGGCCCCCTTAAAACTGCTTTCCCTTTGATTCAAATGAAATTTAAACCATAGGTAAATGACCAAAAATGGTGTCTATTCCCAAGATTTCAGCAAATTTTGATAATATTAAGATGGTCCCCGGGGGAACCCCCCCCCCCCCCACACTGAAACTTAAACCATAGGTCAACCGAAAATTCAAATAGGTCCAATTTCAATGAAATGTATACCTTATTTAATACAGATTAAATAAGGATGATTTACATAATATATATATATATATATATATATATATATATATATATATATATATATCGTAACTTTTGTTGTTTTTTCAAATAAATTCTTTACCCATTAAAATTTGTCTCGTTTTTTGTATTCTATACCTTTTGTTAACTGGACCAATGTTGAAAGTGACCAGCTGTAAAGTTAGTCTTTACTGACCTCGAATTTTTAGCCCTATAAAAATCACCTTTCGGATATACAAACACAGGATGTTAGTGTTGTGTTATTGTGACATTGGTGTACGTAAAAAAGCTTACTATTTGCCAATTATGAATGAAGTGATCGTGACTTTGCGGGTCAAAATTTTACACAACACACGTGTGCGCTGATACATACCAATCACATTTAAAATAGGAGACATATTTAAATATACAATGACTCTAAAAATAAGCCAAGATTCCAAATATATACACGTTTATTTACTTTAAAAGGGATTTCCTGATATATTAATAGACCATTGTCTTTTTTTAGCCTCTTTGTTAAAAAAAACACGTAGAAGTTTAATTATAATCGCCTACAGTATAAAAACGGCTACAGAAAGACATAAATAAATACGAGTATAGATATATGTGTATGTACATAAATATGCGTGTGTATGCGTGGATGATTTACATAAGGTTTCTAATGATAGATCGCCATTGTCTCAGGAATGACTCCATTCCCGCGCGTAGAAAAGAAGACAAACAAAGTTTTGAGAACTTTACCAGAGGAAAATAAAAGGATTGGCAATAATATTTATGTGCTGTTTTGTGTTCTTCCGTTCATATAAATATTAATGAACCTGCCTGAGACAAACACGGCTTTAAAAATAAATCTTAATGAAACTTTGAAAACTCACATTATCTACTAGTCGTTCCATTCTTTATGATAATCATTAGAGATGAATTTGTTTCAGTCGCCCCTCTTTCGTTACCCCTCCCTCTCTCTCTCTCTCTTTCCCTCTTTCTCTCTCTAAAGGTCAATGTCGTGTGAGTAAGTTCCGGAAGTCATTAACAGCGATTTTTTTTCAGATATTTAAATAACCATTAGTCTTATAATTGACTTTATTTATACATATCAAGTTATTTGTATCTATTTATAATTGCCTGCGTGCCAGTCTCTCCCCCCTCTCTCTCTCTCTCTCTCTCTCTCTCTCTCTATATATATATATATATATATATATATATATATATAAAGGTCATTCTCAGATTTTATTATATTCCTTGTTTAAACACCTGATCATTATAATAAACTTGTAAAATATGTCATTAATTGTTTTATTATTTCAACATTTCCTATATATATATATATATCATCTTTATCGCTTAGGAAGTGGAAAATGCTAAGAAAACAGCTATGTTTCTATCGCCAGTAAAAACAATAGCAAAGACTTGGCCTTTTGGCTAAGATCAAAGTGTAGTATCTGTTCCGATGGATACTGCACCCCATAGACTGGTATTGTCTTGGCCTTCGGGGCTTGATTTACGCCGGCCTATGGGTCTGTCCTGTGCAGTTCTAGGAGGTCCACCCTCCCAGGCTCCGCCTCCCCTTTTTGGGGAGGAGTAAGTTAATTGCTTACTGCCTGAGGCGCCCCTACCGGGGAATGCCGACGGGGCTGCCCAGGCAATTTTTAATGACCAGAGTGCTCAACTTCTCGAGTACTGGTTTTTCTAATCCCACTTTCCTGACCTTGTGTCACATCTTACCTTGTGGGAGGTAGATAAATAAAAGTGTAGTATCTGTTCCGATGGATACTGCACCCCATAGACCGGTATTGTCTTGGCCTTCGGGGCTTGATTTACGCCGGTCTATGGGTCTGTCCTATGCAATTCTAGGAGGCCCACCCTCCCAGGCTTCGTCTCCCCTCTTTGGGGAGGAGTAAGTTTATTGCTTACTGTCTGAGGCGCCCCTACCGGGGAATGCCGACGGGGTTGCCCAGGCAATTTTTAAACCCCACTTTCCCGACCCGACCTTGGGTTACATCTTACTTGTGGGAGTAAGATAAAAACTGGCCTTGTGCCTAACTCCTGAAGAGGAATAAATCAATATATATATATTATACTCTTTATTTAAAAACCCGATGATCATAATACACTTGTAAAATATGTAATTTTACTTTTTTCATTATTTCAATATTTCGATATATATATATATATATATATATATATATATATATATATATATATATATATATATATATATATATATTGATGGTTACATGTAATGTTACAAAGATATATCTCATTTTCTTTAACAATTATAAGAAACCACATGTTGTCATGGATGATAGCATCTTACTCGAGAGTTCAACGTTCACACTCCGTCCGCGACCTAACATTCACAGGTAACATGAATTATAATAAATATATAGAATACATTGGCAAGTCTGCTGCTAAGAAAGTAGGGCTCCATCTACCGGACTAGGCCACTTCTCACACTTACCAGTATATTATATCTCTATAAAGACACCATTCGCCCATGCATGGAGTGTTGTTGTCATATATCGGCTGGGGCACCATCCGTTAGTCTCCTCCTCTTGGACATGGTGCAAAATAGAATCTCTAAACTTATAGGTCCCACACTATCTACCAAGCTGAAGCCCGTGTCCCATCGCCGCAATGTTGCATCCCTGTGCTTGTTTTAGAAGTACTTCCACGGAATGTGCCCCGACGAAGTTACTGTACCCCCCGCCGAACGTAAAACCCCCGACAAACCCGACAGGCAAAAAAATCATACTCCTTCATTGTATAGCCCCCCAGATGCCGGAAAACTTTCTACGCTCATAGCTACTTTCCTAGAACCGCTTGCCTTTGGAATTCCCTTCCTGCTCCGTATTTCTTAGACTGTACCTACATACATGAATTTAAATGTAATGTGAACAAATATCTTGCTGCATAACTCCTAACTTAGGACCCCTTATAATTGTGGAACCTGATACACAGTAGCCTTTTACGTTTCAGTGAAAATATGCCTCGTTTCGGATAAACCTACCGGGGAATGCAAACTGGTCTGCCCAGCCAATTTTTGTTCGTCTAGAGTGCTCTTCCTCTAGGGTGCTGGTTTAAAATTCAACTTTCTGACCTTGTGTCACATTTTCCCGCCGTGGGAGGGAGATAAATAACTCCATACGTAGAGTAATGTCTAATATGAACAAGAACCACATGCTTCTAGCATGCAGGAGGTTCATAACTCATATAAAAGCTGTTCTCGAAGCTGGATGAGACTTTATTAAATAAAATTACAAAACAATATATTTATTTTTATCCTGAAAAACCGTTTTACAGTAAGAAGACATTATTATCTGTTTCTAAGGTTCACTTTTGTGTATGTAAAAATCTGTTACGCACCGTACACACAGACCCCCATATATATATATATATATATATATATATATATATATATATATATATATATATATATATATATAGGGTGCGTAATTTATACATACACTTCTTGTTGGCAAATATGCGCGTTGGCTGAGCGATTGACGGGTGGGGAAGGGAGTCGGGTGGGGAGAACAAGGTCCTTAGTGAAAGTTAAAATGTACATTGTTCCAGCAAATGTGTTGGAGTTAGGAACCGTCTAATCGTAGGAAGAATGAATGATATGCTTAATTAGGTTAACGATTTCTTTTGCTGTCTGGGTTCTTTTGGATAATTTCAATTTCAATTTAGACTTCTTAAATCACTTCAGAGCCTTGCACGAGACGTGTAAGCGTTGAAACGTAGGTTTATCCGCGTAGACTGTTTCTAATGTGTATTTAATTTTACTTATAAAAGCTCTAATTCATATTGTGCACTTTTAAAAAAAAATTGGGTTGAAGTTCATGTTATCAATATATTTGAAATTATATATATATATATATGTGTGTGTGTGTGTGTGTGTGTGCGTAACAGATTTATACATACACATCATTTCCGTATATGTATAAAATCGATTGGAAATTCATTTTTTGATCAGAACACAAAACAATATGTGCACTGTCATATATTAAGAACATTTTTATGCAGCTTTTGTTGATGAAGAATATACCGTTCAATTAAATAGAGGGAAATGTTTTACTTTATATATAAGATAAGAGGTTTTGAGCCGGTGTTCGGTTAATCTAATTCTGAAATAAATTATTATTATCAATTCACTAGGAGTTATCGCACAGGTAATCATCAGCCAGTGGTGCTCCCTGGAGTCTCCTCAGATTTACAGCACTCACCACCTCTTCCAATAACAATTGCAAATTATTTTGCGTTATCGCAACAGTCGAATACCATTTTTTCTCGCTGGCAACGACCATTGGTCTTCTCTGGGATATTGGTTGCAATAAGCCTCCCCAAGGTTCCAGTAGTCTCCACAATCTTCATGTGGAGGTCTGATTAGTGCTCTCCCTCCTCGGTCTTCACATCCTCCTT
>OY744522.1:110498225-110583225 GCA_963556195.1 Sepiola atlantica
CAAACTTTACTTTTGTTTATAAGTAAGACGTCTTGTGTTGGTGTGACGGTCTCCGCCAATATGTAATAGGAGGAAGTGAAAATAAGAACGAAGAAGCCAGAGCATGCCGGGAGTTATAATTCTTTAGATATTGTTCGTTCTTTTTTTTAAATTTATTTTTTTAAGCATTGAATGAAAATGTAATAAAAATGACGTTAGAAGCCCTTTAAACAATGCGTGAAAGATTTTTTTCTTTTTTTCCAATTAATTACGAAGGATACAACCTCCATCATCAGAGATATATTTAACTTTTTTTTATAAAATTAACAAACTTTACTTTTGTTTATAAGTAAGACGTCTTGTGTTGGTGTGACGCTCTCCGCCAAGATGTAATAGGCGGAAGTGAAAATAAGAACGAAGAAGCCAGAGCATGCCGGGAGTTATAATTCTTTAGATATTGTTCGTTCTTTTTTTTTAAGCATTGAATGAAAATGTAATAAAAATGACGTTAGAAGGCTTTTTAACAATGCGTGAAAGATTTATTTCTTTGTTTCTTTTTTTTCCAATTAATTTCGAAGGATACAACCTCCATCATCAGAGATATATTTAACTTTAAATTAAAAAAACGTCTTACTTATAAACAAAAGTAAAGTTTGTTTATTTTATAAAAAAAAGTTAAATATATCTCTGATGATGGAGGTTGTATCCTTCGAAATTAATTGGAAAAAAATAAAAAAATCTTTCACGCATTGTTAAAAGGGCTTCTAACGTCATTTTTTATTACATTTTCATTTAATGCTTAAAAAAAAAGAACGAACAATATCTTAAGAATTATAACACCCGGCATGCTCTGGCTTCTTCGTTCTTATTTTCACTTCCGCCTATTACATCTTGGTGGAGAGCGTCACACCACCACAAGACGTCTTACTTATAAACAAAAGTAAAGTTTGTTTATTTTATATAAAAAAAAAGTTTAACATATCTCTGATGATAGAGGTTGTATCCTTCGAAATTAATTGGAAAAAAAGAAATAAATCTTTCACGCATTGTTAAAAGGGCTTCTAACGTCATTTTTATTACATTTTCATTTAATTCTTAAAAAAATAGAACGAACAATATCTAAAGAATTATATATATATATATATATATATATATATATATATATATATATATATATATATATATATATATATATATTCGGGTATTTATATACACGTGGTGTTTAGTCTAGCTAATAACAGGACTTCTCTTAAACAAAAGTTCGGCTGAGTTTTCTTCCTCTTCTTTTATTCTATTTTGTATAAGAGTGATGCACCCTTTTGTGAATATGTCGAATTAATAGGTGACTATATTTTAACACGTGTGTGCTTGGGATACTTTTCTATTTTAAGTGTTGTTTAGTTTAGTGTTTTATTTAATTATTTTAAATTATTATATTTTTCCTATGTATTGCTATCCCAAAATAAAGTTTGGCCTCCTAATAGTCGAAGGAAAATGAAACGTTGGAAAATTATTTGAATTAGTATCTTATACATATGATTTAAATTTCATCAAAATGGGATATACACATTTGAGATTTTAAGGAAGGCCTGTCCTCATGGGTCACTTAGAGGTTGAGACACGTAGATATTCTGCTTATAGACCGTAACGTAGAGATTCGGGACCACTTCCATTGTTTTCCTAGGATAATTTTATACATATGATATAAATTTCATAAACATAGGATATATTTTAAGTTTTAAAGGAGGTTCGACCCCTATAGCTCACTTAGGTTAGGAGGACACTTAGAGATTCAGGACCACTTCCGCTGTCTTCCCTAGTAAATGTTACATAAGGATACGCTTTTAGGTTTTATGTAGGTTGTCTAATCTTTCTTTCTATGGGCAACACACACGCATCATCCACACACATGCACACATAGATTGAATTTTATATATATAGATATAGATATTTATTCCACTTACAATTACATTTCGGAGAATTAAAATCCTGACGGAACTTATGAGATGACCTGATATATGCATAGCACAAAAAACTCGCGTGTTTGCATATTTCATGTTTTAGCTGGCGGGAAGAAGTGCAAATAAGATTAGAAATCGTGGTAATCAGAAAATTGGGATAATCGGAACAGTAGTAGCAGCGGAAGAGTAAGAGGATCACGTAAATAAATAACATAAATAAAGAAGAAAATTGATTGATTAATGTAGTAGTAGTATCAGAGGCGTAAGAGGATGATGTAAAAAATAAATGACGTAAATCAAGAGGAAATGAATTGACTAATGTAGTAATATTAGTAGCAGCATAAAGGAAACAGAGTAAGAAAGAGAACGCAAATAAATAAATGACGTAAATAAAGAAGTTAAAGAATACTAAAAGTATTTGATAATATTATAAAAGTGGTAATAGTTTCCAGACTTATATGGGAGCAGAGGTACACAATTGTTCACATTCATTACCGGGTAACGTTGATTGACCCTTCTAGTATATAATGAAAATTATAATGTCACCCGTAAATATTTATTTGGCGCCCATGTATGATTCCCACAGTTATTTTTAAATGAGAATAATATTACGAATAATGCTTGTATTATGGTACCCCCCTCCACTCGTTTCTGTCCGTGGAAAAATCTTTTTGACCTGTCGTTCTTTGTTACGAAATCAACCCAGCAGAACGCATGTTGTCTATGGAACCGGTTTGGACGTTCGAAAATAACCAATACGTGAGAACGAACAAATATAACACAGACAAATGAAGCTGACGGACTTGAACATATCAACTTTCACTATTGCAATTAACTAGCAGGAAGACCCGGCGTTGCCCAGGATTTTAACGAGAAATCCTATGTCCCCACTAAAGATGTATTACTGCTCCCACTTCTGGGGAGGTGATATACAGAGCCCTCTTTGCTGACTTTGACAGAGTACAACACCTACTTCGAAATCTAGTGTGGATAATCGCTTCTCTCCCCTGCAACTACTTTCTCAACTTTTGGGGTGAGGCTAAATGGTGTGCTCCGCATAGTTTGACTGGGGTAGAGTGTAATGGACATTTACTGCAATCATTTAAAAAAAAATTATAGTCTGTAAAACATTCAAGGCACATCAGGCGTTTATCAGGTATCAAAAAAAACCCCTGTATACTCCTGATTCAGACCCTTCATTTTGAATACTCTACATTTGAAAATAACATGTACGTGCCCGCTCTGTTTTAAATATCATTAGACAGTTGCAACCATTCCAATTCAGTAGGTTCGTGTTGCTGTACAATTTTTTTCTTTATCTTTTCTGTCAGTGGAGAGAGCATGTTACTACTAAATATCTTACACAGCTATTTTGTACGCACTTGACTTAATCTTTTATTTTAGCAACGTTTATCTTCTATATACATATACAACTCAATGTGTGTGTGTATGTGTGTGTGATGTTTGTGTGTTCCCTATAAAAAGAAAGGTTAGAGCATCTACATAAAATCTTAAAGTGTATTCTTATGTAACATTTACCGGGGAAGACAATGGAAGTGTTCCCGAATCTCTAAGTGCATCCTATGAGGTCTATGAGAACCTAATTCTTTCAAACTTCAAATATATCCTATGTTTATGAAATTTGAATTATATGTATAGCATTTTCTGTGTCGGACAATAGAAGTAGCCCTTAATCTCAAAGTGCCCTCCTAACCTAAGGGAGCTATGAGTCCGAATCTCTTTTAAAACTTCCACTATATTCTATTTTGATAAAATCTATATCATGTGTATAAAATTCTCCAGTGAAGACAATGAAAGTAGTCCCAAATCTGTACGTTACGTTCTATGTGCCGAATACCTCCGTGTCCCGATCTCAAAGTGACCCATGAGAACAGAACCTCCTTAAAACCTCAAATACGTATATCCGATTTTAATGGAATTTAAACCACATGTATAAGACACTGATTCAGAGAGTTTTCCAACATTTCAGTTTTTTCCGACTATATTAGGGGGCGAAACGGCAGTAAACACAATGAAAGTAATATGGTGTTATGGGTATAGTTAAAAGGTACATATTAGTGATCCTCATTCAATCCCGAGCAACGTTGGGGCTTCCTGCTAGTTACAAAAAATTTGCATATATATATATATATATATATATATATATATATATATATATATATATATATATATATATATATATATATATATATATGTAAGCTATGAAAATATGTTTATGGCAATTAAGCTACACAGACGCTCCTGCGTTTCATCGCCGGGGGGGGGGGGGATCATTTCAGCCTGAAGATTCCCCGTAAATATATTTTCATAGCTTACTACCTAGCTCTACTTACGTATCGAGCACTGTTGAAGTAAATACTGAAAATTGATAAGTAAAAAATTATATCTCCGTATAAAATTTTATTTGGATACTTGAAATACTAATATTATATATATATATATATATATATAATCTACGAATCTCCAGCGTGGATAGACGTAGCGAGATTCGAAACCGAGACGCCACTGACCAAGTTCTACCACTAAGCTAGTTGGAGGGGTGTATTATTTTAACAAATGTTGCCATTTATTCATATTTTTAATTTTATTTGCGATACTGATAATTGAACGTACTTAATTTTTTTTACGGAGATACATTTTATATAATGCTAGGAGGAAATCATTGTTTCCTCTACCAGTGTAATGCCCCCCCCCCAAATCTCAAATATCATTTATAAATAATTATATATATATATATATATATATATATATATATATATATATATATATATATATATATATATATATATAAAATTCAAATGCCCAAAATTCAGTCTTTACTCATATCATTTATTTTTCTAAGGGCATGATTCACAATAGTCTTACAATTGTTTCGCAACGTGCAATATTTCACAATTCAACGCAGTTACACGCTGCTCTTCATAAATCAAAATAAAAATTCATAAAGATGTTATATCGTGCAAAAAGTTCATGAAAAAAAAGAAGCAGACAACACTCACGTAGTTCCCCCTCCCCGATAATAGGATTACAGAATTCCAATCAAGCCGCCATTTTGAATCTATCTTACGGAGCTACGTCTTAAGTAAGTCTTGAGAAAACAATAAAAAAAGACAAAAAACAATAATAGTTGAAATAGAAAATGAATGAAACCACGAAACAGCTGTCTTTGGATGACTATATATTTTTTAATATATATATACGCCACCTATGTGTGGAGCACTCCGATAAGAAAAAAAAATGATAGTTTCCACTATTTCATAAAATGAAGTGAGTTCTCTCGGTTACCAGTATCGTAACATTTGTAAACAAATGAATAAATTCATTTCAAAAACGATATAATGTTTCCACTCCTAGTAGCGTGTTCGTTAGTTCAGATGGTAAAACATCCAATACCAGTTGGTCAGGGTTGGTAGCGGTCTGAAGTACTGGTTTCAAATGTGTAGGTTAATGCATTCGCTATGTCTAGTCACACTAATTAGTCATAAAACTACGAAACAGCTGTATGTAGATGACTAATATATATATATATATATATATATATATATATATATATATATATATATATATAGCCATTCACAGACAGCTGTTTCGTCGTATTACGGCTCTTCATTGTGGTCAGACATGGCGAGTGGTTCAACATGAGATTCAAAACCCGATCTTTCGGTTAGCAGTCGGGAATTATTACTCTTATGCTCACTACGAAGTAAGGAAAATGATAATGATTTCAGTTGTTCGCATTCACATTACTGACTGCCTAGAACGCTCAAGTATTTTAAGAAGAACCATGCTTTACGCTAAGTGGCAACCATTTATTTATTCACTAGAGATCTCAACCCACGAGTGAGGAGCAAATGCTGTCATCCACATATATAAACATCATGTTGGATATTTTCCTCTTTGTAAATATGTATAACTAGCTGGCTTCACTGCCTCACCATCGCCTCGCAAAGTTTGCTACTTGAAATTCTTTGAAACAAAAAGTTTAAATAACAAATATTTCATTAATAGCTTTGTTGTAAATTCGAAACGAAAACTTTCGGATTTATTTATATAGGCATTAATATTTTAATAATTTTGATACGAATTAATGTATCTTTTATATGTGATCGTAAAGAAAGAAAAAGAAAGAAGAAATCAATTTGCCTGGGCGACAGTGTGTGTATGTCGGGTGATGGTGGTCTTTGTTTTTAACTTACAATCAAGAAATTGATTGCAACTTGCTGAAAATCAAGTTAGCAATCCACCCGCCTAAGAAAAGTCCAGAAAGGAACATCTGAACACAAATGTTTAACATTTGGACACAAGTGCTAAACATTTGTTCACGAAATAAAACAATATTCCCCATCAGAACTATTTGTTATATTAAAATCTAAACAATCATCGAATAAGAAAACAATAACAAAGAATAGTTAGTTAATAAAATGTCGTTTTGCAAAGCAATATTCAAATTCATTAACTTTACAACTTAGGTTTTATATACATAAGTAGTATATAAAAAGATAAAGTGTTTCTATTGTGTAAAGTTGAAGTTAATTAAATTTTGCACAATAGACGCACCCTACCTTTTTTATATACTGTTTATCCATATGCGACCCTAAGTTGTGGGTTTAACTAATTTGCATATTGCTTTGCAAAAAGACATTTTATTTCTTCCTTACATCTTCTATTTCTGAGAAAGAGACATTGCTAGTTTGCCAACTTTATTGTTATTTCTACGGAAAGTGCTCGACTGCGCTTCAATCTCATGTTCTTCCTTGCAAAACATTCACAGCAAGACCTTGTCTTGTTACTCCAATGGAAAAATGAATTTCATTTTTTCCGCCATGCGTCTAGTGTCATGCAGATTTTCCATAGTCTGAGCGTCCTTGCAAGGGCTTTCCGTCTGTGTAACACATTAATCTGGGACTGCTTCCCTGCAGATTACATGATATGGTCGTCTTGAAATCAAATGCCAACAAATCCTTGTTGTAAACCGCCCCATAAGTAATCAAACGTAATTCATACTATTAATTATTCCCAATCTTTCGGCAAATGATCATTCAATCTCATTGACCCTTATCCTCGAGTGGATATTGGCCTTTATATGTCGTGCCCTAATCTATCCGTATATATAAAACTCAATGTCTGTGTGTGCGTATGTGATCTTTATGTGTTCTCCATAAAAAAGGTTAGAGAATCTACATAAAATCTTAAAGTGTATTCTTATGTAACATTTATCGAGGAAGACAATGGAAGTGTTTCTGAATCTCTAAGTGCACCTCTAAGGGGTCTATGAGGGCATAACCCCATTAAAACTTCAAATATGCCATATTTTTATGAAATTTATATAATATGTATAAAATTCTCCAGGGAAGACAATGGAAGCGGCTTCGAATCTGTACGTTACCCTCTATCCGCCTAATATCTACGCCCTGTCACCTCTAAGTTATCCATGCGGACAGAATCCCCTTAGATCTTCAAATACGTATATCCGATTTTAATGAAATTTAAACCATATGTATAAGACACTAATTGAGAAAGTTTTTCAACATTTCATCTTCTGACTATAGTAGGAGGTGAAACAGGAATAGGGGATCAGTAAAACCAAAGAAAGTCATATGAAAAAGTACATAGTAATGATACCTATTCAATCCCGAGCAGCGTCGGGTCTTCCTGCTAGTAAAATATAAAATAAACTTGAAATAGAACATTTTGACCTCACCGTTAGGACCCAACTTTCGCATTTATTCATAAATGTTTATCTAATAGTTACTCTTAGAAAAGCACGAATTAATAGCATACATTTTAAAGACAAGAAATAAACACCTTGTGTAATTACCACGTGATTTCACTCGGTCAATTACGACTTCGTACCTCTCAGTCCCCTCCACTTAACTCTCTAACAAAAAGAAATGGAAAAGAAAACGCTATTATTCAAGATCATTTGCATAAGGTTGTGTAAAGAAATGCATCTGCTGGCAACACAAATAAGAATGCATCAACTAACAAGATTATGCAAGGATAAATCATTTCATGACCAGTAGTTTGCCCGCACTGAACAAGCTGGGCGGTGAAACGGATACCGGCGCTGATTGATAACTCAGTTTGCCATTTTCGAGACCTGCGAAGTATTGTATTTTGGGGTGACATTGAAGCACTCACCCCTTCCAGACGATAGATATCGGAAGTAAGCTGTAAGAAGTTCAAGAGTTCAACGAATAAAACTAGTCTTCATCTTTTCGTCTCTCCAGGTAAGTCTTCATATCGACCCCGAAGAAGCGAGACTGTATACATTAGCAACACTTTGACTACAGACTTTTTCAACCTACATGTACGTGGTCCCTCCTGTTGTAGTACGTGGGAAAAGTTGGTTTATGTAGAACGTAAATTTCCACTTCAATATGTACATTAAGTAACGGAAAAATGTCAAATTCGAAGTTTTGGTTTGGAAATTAAGTTGATGTGAGAAAGGAAGTGACGTAACAAAACAGGAAGTCGAAATAGTATACGTTGAAGTTTGGGAGCTACGGTCAGCTTATTAAGTGTTGAATTGCGAACTGAATAGACGAATTTTGAAGACCTACCCCGCTATGGGCATGGGGAAGAAATCTATCTAATATTAATTTATACTGCAAAAAAATGTAATATTACGGTATAATGTATAGAAACTTATACAAAAATAATGCAACATATGAATTATGACCCAGAGTGGAATTTTAATTATTACGACGAGAAAACAACGATTGCAACAACTGGTACTAAGAGAAGAAAGAGTACAACTCTAAAGTCAATACCACTATGACGAAAAAGAAAGAAAACATCATGATTATGATTGATATAAAGACAGAGAAAGAGAGGCAGACGATCTCTACACACCGTCACTACTACAACTGTTATTTTTACTATTACGTGTCAATAACACCTTTGCTACAAGATGAATGTTGGCCATTTGTTGGGGTCCAAAGAATCGCGACCGAGATGCAACATACCTATAGGAGAATCAAGCGGGTGTAAAAATCGTGACATGCCGATTCATAGAATTACGTTTGATGAGAAACGTTCCCAAAGCCATCAGTAATTGCGCATTTCAAGACTTAAGCATCCTTACTGCACAGGAAAACAAAGAAGAAATCAATTTGCTTAAGCGATGGGGTGTGTGTGAGTGTGTGTTTGTTGTACCACGTATTCTGTCTCTCTTTCTCACAGAATAAACGTTGCTTGTTTTCCTCAAACTCTGTTATTATTTTCAGGGTAATTTCTCTACTGAGCTACAGTCTCTGCCCCCCCCCCTCGTGAGATATTTACAGCAAGAGCACGTCTATTTACCGCAACTGCAAATAACTTTTTTTTCTTCATCTGTGTACCTAAGACCAAACGGAAATTCCATGAACAGAGTGTATTCCTAAGAACTCACCATATGTGGAACACAATACCACGGAACTGCTTCTATGCTTACTACAACACTGTCGTCTTCAAGTCCAATGCCGACAAATACTTGTCGAGTCGTCCTTTGAAATAATCAAATTCTATCCTTTTCACTCACCGTTCCTAATCCTCTCATACTATTGTTCATAACTGAACAGATAATCCCATTAATCCTTTTTGGCCTTGGTAAGTTGTGACTCGTTAGTGTAACAAGGACCTATGATTATCCACGAGAAATTATTAATCTGAAATCATAAAAAACAGCAGTGATCGTAAATGTCTTTACTTGTCATTCTAGTAAAAGGGTGCGAGGGTAAAATCTAAATTGAGAAATAACAGCACCCAATGTAGGGTTTACGGAAGGTCAGAAAAATATATCTGTTACTATTGGGGTAACCCATTAAAAGAAGCCTAGAGCCACTTGAGGATACTGGTTAATGAGACGGGAATTATTGCCAGTCGAAAGATGAGGGACCCTGTTGAATGGTATGAACTGCGTTTGATTACTTTTAGGTCGGTTTATGACAAGAATTTGTTAAAATTTGTTTTGAAGATGGTCAAGTTGTAATCAACGGGAAAGCAGTTCCCGGAAAATGTGTTCCAGAGGCGGGAAGCCTTTTCAAAGAAGTTGTGTTCATGGAAATTCCGCCTGGCGCTAGGAACGTGGAGAAAGAAAGGAAAATGTTTTTTCGTTGTGGTAGGAAGACGTTTCTTGCTGTGAATGTTTTACAAGGAGGAACCAAACATTGGAGCTCAGTCGAGAAAGGGGTGTAGAGAAGAGATCACCCCCCAACTAGATTTTGAAATCGATTTTATACTCTGTCAAAACAGGGAAGAGTGCAATGTGCAGATGTGGCAGCAGTATTTCATCTTCGGACGTATCTGACTCTTATGTAGGTAGAAGATTGCATCTGGGGCCAGAATCCAGCTATCTCTTGTGTGGTTCTCGTCTCTACGTGACTTTAACATTATTGTTTTCATGATTTATTATAAATCGATTATTTATTGAAATAAAAAAGCAATAGCGTATAGTACTAAAATGAACTTAAAAAATAATTTAATTACGAAAATAAATTTCTTCAGAATGCATTTCTGTTTTTTAATAAACAAGTTAGCAATTTTTGTTAATAGTTGAAAAAAAAAGAATGAATTAGTTCCTGACCCTTCGAATTTAAAAAAGAATTTTAAAGCATTTAAAATGTCAAATAGAATGTAATTCTGTCTTTTCGGATTTTCAAAGTCAAACCCAAATAGTATTTAAGTTTACAAATTTGTTTCTGACTAGCCAATTGTGATTTGTTATTTTTGTACTGTTTTATTGGTAATATGGTAAAACAAAAGGTATCAACTTGGTCGCTGTATCTCAAATCCGAAATTGCGAACTGGTGTTAACTTCCACTCCCAAATCCACAATTATTTTAGGCCGCATAGCTTTTGACGGAATTTTTATTTTGTCATATATGTAAAAGAAAAAACAGTTCGAATTTATTATTTGTTAATAATTGATTGTTACTTTGTAATATAATTATATTTGTTTAATAATTAATAATTAAACTATTTAAAAAAAGTATTTTCAAAATAAAACAAAACATTCCCATTGTAAAAAAAAGGTTTGATTTGATTATTTGTTAAACTATTTTCCGAGTAAGCTTCGAGGGATGCACTCGACTGGTCTTCGTGCATCCCAGCGCTATGCAATGCGCAAAACAAAACCTCTCTGTGCGTGGTAAGAAGCGATATTTTTCTCGAGATTAGCCTATTTCTTCTTCTTTATCTGTCTTTGAATTATGTGGTCATACGACAGTTTCTCATTACTTTTACGCAGTCCTTTGCGTTATTGTTGCATTCTGCAAGATCTTTCAAGCCTTACTGGTTCGGGAGTAGAAGGCAGACAATGCATCTTTGCATCGTATGATTATCTTATTCACATTCGCAGATGGTTGGATTGGTTTTGTAGCCCATCTAGCAATAGCGACTTTCGATCGCCTCATACTCGTTCTCAGACGGCTGAGTGTTTTCCACTGAACCCAGCGTGCTTCTGAGCCAGGAGGGAGAGCCTCAGGATGGGGGGGGGGGGTCCATATAAGTAGAAGGTGGGCATTTTCTATCCCTTTGGCCCACAACTGTAGTCTGGTCTCTACCCAATACGTTTTTAGGAGCTCGACATTGATGAGGAAGTTTCTCCTTGATTTCAGTCGTTGGCCTGTTGGTTCACGTCCATATCGCTGGTAGCCTTTGTGATCTCTACTCGACTGACAACTCCCCGTCTTATATCTGCAGGGGGGGGGATGCCAGTGAGGAGATGCAGGTCGTTCAGGTTGGTAGGCTTCAGACACCCAGTGATCAAGCAGTAGGTGTGGTTCAACGCCTGGTCTAATTATTTGACATGCGTTGACATCTGCCAAATAGGAACCGTATACCCCGCAAAGGAATAGCACAGGACCAAGACAGTATATTTTAGTGGGTGTGTTGTAGTTACCTTGTTAATATGCATTTGTGGGTATGTTTTAGGGTCAAGGGTTTGCAGAGTTGAAGTACCCTTCATACTTGGCTCCCAGGAGTGTCTTCGACAGATTCCGTGCATCCCAGCACTATGCAATGCGTGAAACATAGTGAATAACTGTCCGTCCGTGGTGAGAAGACATATCTTTCTCCTGGTTCCCTTGTTAATATGCATTAGCACAGCTGATATAGAGAAGTAAACCTTGACCAACAATCCTGATATTCCACGGGTAGTAGTAGTAGTTCCAGATCTGGTTCTCAGAACAACAGGGCTTCGCAGATGATCATATATATTTGTTAATAGAGCAGGTTTAGCGTGCCGCATATACAATAAACATTAGATGAAACAGTTTCACCATCAATTGATGGATGACTCAAGACAAAGAAGACAAGTGGATGTTATTGCATAGGTAAAATCAAAGCACAAAAAGATAAGGAGAATGAAGTACTGTTGCCAGATCTTGATAGAGTACACAACCGACTCTAGTAGGGGATGCTCTCTTCTCTTCCCTACAACCACTTTTTCACAGGTTGTTAATCTTTCTCCACTCTGTTGTTATTTTCATGGTAAGCTTTCGACTAAGCTCCGATCTATTGCCCCCCACCATGTAAAACATTCACAAAACTCTTCTAACTACAATTACTGTAAATAAGTTTCCTTTCTTCCTTCGTCTACCTAACGCTAAACATAACTTCCACGAGCAAACTTTCTTTCCTCAAACTACCCGTCTGTGACACACAATACTGCGGGGATGCTTCCCAGCTAACTACAACATAGTCGTTTTCAAATCCAATGTTAACAAGTTCTTGCTGTGCCGTCCTCTTAAATAATCAGATTCTTCCCAGTTTCAACCATTATTACCAATTATCACAGTATTGTCTCACCGTCCACCTGACAAACTCATTAACCCTTATCCGCGAGTGGCTTTTGGAAATTCATATGCGGTTACTCATTAGTACATATGGTGCCGTATTGGTTGATACCGCACAAAATTGTTGTGGTACATCAAGGAGGATGGAAAGACCGAGGAGGGAAAGCACCAACCAGACCTTCACTAGAAGGGTAGGGAGAGCATTGAGGCCTTGGGGGAGGATTATTGCTACCCAAATTTCAGAGAAACCCAATGGTCGTTGCCAGCGAGAAGTCAATGGAAAGTGGCTGTTGTAGAAATGTAAAATGATTTTCAATGGGTATCAAAAGAGGCGGGGAGTGCTTAAAATCTGTGAAGACTTGTTGTCACTCAGACTTCAGTGAACACCACTGATTATTGTTAGTAGACAATCCCTGCTAATGACTTAAGTAAAACTGTTAGAGAGTCAGCAATAATAATGATAATAATGATAATAATAATAATAATAATAATAATAATAATAATAGCAAATACACGGAACTCGCCAGAGAACTGAAAAGAATATGGAATATGAAGAAAGTCAATATAATACCAATAATCGTAGGAGCACAAGGAACAGTCACAACAACCTGGAGAAAAGACTGGGACAAATTGGTTTTAAGGGATCACTGAGACCATACAAAGGACAGCAATGATCAAAACGGCTGCAATCTTAAGGAAAATCCCCGAATGCGGAAACCAACCCGCATAAGCTACGAATGGTAACAAGTTACATGGAAGTTATAATAGGAAGAAAACAAAACCAAAGGAAAAACACCACCGCACGAACCAAGGAACAGAACTGCAAGAAATATTATAAGCTGCCCCCTCCCTTCCAAGAAAAAAAGATGGCACCACCCTAGGCTGACACCACACAAAATAGTCGTAGACGGTCAAGGAGGATGGGAAGACCGAGGAAGGAGAGCACTAACCAGACTTCCACTAGAAGAGTGCGTGAGTGCTGGAGCCTTGGGGAGGCTTATTGCCATCCGAATGACAGGATGAACTAATATCCGTTGCCAGCGAGAAATCAATGGTAGGCGGCTGTTGCGATACCATAAGTCATTTGCGGTGGTGATCGAAAGAGGCGGAGAGCACTGGAAATCTGGAGAGGCTTTTTGTCACTCAGATTCCAGGGAACACAATCGGTTGATATCGGTGAGCAATAACTGACAATGACCTGTGTGATAACTCCTAGTGAGTACAAATAACAACAATAATGATAATAATAATGAGCAGGTTCTCCCTCGATGGACAACATAGGGGACCCGGTCCGCATCCTCCGAATGTTGGATCCTTTAATTTCAGGAATAAGATCACGTACAAAACAACAGGTAAGTAACCCATCAAATTACATGTATGACAAGGACATGGACCAAACACAAGAAAGCAGAAATGAAAAGAACAAATAAAAAGCCATAGAAAGAAATGGACCACAAAAGAGAAGAGACTGGTAATAGAATGCTACTACAAAAGCCACTACCACACAGAAAGAGGATACCGGAAACGTATGAAAGATCTATGGGATATTTCTACTGACTACCACGCAACGGAACAAATGATAGCAGATCAAGCAAGACAGATACTCAAGAGAGGGTGGTTCTCGGAGATGGAATTAATGGAAATCAAACAAAAGATAAATGGCGTGACAGATCAAGAAACACCATTTGATAAAAACTACCAAGAAGAAGACGGGCAAAACATAAACACTGAAACTGAAGAGGGTCAAGACTACGAAACCATAAAACTCACCAAGGAAGAGGCAAGAGAAGTAAAAACATCAAACGATTCATGTCCGAGACCAAAACAAAACTCACATCCCTAAGGAACGAAGATTGGAAGAAGTTAAAAGTTGAAACAGAGAAAGTAAACAGAGTAATCCTAAAAGCGACTATCACAGAGCTAAACAACTTGATATATGTAGGGGCAAAATCAGTAAGTATGAAACTAAAATAAGAAAAAAGACTGGCCAATATAATGGACAAACGAAATCTGGATGGGAGATCAGACTGGAAACCCAGATCACCAAACTTCAAAAAGAAGCTAAATACTAATACAGATAGAAATCCGAACAGTACAATCAGAACAGAACCTTTGAAAACAATGAAAGCCAGTTTTACAAAATCGTAAACGAAGAAAGAACAACAACAGAACAACCGGACCCGAAAAAATAAAAAATTTCTGGAGCAAAATATGGGAAAAGGTTTAAGATCACAATAAAAATGCTAAATGGCTGAAAAACATGAAAGATAAACTACAAGAAGTTGAAGAAGAAACAAAATCAGAAATTACTGAAGAAACTATTAAGACAACACTAAATAAAATGGCAAACTGGAAAGCACCAGGCCACGATGGAATACATGCGTACTAGTTCAACAAATTACAACCCTACATGAAAGGCTAACACAGAAACTGAGAGGATCTATCCATAAAGCAGACATACCAGAGTGGATGACCAAAGGAAGGACAGCGCTTATACAAAAATACGCCAAGAACGGAACGACCCTAAGCAATTACAGACAAATAACATGCTTACCAATAATGTGGAAAATCCTAACGGCATGACTGAGAGAGCAAATTTACCATTCTCTGAACAGCCGTGGGCTACTCTCCAAGAAACAAAAAGGATGCCGGAAAGGGAAAAGAGGGACGCACGATCTGTTATACATAGATCAAAGATCCTGAAAGAAGTTAAAAGCAAGAAAAAGAACATATCTTTGGCATGGATTGACTAAAAGAAAGCGTACAACAGAATCTCTCAAGCATGGCTAATTGAATGCTTAAAAATGTACAAGATACCTGACAGGGTTATTAATCTCAACAAGAAAGCAATGTGAACATGGAGATTAGAACTGACAGCTGGAGGAGAACACTTGACGGAGAGAGGCATTTTCCAAGGAGACTCCCTATCACCACAACTGTTTATCATAGCCATGATTCCACTCAACTACATACTAAGGAAATGTGATGCCGAATACAAGTTCACAGGCAGAGAACAACGAATAGACCATCTCATGTACATGGCCGATCTGAAGCTATTTACAAAAAGCAAAAAATCACTGGAAAAGCTGACAAATACCACCAGAATCTTCAGCTAGGACATTCAAATGGAATTCATAATGGAAAAGTTTGCAATGCTAGAGATTTAAAACGGAAATCTGGAGAAAATGTATAAAAAAATAATAACAAATAAAAAAAAAAAAAATAAATAAAAATAAAAAGAATATCTTAGAAACAAAATTATATAGCAGAAATCTAGTAAAAGGAATAAATACCTGGGCAGTACCACTAATAAAATACTCTGGACCATTCATAAGCTGGACAAAAGAAGAACTCAGGCACCGTGACCAGAAGACTAGAAAATTAATTACCATGCACAACGCACTACATCTAAAAGACGATACAAACAGACTTTACGTGAAAAGAAACGAAGGGGCAAGATAGAAGACTGTGTGGACGACACTAAAAAAGAGCTGGAGGAATACATAAACCAGAACACAGAAAGGCTGATCACCGCAGCAAGGGACACCGTCCCAACGAACAACTCAGGAAGCACCTAAACCGGACACAAACAGACAAGAAAAGAAAAGTAAAAAGAAAAACAACTACATGGGCGTTTCATAAGAATGACAAACGAGAGAGGCACGAAAATAATCCCTAGTGACGGCTGCAATGCGATTAGAACCAACTACATTAAAGCTAAAATAGATAAAACACAGGAAATCAGTAAATGCAGATTGTGCGGACAAAGAGACGAAACAGTAAATCACATAATAAGTGAATGCCCCAAAATGGCCCCAAAAGAATACAAAAATAGGCATGACTGCGTGGGAAAAGCAGTACACTGGGAACTATGCAAACAAATGTATTTCGAACACTCGTACAAATGGTAAAAACATAAACCAGATACAGTAATCGAAAACGAAATACACAAGATCCTCTGTGATATGGAGGTACACATAGATAAACTCATACAAGCAAGCAGACCAGATGTCATAATAGTCAACAAGAAAGAAAAATCCAGCTAACCACAGGGTGAAGCCCGAGGAGACAGAAAAACGAAGCAAATACATGGAACTTGCCAGAGAATTGAAAGGGATATGGAGTATGAAGAAAGTAAATATAATACCAATAACGTAGGAGCATTATGTACAGTTCCGAAGAACCCGGAAATAAGACTGGGGAAATTGGATCAAGGGAAGACTGAGACCATACAACGGACGGAAATGATAAAAACAGCTGACATCTTAATGGAAAATCCTTGAATGCGGAAACCTTTCCACATAAGCTACGAAGAATAATCAATCATGTGCAAAGTGCAATAGGAAGAAAGCAAAATCACATAAAGAGCACCACAAGAACCCAAGGAACAGAAACTGTAAATAATTTCATAAACTACCCCTCCCCCAGTGATGGCACCAGCCCTGGCTGACACCACACAAAACAGTCGTGAAGGGGAAAGGAGGATTTAAAGATCGAGGAAGGATAGCACTAACCAGACCTCCACTGAAAGAGTGTGGAGAGCACTGGGACATTGAGGAGGCTTATTGCCATCTAAAATCCCAGAGAAGACCAGTGGTCGTTACCAACGAAGAAATCGATGGTAAGCGTCTGTTGTGATAACGCCAATTCATTTGCAGTAGTTATCGAAAGAGGTGGAGAGCACTGGACATCTGGGGAGACTTATTGTCACTCAGACTCCAGGGAACACCACTGGTGATTATCAGTGAGCAATCACTGATTACTACCCGTGTGAGAACTCTTTGTGGGTACATAATAATAATATGACCACGGAAAGTACACTTGAACAGAGAAACTATATAAAACCAAGATAGATAAAACCAGCGAAAACAGTAAATGCGAACTATGTAGACAAAGTAACGAAACGGTAAAACACATCATAAGTGAATGCAGAAAACTAGCCGAAAAGTAGTATAATAAAACATGTCTGCGTGGGGAAAGCTGTCCACTGGGAACTATGCAGACGTTTGCATTTTAAATATGCAGACAAATGCCACACACAAACTGGAGACAGTAGTGGAAAATGAAAATAATAAAATCCTCTGGGACATGAAGGTACAAACAGACAAACACATCCAAGTAAGGATACTGGACGTGATAATAATTAGCACGTCAAATCTGTAATCAATAATTAACCTGTCAAATGGTAGATTTCGTCGTTCCAGCAGTTCATAGAGTGAACATCAAGTAGACAGAAAAACCAAGCAAATACGTGAAACTTGCCAGAGAGCTGAACAGAATATAGAACATGTATAAAACTACAGTAATACCAATATTTGTAGAAGCACTAGGAACAGTCTCGAAAAAACTTGGGAAAAAACTTAGAGAAATTAAAATTAAAGGGATGATTGACATCATACAAAACATGGCGGTAAAGAAAACAGACAGCTACAATATTAAGAAAAATCATTGGGTGCAGAAGCCAACCGACATAGCCATGTAACAATGACCAACCGCAGCTAAGTTGAAATAGAATAATGCTGCGTAAAACGACCACAAAACTATAGAAAGAACATTACGTGAGAGTTCATCATTCAAACTCCTCGGCCTAACTTTCACAGATAACATGAATTGGAATAAATACATTGAAGACATTGCCAGGGATGCTGTAAAGAAGGTGGGCTCCCTCTACCGTGCTAGTAAAATTCTCACACCTGACATTATCCTATATCTCTACAAAGCCACCACCCGCCCATGCATGGAGTATTGTTGCACCATCTGGGCTAGGGCATCATCCACTAGTCTCTCCCTCTTAGATAAAGTTAAAAAAAGAGTCGCCAACTTAATAGGTCCCACACTATCCATCAAGCTCCAACCCCTGTCCCATCGCCGCAATGTTGCTTCCTTGTGCCTGTTTTACAAGTACTTCAATGGATTGTGCTGTGATGAACTTGCTGCTCTGGTGCTCCCCACGACGTAAATTCACTAGACCAACCCGACAATCTGCCAAATCCCATCAATTCAATGTGGAGTTCCCCAGATGCCGAAGAGCTTTCTACTCCAAAAACGTCTTTCTTCGTGCTGCTGGACTCTGGAACTCCCTCCCTGCCCCCATGTTTTCCTGACGGTACTGACATGCAGAAATTTAAAACTAATGTAAACAGACATCTCGCTGCACAGCTCCCAATTTAGTTGACCCCCAAAAACTTTCACCCTTTTTCTACAGTGGCAGTCTGCCTTGTCTGGGGTGAACTATGTTAAAAAAATGAAACTACGAGGGTAGATATAAAACACAGCAAAAGAAAATGATGGCACCATCATAGGTCGTAAAGGGCCAATGAGGACTGCGAGACCGAGGAGGGAAAGAACTACCAGATCCTTACGGAAATGGCAGAGAGAGTACTGGAAATAAATTTCAGAATAAGCCAACGACCGTTATCAGCGAGTATTAGGTTTTAATTTATTAGAGCGTGTATAAACCATTAACAACTGGTGCCATCGTCTGGAACCTAGGTCCTTGCTTGTTTGTGGATACAATATGTTTAGTCTAATATATAAATGTCAAAAGTGTGTATGTGTGTGCGTATGTGCACATGTACATATGTCTGCCTAAAACTTGAAAACTACGCCACAAACATAGACAAACTTAGTATTATTTTGACTAGCGTTATCTCACTTGAATAATATCTAAACAATAGAAAAAATATCAATTACTTCATGTAGAAATAGCACAAAATTTGTCAGGAGGTGTCAAATTTTTCGATATTTCTATTTATGGCTATACGCATGCGCAGATACCAAACCGGAAGTTACCGAGCAAAATCTATACTGACTGCATATTCATTTCTTCATTGCATATAATATCCATATAAAACTCAAAATTATAGTCGCTTTGATAATGTGTGAATAACACTTTTTTATTTATTGTTGTGCGAACCAACACATCGAATTCCAAATGATTTATTTATAAAATAAAAAGTTTCATGTTACTTTTAAAATCGTCACATATTAATAAAATAAAACTAAAAATTACAATCGCTTTAATAATGTGTCAATAACACTTTTTATTTATTGTTTTATTTCGCCTATGGAATTTCGAATGATTTATTTACATAAAAAGTTTCATGTTACTTTTAAAGTCGTCACATATTATTAATAAAATAAAACCTAAAATTACAGTCGCTTTAAAAATTATTGGTTTGTTTTGTACATCGAATTCCGAATGAATTCTTTTATACAAAAATATTTAGGTAATCATAAAGATCGACTGTGTAAACACTTTCTTCACAAAACCGAATAAAATTAGTCTGTATATATATTAAAGAAAGTGTTGGAGTTAAAAACTATGTATTATTGGTAATCTGGCATAACAACCGAACCCTAAAAATAGAATTTGTAGGTTTGGCTTTTGGAATTATTGATGTCCGAAAAGACAATAATCAGAATAGTGGCGAATCTCGGTAAAATAAACAAATATTTCCTAAAAACGAACCGGGGGGCCACTTACGCTTTCTTTCTATTCCCTGTCAGTAGGTAAAACAATATTCAGTTTTACTTATGTAAAAATAATATCTGGGAAGATGGTACTTCACTACCCCTCCTAAGGAGGAGGTTATCCTTGGGAGAATGGTATTATGATCATATAACAGATACTATCGCTACCCACTAAAAAGAGAATTTGGACCCTGAAAACGTACACAGATGATTTTTTTGCATGACGATATGCATGTTTTCACCCCCCTCTTTTTCGTTTCCTCTCTCTCTCTCTCTCTCTCCATAAACTCTTAATAGTAGTAATACTATCTCGCTGACATGTAGTTCCCTTTTGCCTTTATTACACTTTCAAGTATTTTCTGGACAATTAAACAAGTTTTAACATTTTTATTCCATTTATCACTTGATATGTTAGGACGATTTTTTCCGTTACACTTTCAAAATATCCCGTAGTTCATTTCCGTAGTTCATAAACATAATATTGTTAATCTGCTTTTAATTAAATTACTCGCTATTTGTAGATAACTTCCAGTAAAGCATGAAGGCGTCGATATTGGATAAGTTTTACCGTTAATCATCCATTTCTAAAGAGTCTACAAGTTATAAATGGAGTTTCAAAACTAACGACTTAATTTTTAAATTCAAAAGTGTTCAATATCCTACACAGAGCAGGTAGTAACCCAAAAGTGCTGATTACAGTGTTCAATATTTTAGATAGAGCATGTGTGTTTAAACGCAGTGTTGCTCAGGATAAAATCTTCCCTCTCATTTTCATAATGTTATTACTCGGGAGCCATAATCCAAAGTGCTCACTATCTTGAATAGAGCATGTAGTACCACAAAAATGCTCAATATCCTGGATAGAGCAGGTATGTTTAAAGGCCGTGTTGTTGGGGAAAAATAACATCATTGTTTTTTGTTATACTATTTTATACACTTAAATCTATTTGGCGTTGCCCGGAAGTCATAATAGTAACAATAAAATGCTAAATATCCTAGATAGAACAGGTGTGTTTAAACATAGCGTTGCCCAGGAAAAAGAACTTATTTGTCTTTTGTTATTATGTTGTATACTAGACAAAGTACATGGTGTTGCTCGGGAGTTATAATAGTAATAATACATTATAATATCTGATAAGTGGTATAAGTTAGTCAATTCAAAGTGCTCAATATCCTGGAAAGAGCAGGTATGTTTAAAGGCCGCGTTGCCCAGGAAAACCAACATCACTTTGTTTTGTTATACTATTTTATACAAAAAAATCTATTCAGCGTTGCCCAAGAATCATGCATATAACATTACATTATTATTTGATATAGCAATCAAAAAGTGCTCAATATCCTAGATAGAGCAGGTGTGTTTAAATGCAGTTGCCCGGGATAAAGAAATCCCCTGTCTTTTTTATAATGTATACGATGGCAGCCATAATTCAAAGTGCTCAATATCCTGGATAGATCAAGAACTAACCGAAAAGTACCCATAACAGTGCTTAATATCATAGACAGAGCAGGTGTGTTTAAATTCAGTTGCCCGAGATAAAGGACTTCTCTGTCTGTTTTATAATGTTGTATACCCCGGCAGCCATAATCCAAAGTGCTTAATCTCCTTTATCTACAAATTATTGTGAAGTCGGCGGTGGGTACAAGAAATTAGTAATTTAGCAGGACCATTTATTCTTCTCTACGTTGTCCGATGTCAATAATTGTAAGATTATAGTATTACTTCTGGTAATGGATATATAGTAAATCTCTCCAGACTATTGACTTCCTTAATATTACGTATCTTCTTAATATGTTTAAATGGAGGGGAGAAGAAATTAGAAATTGACCGTGACCATTTGTTCTACTTAGCATTATCCGGGATCAAAAATTGTAGGATTACAGTATTACTTTTGGTAACTGGTATATATTAAATCTCTTTGAACTATTGTCTTCATCAGCATCATTTGTATTAATATTATTGCCGGAAACACCTCTGGAAGTCTTCTTTTGATATGGTGTTCATCTCTGCCATCGTTTTAGATTCAGCAGGTGTTTGGAGAAGATGCGAAAGGTGTAACACAAATTAAGGAGTAACTCAAATGATTAAAAAATGGCCGCACATCAGCGTAGAGTGACCAGCTTTCTGGCAGGCCCCACACTGCTCGGAGTGCAGCTGTTGCTGAGAGGGTGCGAAAAAAGAGATAATGCGGAACTTTACGGCGGAGATGAACACCATTCCAAAAGAAGACTCCCAGAAGTGTTTCCGGCAGTGGATGGATCGGTGGGCTAAGTTAGTGCAAGCACAAGGGGCCTTCTTTGAAGGGGATTCGGGTACCAACCCTGTCACGTATTTGAAATATTTTTTTCTGGTCTAAGGTCGGATACGTTATAGACAGGCCTCGTATATATATATATATATATATATATATATATATATATATATATATATATATAATGTCTGTACAAAAATGTTATTTTTCCGCGAATACACGTGTTGTTTTTCCACCAGACCCATTTTGTCGTCGATTCGAAAAGATGTCCCCCCACCATAATTCTATTATTCATTTATTTACATGTAAATGCAGTTCGCAGTACGTTGGGTGGACATCGCAAAGATTGGACATCCGGGTCAAACAATAAGTGCCCACAAAAATTCGCCAGGCAAATTACTTACCAACGGATGTTTTTCATAATACGTATGGTTCTTCCATCGCCGAACATCTAATAAATAACCGTTCGTGTGCCTCAAAATTCAGTGTTAACTTATTCTCTATTCTTAGTAAGATTCTAGAAACTATTTACATTAAGTCTTTGAGACCTTCTCTTTGTAAACAAAAGAAAATCTTCTCGAACTTAATGTAGTTTCTATTTGATGCAATTTTATTTTTTACACTTTCTCTCGCTATAATACCCATAGCATTTTTTCTCTTAATCCTAACCTCGGTCTAGCTCTGTTGAGCGAGGTTCGAAACCGGTCAGCTTGCTCTAATTTCATTATGTTAAATAAATATGGTCTGTATATAGCAATAATTAAGTTTTGTACCACAAAGAATATATATATATATATATATATATATATATATATATATATATATATATATATATATATATATATAATACACGGGAAGTCAGTTATTGCGAGTAACCATAGAACATGATTGAGATCTTTAAGCATCAGCAAAATGAACAATTACGGTTACAGTCTTAGCAAGAGTCTTACCGAAATAAAATTGAAGCAGAAAGATTAAATTAGATTAGATTCAAGGAGATGTTCATTCAAACAAAAAAAAACAGCAGAAATTATTTGAATTATCAAATGGGCGGCAAAATGGTACAGCCGAAAGTGCGTTCTTTCAGACCACAATTTGAAATACCATTGAGATTTTCAATTACGACTCGGTCAATGAGATTACTTTTGTCTCATTTTTCAGACGTTTTTTCAGACATATATAATTCAGACCGTGAAAACTGGAGCGATTCTAAAAAGGTTCGGCTACTGTTACGGAAATTGAGCACAGTGGAACATACGAAATTTGTAAATTACATTTTACCTCAAAAGATCAGCGAGCTAACATTTAGTGAACCAATAGAATTGTTGACGAAATTATTTTGTCCAAAATATCTTTCTTCCACAAGAGGTAGAAGTGTTTGAACCTTACAAGAAATGATAATGAGGATTATACAACTTTTGCGAGCATAGTTAATAAGCACTGTGATGACTTCAGGTTATCGGAGTTAAGTGCTAATAACTTTAAATGTCTCATTTTTGCACAAGGATTGATGTTGAACACAGACTTTGAAATTAGAAGGAGAGTGTTTAGTAAATTGGAAAATGAGCCAGATCTAACATTCCAGCTAATAGCCGAGGACTGCCAACGGTTTATTGGCATGCGTCCGAGTTCGAAGGATATCGAAATGTCTGGAGTGTCCCACATCAGAAAAAACCGCAACAAGAAAAAAATGATTTCACCGGTTCAATTTGATAGTCCAAAGAGAAGTAGTCTGCCCTCTAAACTGTGCTTGGTACAGAGATTGTTAATAAATGCGATCACAAAGGGCATAAATGTACACACTGCAGAACAAAAAATAAAACAAGAAGGAGTTTTATCACAATCGGCAAGTGCAGCGAAATTGAAAATGTGAGAAAATTAGCTCAAATTAAAATATGTGATAGAAACATAAAAATGAAATTAGACTCTAAGCCCGATTTATCAATTATTAATCTGTACACAGAGGAAAATAGGCAAGCCAACTTTATTGAGGACTAACGAAATTGCAAAAAGCGTAACCGGGGAGCAAATCAAATTCGAAGGCGAACAGATAACGACAGTCACACTTGAAGGGAAAACCGTAAAACGAAAACTATTTGTGATGAATTACTCGAGAAATTTACTGGGCACATATTTCATGGATAAATTTGAACTCTGGGATTAACCGATTTTTTTTTGCCAGAATGTAAAAAAAATAAATATTCTGCAAATTTTTTTTAAAGAGAATTGAAAAAATATTTTCCACAAGCTTTTTCTGGCGGCTTAGTGGATGCAATAAGGCTACGTTGAAACCGGGTATACATCCAACTTTCAAAAAGAAGCGAAATGTTCCGTTTATGTCAGAAGAAAAAAATCAATTTAGAATTGGATAGACTTGAGTAAAAAGGGTGTACTATCAAGAGGTGAATATAATGAATTGGCTTAACCGAGAATACACGTAAAGTAAAAGGAGTGATTTGTTGATACTTCTAAAAGAGCGTTTAAAAGCAAGGGGTACTCCAACAGAAAAAAAAGCTATACAGATTTGTCTACAAATGTATAGAATGACCCATAAGGATAACTTTCTATCTTGCAGGTTACCAGCGGTAGCTGGATTCGGAAGAAATATCAAGGCGAGTTTTGACAAGCTGTTACCGAATCATCATATACCGGAGCAAAACATAAATGTAAGGAAAAAGACGTTTGCAAATCGGGGAAAAGATTATTTTTCGAAGGTTGGTGAACAATAAACCATTTTGGGAAATCGGGATTGTAAAGAAAAGAATTGGGAATATAATCTATATGGTGAAAGGACCATAATTTACCCATAAGAGACATTAAAACCAAATCAAGTAAATATATTCCGATACTGTAGACGACCACACTACAGAAAAATTGATGGACGTCGTGTTTGACACGTTCGAGTTACCAGTCCCACAAGTAATTTACAAACGTCAAAAATGAAAAACAAATACCGACTTTATGGAAGTTAAACCCCGGAGAAAATAATATTGACTCCTTACGGAGCATAGGCTTAAATGAGGGGGGTGTTATGGGGTAAGCTGATCTATCTATTTCAGGAATAAATGGACTTACCCAGACACAATCAATACAGTAACGTTATCGGCAGCGAAGTGTGGCAGTTATGACATCAAACGCATGACGCGTACTCTTGTAACAGACTTCCGTTAATAAACTTTTGTTAATTATACCACTGTGTATTTCTTCATTATTATCGGCCTGCATGGGAACAACAATATATATATATATATATATATATATATATATATATATATATATATATAATTTATAAAAGGCAATACAATGCTGAGGTGCAACGGATAAACACGAACTGAAGCAAATTAAGACACATAATGGTGGCATGAGTTTTGCAGTTTCCACCTTTTTTAATAATACAATATATATATATATATATATATATATATATATATATATATATATATATATATATATATATATATATATATTACAAGCTTACTTGCGTCAGTGTGGTTTGATGAAAGTTCCTGTATTATGTAACATCTCGGGAAGATACAATTTTTATTCTTTAGATGTGCGTTTAACCTTAATTCAAACGTGCATATAGAAAACTATATATATATATATACAGGGTGGGCCAAAATAAGGGTCCTATTTTTAAAAATTCATAACTTTTTTATTTATTGATTTAAAATTTTTTTTTTTTTAGAATGAGTAAAGGACCCCTTCCGAAGCAAGCATGAGCCGTATTAGCCCTAAGGAACGTACCCTCATTTAGAAAACATTATTTTTGCTTAAAAAACTCAAAACAGTGTAAAAAACAATACTTTAGTTTTTGTAGGTTTTAAGAAGTGTTTTTTGGCTAAAATTTGTTTTGTTTATTTCAAAAAATCTCGGAAGGGTCAGTCTACACACACATAAAGTTTGGTGAGTTTAACTTTTATTTTGTGGAAGTTATTCAAATTCAAGTTATTCAAATTTAAAGATAGGACCCTTATTTTGGCCCACCCTGTATATATATATATATATATATATGATTAATTTTCTTAAAGATACCTTGAACTTATCACTATAAATACACGTGTTTTAGAATAGGCAGAAACGATCATATGCATAAAAATGTATTTTTAAAAAAGTAAATTCGCAACGTTATTACATTATTACACGGTTGAAATAATACCACAAAGATCGCCGATGTGATCCAAATAAGCCACTATTTCATAACAAAGCTAGAATTATGAATATAGAATCCACAATCGCAATATTTTATCTAAACTGCTATTCACATCTGCTCTTAATATAAACACAAAACAAAAAGAAATGCGTGTCGATATATTAAAGGTATTTGATTCACTCAAGTGAATTCGATTCAGTCACATTTTCTTCTTGACTCTCAACCCACGTTGCATTCCAGTGACAAGCCATTTTGCCAAGATATCGTGGGAATAAAAAATAAATGTTTTGACTTATCTTTTTTCTATTTCTTTACATGTGTAAGTACGCAAACATTTTTTTTTATCGGTTTCTTAACATTTTAGGCACGTTTTGTATAAAATCGTGGGCTAAATCCGTTCTTTTAAGCTATTAGCATGCTTATTGGGCGAACCGGACACTCCTACTTATCTACGAACTACGTTTAATTTAGTGTTTTTTTTTTGTAAGGGAAAACTCAGTTTGGATCGAATTTAAGAAGCCATCATTCAGTGGAGAATAACGCGATACATTTTGAAAATATACCTTATCGGCAACCAAACAACTAAATAGCCATTATGTTTGGAATTTTTTTAGATTAACACTGATTTGTATTATTTGTATCATTCGGACGACTGTTCTGATTTCTGATGTTATTCTCACAACGCCTCGGCCAATGTAACCTTTGACCTTCTTCAAATGCGACTTGTCGAACTCGGGAATCTTTATGCTGAACTCGGGAATCTGTCTGGAATTTCGAACGCAAGGATCTGTAGCGTGACGAATATAAAAATGCTAAATGATAATCAGTTCTAAGTGGCAATCTTCCTGTGGTTGAAGGTTCAATCCTCCTTACGGGCGATACTAAGAATACAATTACGAATTAGGAATTACCTGGTCATGGCTCTTGGAACGAGAGCAAGCTACCCCCACTGATTAAATTAAGGGTTCCGTTCGAAATTCCGTACAGATTCATGAGTTCGACATAAAGATTCCCGAGTTTGACAAGATGCACCTGAAGAAGGTCGGATGTTACATCGGCCGAATCGTTGTGAGAGTAACATTCAAGCTCAGAACAGTAGTCAGAATAATACAAACAATACAAAATAGACGCCCTTCTCGTTTACAATAGAAGCTTTATACATCTAATGAATTAAAATTATGGCACATGGCAACGTTCATGTTTTTAATATATATATATATATGAGTTAGGTAAGGATCAACAACAAGAAAGTATGATTCTGACTAGTAAGGGTGCTTCGTAGTCTCTAATACGCAGAATCATTCAACCCCTAAAGTTCAATCCTTCCTCACCTCACATGTTGTATTAGGACCGCAATCCGGCTAACAGAGGTCTAGTGAAAATCTGCCGTCTCTGTCCATGGTTTGTGGCGCTGGTAGCGCAAATCCACAGAATTAGGTGAATAACGTTGATTCTGCGCATGTGTAACTGCCATTCCTTTGTGTGTGATCGGCCAAACCTTTCCCGACTCCGTATACAACCACTGGACCTCGTTACTCTAAGTATCGGGTCATTAGACTCCATTCCTGCAAGTTTGCAGTTCTTGTTGCAGCATCTGTTTGTTGGAAGATACATCCACAAAGGTTACTGGCATAGGACATGCTGTTGTTCATGCAGTACGTCCAAGAGCTATAATTGTACCCCTATAGCTGAGACCTTCGGTGCAAATGCCCCACTTGTACATGTAACGATACTTGATCGATAGTCTCCCAACCATGAGATTTGCTTCATCATACCCAGAGGTACAAAGGTTTGAAGTGAACGCGAAATTGACCTTGCTCCAGATGTGTTCGGCGGTGACATGGATATTCTTGATCAATTCCTCTTATTTGCCAGAGACAACGTGGATCACAACATTATAACGTTGGATAGAAAGGGTACCTTCCATGCGATGGGCATTATTGCATCTATCACACCAGGGAAGTTACACAACAAGCGAACAACATACGGAGTTGTCTGTCTCGGGTGAAAAGAGATGAGACAGACCTCGGGGATGTTGCAGAGCAACTAGACAGCTTCAAACCGTTCTCAGGCGATGAATCGTTAGGCAATATGATCACAGAGATTACTGCCAACGAAGATGTTAATGTTCAGTACTTTTTCTAAATCGGAAAAGACATTGTACAGAAGGTGGACGGACAATCAGTTTCTCCTACTCTCACAAGCGGAGTTTGATGGCAAAGACTCTAGCATGGAGCAAGTACGTCAAAGTTTCTGCAGATCGTAGCATTGCTACTAGATGTCTTTGTTCGAAGGAAAGCGCATCCTACATCAAGCGGACAAACCGCAACTGGCAGCGGCTTTCACAAATTATGTTGAAACAAAATCGAACAGTGCTGTAACACAAACCGTTCCAGTCACAGAGTAAAACATACTAGACGGAGGATATCTTCTTCACTGTTTGAAATGGAAAGAGGGGAATACCTACAGCTCGATTGCAAACGATTATGCCAAGTTTACTGTAGAACACTATGGGAGAGCAACTGTCGTGTTTGATGGTTATGAAGAAGTTAGACCAAGTATAAAGTTCTGTACTAATTAGCGGCGAAGTCGAAAGCTGAATGTAAGAAGGTGAACATTACCGAGGTGACAAAATTTGCTGGGAAAAAGACTTCTTGTCAAATTCGGCAAAAAAGCAGGCGATGATCCAGCTGATCATGGAACGAATGGGGCAGAAAAACTGTGACGTTATTCGAGCGGAAGGATATGCTGATGTTGAGATTGCAAAGACAGCCATCAATATGTCTGCTTTCAAATCAACCACCCTCATTGGAGAAGACACGGATTTTCTTTTTCTCTTGTTCTTCTTGTTCAATGCATATGTTTCCAAATGTACTGCAATTTATTTCCACTCTGACAAGGTAACATTCTACGTCTACAATATCAAGGTTCTCAAGCAGGTGCTTGTCGAAGCAGTTTGTAACGATCTGTTGTTCCTGCATGCCTTTACGAGATGCGATTCTGTGTCCAGGGTATTCGGAATAGGAAAGATATTGAGGTACCAACGAATCGTCAAGAGAGAAAAGACAATGACAGACTGTTCAAAAGCATTTTGTCTACCAAAGCAAATCCAGGGTGTTGTGGAAACCAATGGTTGTAAGGCAATCGTAGTTTTGTTCAATGCACATAGAGAAAAACTCCCTGCCATCTATTAGATACAATATGCTCTGCAAGAAAGTTGTGAGAGTTAAAACTGCCTGTAAATTTCATTATTTGCTGACTTACTACCAGATTATGGAGTGGATGGGACGTAGTGATGAAATGGTGCCATCTGAGTAGGGGTGGGCGGTGAAAGGGAGCAAACTTGTTCCAGTGATGACGGACAAAACCCTGCTCCAGATGCACTGATTCAGATAATTCATTGCAACTGTTCAGAAGGATGCAATAACCTAAGGTGTACCTGCTCGAGGCATGGACTAGAATGTACCAGTGCATGTGGACATTGCCAAGACAAAAATTGTGACAAGATGAAAAATGATCGAGTGGAAGATGATGATGAGAACTGAAAAGTTTTTAAAAAGTACTCTGACGTAAGTGAATCAGGGTGGATACAACAAAGGTAATGGGCGTAGAGGTATCTCTTGATATTGTATAAGGATTTATTTGGCATCACTGGTAACATTTTCATGTGAAAGATTGACCTTGAAAACCTGGGTAAAACTCCAAAATGTATCGCTTTATCATGAAAACTGACCGAGTTAGTGCTTCACATGTAAATGAGAAATAACTTGTAAACCAGAAAATTCATATTCGAAATTTGACACTTTCCCGTAATCCAATCTTGTCTAACTTTTAGTATGTTATAGACTAGACCTAACCTAGCACAACATCACCAAAATAACAAAATTCTGCAACTTTTGGGCGTCGATCAGTATATTGACCCGTTTACATTATCGTTCTGTGTTTCTTTTGTAGTTTCCTTATTTTTTTAAATGTACATTAGTACTAATTCAAAGTGTAGTATCGGTTCTGTCCTCAGTCAGACGACAGAAATCCTTTTTAGCTGGGACAATATTTTATTTTCTCCCATCCAGTGTACTTCCCTTTTTTGGGGAAGCTGATATTCCCTCATATAAGAACTGACCATATGTCTAACTTTACCGTAGTATGGAAATAAGTAAATAGCGTCTATATATATATATATATATATATATATATATATATATATATATATATATATATATATATAGTAAGCTATGAAAATATATTTATGGCAATTAAGCTACACAGAGGCTCCCGCGTTTCATCCCCGGGGGAGTCTTCAGGCTAAAATGCATGGAGTTATTGCCGGGTGTTTTTATATACACGGCTTGCTTGTTAACCAATCAGATTCTTTGTTGTTCTCTGCATTTTAGCCTGAAGATTCCCCCCGGGGATGAAACGCGGGAGCTTCTGTGTAGCTTAATTGCCATAAATATATTTTCATAGCTTACTACCTAGCTCTACTTACGTCTCGAGCATTGTTGAAGTAAATACTGAAAATTGATATATAAAAAATTATATCTCCTTATAAAATTTTATGTGGATACATGAAATACCTATAAATATATATATATAAATATATATATATAAATATATATATATATATATATATATATATATATATATATATATGTGTGTGTGGTGGATTTTTGTCGTTTTCTTCACTGATTTCTACGCACAACTTTTTCGCTTTTGCTGTTTAACTAGTCTTTTCTAATTTTTTGTGACTTTATCATTCCACACATATTTGTTGCCGGAGTGAATGAATAGAAAAATGAAATAAAAGCTGAAAGGAAGGCGGTAATGACTGAAATAAAAACATTAGCTGCGATTGGCTGTAAAAGGAACACACCCTCGAAAGAAAAGTCACATGAATCTCAGTAATGACGTACATAGAATTTTACACTGAAAAGAATATATGTATACTAGCTAACCCGACACGGGATTTATTATTAAGTGAAAAAAGATTTTATGACCTTTCGGACTATTTAAAATATGTATACTGTTGGTGCGAAAGTCTCAGAGAATGTATAGAGTTGTCAAATCATCAACAGGCGGTGTTAGTCTTGGTTTCTTTACAACTATGTCTTTACTGTTTAGTTTTTTTAACGGCTAGTCATATACGACTTTAAAAACTCAACAGTAAAGACATAGTTGTACGGACACCGTCTGATGATGATTTGACGAATCAAAACGAAAGTACTCGCGAAAAAAAGGAAAGAAAAATTATACAAGAACCCAATGGGACTTACATACATCAATTTGACCGAAATACTAAATGGACTATTCGGAAAATTGAAAAAATAGTCTTACCAAACAAAAAGGCTCCGTGTTATTTAATAATGCTTGCACCCCCACACATAAGGTTTGAATTACCTACTAGACACAATCCTCGAATGTCTTCGGACTCTCTGTAAAAGGGTTTGTCAGAAAAACCTGACATGATGATACTTCACCCTACAAGTAAACCCTGACCAAATATTAAAAATAACATAGTATTCGAAACCCAAATGAGATTTCCTCGACTTGGCTACACGCCTATACGAGGAATGGTGCACCTTCTCCTAGTGATGTTACCTGAAGTAACAGTACTTATCTGGACACTCCACCAGACAAGACGAATTCTTGTCCTGGAATCCGGTAAGACCAAGATACCAAAAGAAATATATACTATAACATAATTAACTGGTTAATTGGGGAGATAAAAATTAATGTTCTTAACCTCTTTACAAACTCAACACTTGAGAGGTAAAAGAGAACTTTAATGAAACACTCGAATATCTATGTATCTCATCATATAGAGATAAAGTGTTAGCCTCAGGAAAGGGCCTCTTGATTTCTGAGAACTTCGACTGAAGTAAAATTAAACAAAAAGAGAGAAACACACACACACACACACACATATATATATATATATATATATATATATATATATATATATATATGTGTGTGTGTGTGTGTGTGTGTGTGTGTGTATGTATATATGTATAATGGTTAGAATGTTCGCTAATGGGCCGGAACACGAACAGCAAGTGTAAGTGGAGTAATCTTGGGAAAGAAGTGGCGCCCTCCGCTGCATGTCAGTTTAGTAGCTAATAAAACGGACGCCTTCGGGTCGCCCTCTACTATGGTCGATAGCCTTGTTTACTTTAATCTCTCTCTCTCTCTCACTCTATATATCTATATATATATATATATATATATATATATATATATATATATATATATATATACACATAATATCCGTTTTAGGACAGGTAAAATATATTCCCAACACAAGGTTTTGCACCACTTTTATGTTATCTTATAGAGATTGAAATCAAGATACATAATAATATAAAATCATATGTTTAGAATTCTGATTCCAATTCTAATCCAAATCAATTATTTTTATTACCTTTATCGTTCGTTCTTTAACTTCCGTTCATTCCATTTCTTTCTTTTTTTATTACCCACTTAGATTATATTCCTTTTTTCTCCATTTAACACTTCAAAGTTTTAATCTACATACATACATTTAAACGCATAAATATCTCATCATATATATACACACAAATATATGCCTAGACAAAAATACAGACATATCAATATCAACATACTTTGATCTTAATATAAAATACACACGTGCGCAAAAATCTTTAGATACACAAGTCCACACACACACACATACACACACACACACACACACACACACACACACACACACACACATATATATATATATATATATATATATATATATATATATATATATATATATATATATATAAAATAAAACAAACTCAAATATATATGTATAAGGTAATAAAAATAAGTTTTAAAACTAAAAACTAATTGAAAGTGTTAACAAGTAAAGAATGTAATCCGATGCTGAGCTTGACCGGTGAAAATTATAAACATATCCCATCCATAAAAAAGCTTTACTTAATAGTAAAGTTTTTCAAATTCATCTCATTTTCTTGTCTTCTTTGGTCTGAAGAGGTGGACTCTCTGTGAAGAGTACAACCGAAACATGTATGCACATATGTAACCAATAATGTTTGTATAAATAAACATTTATATACTAAAGAACATCTCTACTTGTTATTGAGCACTTTTTTATAAATACTGGAGTTTCAACGGATTTACATATACACAGACTATTATAATACATATATATATATATATATATATATATCATACACATATTTTCAGGGCAACTTAATGCAATATTCTGCATATTCTTTACCGCTTAGGAATGTTACAAACAACGCTGTTTTCATCGCCAGTAAAAACAATAACTAAACTACGCAACTATATATATATATATATATATATATATATATATATATATATATATATATATATATATATATATATATATATATATATAACCTTTGTAACAATGAACTGATCTTATACAATTTACGCTACTACTAGAATAACTAATCCTAAATACCTGATTTATTTCTAATAGAGAAAAACAACAATTTCTAAACAAATTGTTAAACTATTCTTACGCAACTTCTTAATTCTGATCTTGAGAAAAATCCTAACGCTAAAGAATCATCTAATTCAGGGTCGGGAAACCTTTTCAGAGTGAGGGCCAGATGAGACTTTTGGAAGGAGATCGCGGACCGGAGTGAAAAACGAAATCTCAGAATTACTATATTTTGTTTCCATGAATGAATTGTACAAAAATTGCATTGGACACTCTACAAATCTGATATTTTTTCTCAGGAGACTACTGTATGTAATGTTATAAAAGGTGCCGACGAAGAGCCATTTTGGAATCATAAAAAATAATGACGAGGGAAGTAGCAAGTTGATCTAGCATTCTTTTTGACACACCTCACATAAGTTCTCTGTTTCATACCCTTTCTTCGTCTCTTGTTTCCTCTTTGCCTCTCTCTTTCTTTTTTTCTATTTTTATCTCAGGCCAAGGATTTGAAATTAATAGTTAAAGAAAAATGAAATATACATGCATCATCGCTCCCACAGTAAATCTTAATCGAAACCTACTTTTATGTCTATGTCACAAAATGATATGAGTTTTACTGGGAGGTCCGCGGGCCGGATTGCAATAATAATGCATAGCAGGGTGGCGGGCTGGACGCTAAGCCTTCGCGGGCCGGATGTGGCCCGCGGGCCGGATGTGGCCCACGGGCTGGAGGTTGCCCGTCCCATATCTAATTCGTTCTGCTCGTTAATGAAGTCATTCCATAACATTTAACAACCATGAAATTTTTTCAGAGTCGACAAATAAAAGGTTTATCTGAGCATTAATGATCGTTAAGAATCTTTTTTCTGAAAACTATTGAATCCTAAGTAAATTGTTTATCTGCGCCCTATTGAATTCATGGAAACATCGTTTTATCTAGGCGCAATTGTTTTTATATAACAAATTGTTTTCTCTAAATAGTATTGGATTCAAAGAAAAATATTTTATCTGACAACTATTGAATTCTACGAGAAATTGTTTTATTTGAGCACTATTGACTCACACAGCAAATGTTTCGTCTGAGAACTCTTATTTCTACGAAAAACTTTTAATGTCGAGAACTATTGGATCATTGAAGAATTTGTTTAATTTGAGCACTAGTGAATCATATGAATCCTACAAAACAACTCTTATAAAAATTGTTTTATCTGATAATTATTGTATTCTACGAAAATTGTTTTATCTGAGCATTATTGAAACATTGTTTTATCTTAGCAATATTGATTTCTATAACAAATTGTTTCATCTGAAAACTATTTATATCCAACGAAAATTGTTTCATTTGTACACTATTGAATACTACGAAAATTGTTTAATTTGCGCACTATTGAATACTACGAAAATTGTTTAATTTGCACACTATTGAATACTACGAAAATTGTTTAATTTGCGCACTATTGAATACTACGAAAATTGTTTAATCTTAGCACTTTTGAATCCTGCGAAAATTTAGTTATCTTAGCACTATTAATTAATACAAAAATCGTTTTCGCTTTAAATACCCCACGTTTTTATTACAAACAAATGACCATGCAGGTTCGTAGGATGTGCGAGGTGAGAAAGTTTGGCTGAGGGAAGGGACAAAGCATGTTTTTCAAGTAAACAAATACTTCCAACAAATGGATAAGAATATCTGCGGTTTTCGCGCCAAAATGATCATAAAACGAAGAAAGGAAGAAAATATCTGTTGTAGTGAATTTCATCATTTTATTTCACATTTTATCGTGCAGCGACAAACGTGCAAATATTTCATAACAATAGCAGTTTCCCAGCTTTTTTCTTTCGTGTGCTACCGAGCATGCAGTCTGGAGTTTGTAATGTATCGGATTTGATTATCACGAGTGTCACTTGTTTAGACAGCTTTTCTTCGGCATTACTGTAGCGTACAAATCACTAGACACAAACAAAAACGTGTAGTAGTAGTGGTAGTAATAGTAGTAGTAATAATAGTAGTATATAAAGTATAAAAAATTGATTTACACGAAGAAAATGTTTTATTTTAACATTGTGTTGTGTTACATTTTATAGTGTCATAGACATCGATACACCTGTCAGAACACAAGCGAATAAATAATCTTAACATCTATTACTAATGGAGATTTGGCATCTGTTTGTCTGAAGCCGACACTATACCATTACTTCTATTAATATATTATTGTACTATCTTTTAATGTGCAATTCAGTTTACTATACTGTTCAGACTAATGTAGTATTGTCTTTCGATGATCAATTCAGGGGGTAATGCAGTACCTGTTATGTTGTCATGAGACCATCCTCCTATGCATTACCTCTTCCGTTTTTGGGGAGGAGGTAGTGTAGTATCTGTTATATCGTCATGATATTACCTCCTCCCTTTTTAATGGGGGATAATGTAGTATATGTTGTGTTGCCATGAGACGACACGTCCAGCCTTTACCACCTTATCGGGGGTAGTGAAGTATCTGTTCTTTAGTCATGAGACACTCCTCCCCTGCATTAGATCCTCCTTTTTGGGTGTAAGGATTAGTGTAGTAACTGTTCTGTTGTCACGATATTGCCCCTCCTTTTTATGGGATAATGTCGTATCTGTTCTGTTGTCATGATATTGCTCCTCGTTTTTTGTGGGATAATGTAGTATCTGTTCTGTTGTCATAGGACCATCCTCCCAGGCATTATCGCTTCTTTGGGAGCAGGAGTAACGTACACCAACAAGAAATTGTCACAGTCGGTTGTTCATTCGCAACTTACATTGTATATACTAGCAAAATATGCTTCTAGTATTTAATAATATGATGAGTACGATATTTTTGTGTCTGTTGAATGTACACCTGAATGAATATTTGGTATGATATGTTGGGGCTGCTTTTATCTAATACGTGGCGTCACAGATAGTTTTACTTTGCGGTCAGCCATTGCACATAGTTATAATTATAAAATGCTCGCCTCAGAAGTTGACTTCTTCCTTCCCCTCTTTTTGGGTTGACCACCGAAGCAATAATATCGGTTGTCCGCTGCTCCTATTCGTCAATACCAGTTATATCACATGCAGTCAGTCTCTGCCTTATCCAAATAAGTTTTGTCGATGTGCATTTGAGACAATGTCTCTACACGTATTAGTAAGTAAACCTTTTAATTATATCGACGTATTTGGAAGCTTTGACATGTTTGTATATTTTGGTGTATTACTTTTGAGCGCAAATAAATCCTGTTATATTTTTATAAGTAAGATTTTTATTTCTTATTTGTTTATCTTTTTTGTTTGTGTTTAAGAACAATTAAGAAAGTGGTAATGTACTGAATTAACTCAGAACACTTTTACGCATAGCCTAGTAGATAACAACGCTGGTAAAGAGATATACTTTTATATAGCTGTTGTGAGTTCAATCCTCGGTAAAGTAACTTAGCCCTTAAATGCATTTTGTTTCAAATATGACGCATTCAAACAAAATGCCTATTTAATATAATATTCAACGAAAATACGTCAAACTGCAACTTGTTTCATATCTGCAACGAGTCTGTTAGCAAGTGTGAGAAGGTATAAGCATGATGTTGCATCAGCACACCCGCTAAATCGGTAATCAGTATCTTCAATGTTATCTGCCTAATTCAAGAGCCTAAACTTTAGTCATTATAATCATAAGTAAAAATTATTTTATAATTCTCTAGTGTATTATGATTATTTAGATGCATATATTGTAGTGTTTTGATATACATGTAACATTTCATGCCATTTGTTGCACATTTATTTTTGTTCAATAAATATATTTTTTCCCACAAAATCATTTATACTACTGTATTAAACGTTTCTCCTATTAAACGTTTTTCACTTTTTTTCAAACCAATATAAAAAATAAAGCATTTAAGCGTAAATAAAACATTTACGAGATATGTAAAAGGTGAACAGTATAGCCCAGTGGATTTAATAAAAATATTAATTTCGAAATTCACGGAAGGTTACCGATACTAGAAAAGAAACCTGAAAAAGGATTGAGAGAACTAACGGTTGAAACGCTGTGAATCAGCAATAAATATAATTAAGCGAATAGTAATGAATATGTAAATACTATAGCTATGCTTGAGGTTTAGAAATTTGTAACAATGCAATGTAAGGTTATGGGCAACAGGTGAATTGAAAGAATGTCTGAGTGAGAAACGATGATGATAATAGACATAAAGAGACACTATGTAATGTAATAGTTTTTTTTTTACTTACTGTTTGTTTTTAATTTTTAATCAATCGTATGTTATATGGTGTCCAATGTTTTCTAATATTTCGAGGTTAATACCTCTTTTTTAAAGTAAATCTACGTGTAATCAACATGTGTGTAGTGTGTTTGTCAGATGTAGGTAAATAACATAGACAACACCAATACCTAATAACAGAGATCTTGTCAAATAATTTTGTTATCAGACTATCTTTTCTTTTTAGCAAAGTCATGGTGTTAAATAGTAAACGTAAACGTTCGCTTGTACATATCTGATGATTTAAATTCGCAGGGCAACGTTTACATGTATCAAAGAGAGAGTGAGTGAGAGAAGGAGGAGTTCGTTTAGAAGCTTTGAAGCGAACAGCACGTGTGTGTAAAAAAAATGACTTAAGAATCGATTTTAAACTAAAGCCCCCAGATGACCGTAGCTCGGAATATCTTCCCTCCACCGTACCAGAACAGAAGTTGATGTTAACTTCTTAATAAATTTTCCAAATTTAGAATATTTTTCTTTTCTTCGCGCTGTTGTGAAACTTTAATTCCAGGTGCGTAGTTAATGCGTAGGGTTAGAGTTAAGGTTAGTGGTTAAGGATAAGGTTAATGTTAGGCTTAGGGTTCCAGGCTCTCTAATCTGTTTTCCTTTGTTCTTTTACCGCGGAGGAGGAAAATACTTATTTCCCAGTCCCCTTCTATCTTGTTTTCTGCCTTTCTCCTTTCACAATTCTATCTACTACACAAGTTCTCTGTACCTGAAACCATCTAGGTTACGACCAAAACTACATCCGGGGAGCTTTGGGGAGTGTGGAATAAAACCTTAGTTCCCATTACACTTTGACGCGGGGTGGTAGTAACTGTCAGAATCCCATCTATGTGTTAAATGGAATTTATCAATTACAGACCACAAAATACAGGGTGTCCACAAAGTCTGGGTACATGGTTAAAAACACATACTTTTTAAAAGAAAAAAAAAATTCAATGCTTATGACGATAAATAATATTTTCAAAATGATTTCCGTGATTTTCAATGCATAATTGACAGGGCCATTATTCAATCTGGAAATAATATCTGTTACGCCACAAGGACCTGTAGCGCAACAGATATTAGTGCTAAGTAATAATCAGTTCTAAGAGGCAGTCTTCTGGAGTTTGAAGGTTCAATCCTCAGTACCGGCGATGATAATACTGCAATTACGAATTACTTAAGACTTCTACCCGGTTAGGGCTGACGGAACAAGAGCAAGCTACCGCCGTGGATTAAATTAAAGGTTCCGTTCGAAATTTCGAACAGATTCCTGAGTTCAACATAAAGATTCCCGAGTTCGACAAGATGCACCTGAAGAAAGTCTAAGGTTACATCGGCTGAAACGTTGTGAGAATAACATCCAAGATTAGAACAGTAGTCTGAATAATTCAAATAATATAAGTGAACACTTTAAAACGCATTGGCTGTATTTTAAAAGCTATTTTTATGACTCGATGAAGTTAAAAACCGACCGAAACTTTTGCTGAGCTAATCAAAATAACTGTTGGCCTAAATAGATGCAAAAAATACGTTATTCTTTTAGTATCAAGTTACCAGTTTACCCGTGATCAAACGACTTTGTCTTCGCTATCTTCCTCTTCAAGTGCTACTGTCTGCTTTAAAATTATATTTTCTTTCTAATACATTCAAGCAAAATTTACCATTAGACACCATTCATGTTATATTTTATGGTGTCGCTTTATCTTGTTATCTACGTATACTGAATCTACTTTGGTATGATATCTACACTTACATTGCAATCTACGTCTCGGGAATCTACTTTGTTATGCTATCTACACCTCATATTGCAATCAACGCGGTAAAAGAGCAAGGAAAACACTTCTTTCTAATTGGTTTCGAAAGAATTTGTGGTTAGAGAGCATAGAAACCCTAAGCCTAAACTTAAACCTTAATCATAACCACTAACCTTAACTCTAACCCTACGCATTAACTTTAACCCTAACCCTAACCTTAACTCTAACCCTACGCATTAACTTTAACCCTAACCCTAACCCTAACCCTAACCTTAACTCTAACCCTACGCATTAACTTTAACCCTAACCCTAACGTTCAAAGAAGAGACTGTGCGACACTCCAACCAATTATTCAACGAGAAGTCGCTGAAGGTTCAGTAATCTCTTCCGACGAATGGACAGCTTACGCATATTTAAACCCACTCAATTTTCGTTATTTTAACGTTAATCGTTAGCAAACTTTCGTCGACCCCAACACCGGGGCACATGCACAAGTAATTGACAGATCACGGCTTCACGCGAAGGTTAGTACATCGAAAAGAAATGAGAGGCGTGCAGTGTAGATATGTTTTCCTTGTAGATATCAAGCCAAAGCGGCACCCATTTTCAAACAATTTTTAATAATTTCAATATATAAATAATCTATTAAGTATAGATGTATTTGTTTATTTAAGTGCTGGGTGACCACTTGTCAAGATCAAAAACCACTCGAGGATAAGAGTTAATGATGATGAAGACTACGAGAGGATTGAAGATCTCCACATACTGCTCACTCAAAACAACAGCCGATCCAGAGAACAGCAATTCTTCCTTGTTGGTCAGAAACGTCGCTCATGGAATGTGAAGACTAAATGATAAACTATAGGGGGGGAAACGAGAGTTACGAGGCTGTCGAAAGTAAACCTAAGGTCCACTTTCTACTCCTCATCAGTATAGATATAGACAGCTCATGCTTTTAGTGTTGTTATTTACTTTCCTCCCCACGAGGGCGTAGTTAGATACAAAAGGGCATACTGGATTGGAACAAAAATAAAAGTTGCCCCAGTCTAGAAGGATGTCTCCTTCACTGAACAAGGACAGAAAAAAAACTAAGTGCAGCATCAGAACAGATACTATACTTTGCTACTAGCCAAAATGCTAAAGAACGAGTTTATCTTTATATTTTACAACAAAAATATTTTTCTCACTATAAAACGTGACGATGTGGCACAAGGCCAAAGTTTGGTGACGTGAGATGGAGGTCGTTTGTCGTCCTCTTGATCTATTCTCTAAACTAGTTTCAGTCACGAAAATACCTCATTCACTCTTTGGGCAGACTACTTCACATTGTCCCCAATTGGTATGACGTTTTTTTTATTTACAAAACGGTATATGTACAACATTCATCGGTTGGAGGGCGGGGGTGCTAGAAGTAGCCAAAAAAGTGATATAAAAATGAGATTACACCAAATAAAATGCTAAGTGTGTTGGTTATCAAGACCCTCACAAATTTATCTAACTATGAGCTGCTCGCTGTTTTCCGGTTTGTTTCAAAGGCCGAAAACAAGCGAGCCCAAAAAACAAAGAACGATGCTTTCAGTGTTTCGATAGTTCTTGATTTTAGTGTTGCTGGGTGTTTCCACACACCCACCTTATCGGATATGCCAAAGCCTACCCGATGGGGTTGCCAGTTTAGTCGCCGACAGTCCGACCAACCATGGAGCAGGTAATACTAGTTTGCATAGTACTAATAGCAGGTAAGAAAAAGCAGACGAAATCTGACATTAGTTTATTACCTTAATTACATATAATATATCGATTTATTATTATTATTATTATTATTATTATTATTATTATTATTATTATTATTATTATTATTATTATTATTATTATTATTATCATCATCATCATCATCATCATCATCATCATCATCATCATCATCATCATTATCATTATCATTATTATTATTATTATTATTATTATTATTATTATCATCATCATCATCATCATTATTATTATTATTATTATTATTATTATTATTATTATTATTATTATTATTATTATTATTATTATTATTATTATTATTATTATTATTATTATTATTATTATTATTATTATTTGTACTCGGAGTTATCACACAGGTCATCGTCAGTGATTGCTCACAGATATCAACCGGTGGTATTCCATAGAGTCTGAGTGACAACAAGCCTCCCCAAATTTCCAGTACTCTCTACCTCTTTTCGATAACCACCACAATGACCTTGCGGTATCGCAACAGCCGCTTACGATTGATTTCTCGCTGGTAATGACCATTGGTCTTCTCTAGGATTTGGGTGGCAATAAGCCTCTCCAAGGTCTCAGCACTCTCTACACTCTTCCAGAGAAGGTCTGGTTTGTGCTGTCCCTTCTCATCCTCCTTGATCCTCTACGACTATTTTGTGTGTGATCACCTAGGCCGGCGCTATCTTGTTTTGGGGATGGGGGAGCAGCTTAAAATAAGAAAAGATTTAAGGCTCCTAAAATGCATACTAAAATTATAACAGATACAAGTGCTAAGGTAGAATCAGTTCTAAGTGACAGTCTTCTGGAGGTTGGAGGTACAATCCTCAGCAGAGGCGATACTAAGAATACAATTACGAATTAAGACTTCTAACCGGTCATGATTGACAGAACGAGAGCAAGCTACTCCTTGGATTAAATAAAGGGTTCCGTTCGAAATTTCGTACAAATCGCCGAGTTCGACATGAAGATTCCCGAGTTTGACAATATGCACCTAAAGAAAGTCGGAGGTTATATTGGCCGAATCGTTGTGATAATAACATCCAAGATGAGAACAGTAATCCGAATAATACAAATTATTAATCCTCATCTAAAAAATTCCGAAAAGTAAAACATCTTCTGTGTTTTGTAATTCTGTCCCCGGATAGAGAGACAGACAGCTATTTTGGGAATTTTCAAGTTGACAAAGTAAAACGTCGCCGCTGCTGTTTATGAATATCCGGCGCGAACGTAGACCTCACGATATTATTGTATAATTCCTAATATGAATACCGTCATTGGATTCCTCGTAAGGTTAACATGATGACTTTGTTTTCAATTGCATCCTTGGACGGAGATAGACAGAGAGAGAGAGAGAGAGAGAGAGAGAGAGAGAGAGAGAGAGAGAGAGAGAGAGAGAGAGAAATATAGATAGATATGAGGATGGAGGGAGAGATAGAGAGAGAAAGAGAAATATAGATAGATTGAGAGAGAGAGAGAGAGAGAGGAAGAAAGAGAGGGTGGGAAACCACACATCTATCTATTACTATACTAAATCTGAGTTAATCAACGTTTGTTTCTTTAAGTCTTTTTCTTATATATTTTAATCACACAAAATACATGCTAAAATATACCGACGTAAATAACCCGACCAACCCGACAAGCGACAATACCCCCCCCCCATTCACTGGAAGGGTTCCCAGATACCGAAAGGCCTTCTACTCTAATAGCTCCTTTCCTCGAACCGCTTGCCTATAACAATATATGGAAATTTATAACGTCTCAGAATTTGGCAAAATATTCATCTAAACGGATCGCTACTTCGCCATACCGGATTTTAAATATAATCAAGGTATTGTGAATTAGAATTACCCGGCAAACTTTGAATATACGATTGCTCACGTTATGACAAAGTAATATTTGTTAGGGCTTTTAAATAAACACGGAAACGGATATGTCTGTCTGCATTATTGAACGACGTGAATCTTTTAATTATTCTAACCATGGACAAACGAAATATTTTTGGCGTTAGGAGGAGGAATATTTGATGCTATAGAACCAATCCTTTAGTATGCGAAACTCCATACTACTTGTAACAGTTGCGCGGCAAACAGGTGTTAGCATTTGACGTCCCTACTCCCGCAGGTGTCTTTCTCGAGAAGTACTACCAACATTGTGACAATAACTGGTGCTTTAAGTGGTCCAAAAATAGGCGGTGGGGGCCAATACAGGTTGCTTTATTTTTTGTTCTTAGCGTGTTGGGGTGCGTGATTGGCTTGAATAATACGTCGTAGCATATGGAATTGACTCTCCCTACTTTAAATCCTATTGTGGTCACTTACGCATTAATACTGTTGGAAAAGGTATAAACCCCAAGTTACCCTTCTTACTATGTGAAAAACAGAAACTTGTGTTCAATTAATCGTATAAAATAAATCGTTTACAATGTAATGCTTCCACACCACAACCAGAGCCAACAGTAAAAATACACTAAAGACGGATCCATTGCACTACACAGATAAAGTGACGCCATAAACAATTAACCGTTAACAGCCGGAGGGTCAAGATAGAGGATTCGGAAAGAAGAGAAAGGAAACAGGCATTTCTAGTTTTCGGTGAAAGTAAGCTGAGTAAAAACGGACTTCTCTTATTTCTGGGGAAAAGTAGATATATTAAAGAAACACTGGCTGTTAGGAGGGGGGAGAACGATCACGGCGAGAGACATCAGAGTAAGTCTTAGCTGAGATGCTGAATTTGAGAGATGGGAGGTTTAGCTCAGAGTAGAGACACTAGCGACAATACCTTAACGACACACACATATTCGTGCCTAACAAGTCGAGTATATACACTTCCTGTGTCTGTGGTGTCTCTCTTATTATGTATGTGAATTGTGGACTATGGCGTCGCCCCTGGCCACCGACACCACTAGAAATCTTGACACAACCCAGAAGAAGGTGATGTGTTTAGATTTAGTCGAACAGTCGGAGGCGCAGGCTGTGTTGCACAAAGATATCTATTGGGTTTATACATTATATTACCTAAAAGCGGTTTATTCATCGTTTTCTAATATAACACTTTCTCCATTACTCCCTTAAGAAATGGACACACACAGACATGACACAAGTAAATAGACACTATTATTATCATTAATAACGAATACTGTTCCCAGAGGGTCCTGATCGACTTAAGCGAGATGATATAAATTATTTCCCCTCTCGTTTATCGGTGGAAAATGGAATTCCGGGGTTTGCGGTTATTTGACGTTGATTAAATCCACCTCCAGATTGAGCTTTAATACTGCTCTTCCGAAACTCTGACAATTCTAATGTTTGTGATACTTAAATGATGCTATATTGATATCTGATTTATACGTTTACGCGTACTGGTCATCAACGAAGGAAGCAGAAAGAAGGCTATCGGTCATGAAGACAAATATGTTGCGTTGGACTTTTGATTCGACCAGGCTCAACCATGTCCGAAGTTACTCGGATAACAGACAAAATAAGGGGAATCGTCTGCGCTTGTAATACACACTAACGACGACATCATTGCGGAAACGAGATTCAGAGATGACCGAGAGAATGTCCAAAACAAATGTAGTTGGATATCCTACAATAAAATCTCAAGACGGCTGGATTCACCCTGACCAAGTTTTGACCATGTATGATGGAAGAAGAAATCCAGTGCGGACCCCGCTTCACAAGAAAAATATTTTCTCCACGATGTTCGCAAGTGGGAAAAATAGTAACAGTCAATCTGTTAATCTGTTAGTTTAGTAATAGAGAATCAGAACAAACTGACAACCAATGTTTCAAACTTTAAATATGCATGAATTATTTTTGTGGGGTATCTATTAACTTCTATTATGTCCGTGTATTCAATGCCTCATGTATGACTTCTCAAATGAGTCTGTGACATTGTTATCTTTGGTCACAGTGTATAAAATACTCTTTCATTACTGGTGGCTTTTGTGGGGATTACTGAATTTGCCGGAGGCTTTCCTTCCATCCAGCATACACCATTTTTGTAAAGAGAGTTAAAGTTAATCAGTGATGCTCCAAGAGCTGCAAACATGGATAGAATCCATCCATATTCAGTGATTTTGCTCTATAACATTTCAGTGACCTATGTACAATGACCTTTCATATCGTCTAAACAGCTTTGTGCCACATTTGTTTTGTATCCGTGCCTATGTAGCTTAATATCATCGTGGCAGTACATATTGTATTCATCGACAGAAATAGAAAGAGAGAAAGAAAGAGAGTATCTTATACGTGCTAGTATCCTTTACACGTTCGCTCGTTTCGCAGATGTATTTACTAATCTATCATACGTTCATAAAATCAAGAATCCTTTCTGCAATCCAACCATATTCTGTGCAGCTGAACGCCAGTCTATGTCTAACGTGTCCACCAAGTTTCAAACGCGAATATCCAATACTCTTTGCTTTATCAACGTTCAATGATATGAGAGACGCATTGGTGCTCGTCTCATCAGTAAGAGGTGTGCTTCAGAATGGCTTTCACATTCACCGGAATTTAACTCCTCAAGATTTTTATCTCTGGGATTAACTCGTCAGACTGTTCTTGAACTGAATAGGGCCATCACAGACACAATCAGCGTAGTACTAAGAGAAGAGTGTGTCAGAGTTATTTGTAGTTTTGCATGTCGTATCCAGGTGTGCTTATCGTTGAACGGTGATAAAACAAAGACTGTTGAATATTCATAACCGAAACTTGGTGCACAAGTCAAGCATAGACTGAAGTTTACTTGCGCTAAATACGGTTGGATTGCAGGAAGGATTGTGACTTTTGGTTAACAATTGAATGGGTGGCATTTTGGAGGCTCACCCTATATTTGAAAACCTCATCTGCAGGAGGTTAGACACAATAGCAGAGTCGTGTTGAAAAGCCAGCACCCTAGGTGAAGTGCACACTGGCCTACGAAAATGCCTTAGCAGCCCCGTCGGCATTCCACGGTAGATGCGCCTCAGATGATTAGCAATAAACTATCCTCTTTTCAGAGAGAAGGTAAAGGCTGGGAGGGTGGACCTACTTGGACTGAACAAGACCATACCCCAGCAACAAAGCCACTGTCTGACTGATTGTCAATGACGTATATTCGACTGGTACGAACAGCACCCTATATAATGCACGTCTGTTTCCAACAATAGTAAACATTTCTTTTTAGGAAATGTTTTTTTCAGAATTTTAATTTGCATGTGTTTTGCTATTAATATTTTAGCAGCGTTGGTCGGATACAGTGGGTGGATACAACTTTTACCATTGATCGGAAACAGTTGGTACTTACAACTTTTACTATTGGTCAGAAACAGTTGGTAAATACAACTTTTACCATTGGTCGGAAACAGTTGGTAAATACAACTTTTACCATTGGTTGAAAAAAGTTTATAACACCTTTACCATTGGTCAGAAACAGTTGGTACATACATCTTTTACAATTGATCAGAAACAGATGGTACATACAACTTTCACCAGTAGTCGGAAACACTTGATGCATACAACTTTTACCATTGGTCGGAAACGGTTGTAAAATTGTCAATGACTCCGACACACTCGTCACTTTGCACTGTCCTGAGTTTTGCCATTGATTAGGTTAGGTTTAGAGGAGGAAAACTTTAACATGTACTTTTAACGATATAGGAATACACTACACACCACTCTATAATAAAGACCAATGTATACTTATTTGGAAATAAAAGAATATATGCAATTCCATTCCCGTCATGCAACATATAGCGAGAAAAGCACGTGCCTTTTCCCAACCCTCGGGAGAAACAATTTCAAATCGTGAGCGGAAACGAAAAAGCAAATGGTAAACCAGACAACCATCTCAGATGTACCCCGCCGCTTGAAATGAATTCGAACAGAAATCTTTCAGCCATCATAAATGATAATAATAATTTATATATGAAAAATTAAATTACTGATGTAATTTTATGATTTTATATGAATATTTTGGTTATATATGTAGATAAATAGCGAGTGCTAACACTGGCGGAACATAATTTTTTCGTCATTTTTGACGGAGAGTATGCACTAGCATTGCATAATGCATGTCTGAAACGACGCAACAAATGTAGATAACGAATAAAGGGGAGAGTTTAGGTGCCGATTAGACACCTTCTTTGAGTGTCTTCAGTCTCTCTGTACAGTGGTTTGTCAGGATACCCTGACATAAAGATACTTCAACCGACAAGTAAACCCTGACCAAATTGTCAAAATAACATAGTATTCGAAGCCCAAATAAGATTGCCTTAGTATGGCTATCCACTGGCTCATACGAGGAATGGCGTACCTTTTAGTGATGTTATCTCAAGTAACAGCACTAAGTTGGATACTCTACCAGACCAGATGAATTCTTATCTTGGAATCTGGCAAGACCAAGAAAAGACCACAAACTATAATATAGACATAATTTTATTTGTGAATAAAATCTTTTAAAAAACAATTTGAGGATCATCTAAATAAGGTCAAGCCACAGAGTGAATGTGGTATTTTGGTGAGAGTGTCTAGCGTAGGGTAAAGCCAAAGATTTTTGACAAAATTGAATAACCATCGCTAGCCTCCCTCCTGCCCCCCAAAACGATTCGGGGGTCATGCTTAAGGCAAAGGATTAACTTCATAGTTATTGTTTTTGTTTAACAAAAAACGTTGTGTGAATGTATATTTTTTGCTTAAATAAAATAACATAGGTAGTCAATTGAGAAGAAGACAACTAATATTCTTCACTGCTTTACTAACTCAAGCTTGTAGAGGTAAAGAGAATCATGGTATTTATCCACCTTCCACAGCGGTAAGATGTGACACAAGGTCAGGAAAGTGGGATTTGAAAAGCCAGCGCCCTAGAGAAAGAAGAGCACTCTAACCGCCAAACATTTCCTGGGCAGCCCCGTCGGCATTCCCCGATAGGGGCGCCTCAGGCGATTAGCAATAAACTAACCCCTTCTTAAAGGGTGAGAAAGCAAAGCCTGGGAGGGTGGACCTCCTAGAACTGCACAGGACAATACCTCAGACCGGTGGAATAAAGACCCGAAGGCCGAGACGGTTACCGGTCTACAGAGTGCAGCATCCGTCGGAACAGATACTACACACTAAAGAGAATCATGGTATTTATCTACCTTCAACAGCGGTAAGATGTGACAAAAGGTCGGGAAAGTGGGGTTTGATAAGTCAGCGCTCTGACCGTCAAAAAATGCCTGAGCAACTCCGTCGGCATTTCCCGGTAGGGGCGCCTCAGGTGATTAGCAATAAACTAACCCCTTCTCAAAGAAGAAGGCAAAGCCTGAGAGGGTGGACCTCCTAGAACTGCACAGGACAGTACCTCAGACCGACGGAATCAAGACCCGAAGGCAAAGACAATACCTGTCTACAAAGCGCAACCTCCATCAGAACAGATACTACACTCTGATCTTAGCCAAAAGGTAACGAGAATCTTAAATGAACACTAATATATCTATGTCTCTCATCAAGTGTTAACCTAGCAAATATTCCAGTTGATTTCTGAGAACTTACTGTCATAAAATGAAAACAAACAAACAATTCCCAAAGTACATATTCAATATAAGTTGACTTACATTGTAAGTTTTCAAAAATCAAGATGAAAGCTGTGATTTTACCGACAATACGGTTGTTTGTTTTGTTTGATTAGTTTGATTAAAATTACTAGAATTACGTCGGCCGGAAGTCCTTTTACTGTCGTTCTACTACGCTTTTGTTTTAAAAAATAGGATGCTGGAAGTTAAATTTAATTATTACAATATCGTATGATCATTAAATTATTAATTAAATCAAGTCGCTATAAAATTATTCAAAATATTCTACGCTAAAATATAAACAAATAGATTTCTGAGATTTATTAGTACTTATTCTAATAAAAAAATAGACATGAAATGTTTATATAACATTTTTGTTCAATCTTTCGTCTTACTAATAGTATAAATGCTGCTAAAATTTAATTTCATTTTATTAAAATCTGAACGATTTTTTCCATCGTGTTTCCTTCAATTTGCCCGTTTGGTAGTAATAACATTATATCAAACGGTTTCGATTTGATAAAATAAAAAATAGATGCGGTTTCCGGTGTACAAGTGAAACCTGAAAACTGTGCTTTTATACGCCTTTTTTTTACCTATCACAATATATTTTGCTTCATTTTCCACATTTATTTTGTCAGTGTCAATTAGTAAAAACATTCGTGTTTTATTTATCAATGGGTCTTGAAAAAATGTTTTAGTTTCAGCACAATTTTTACCACACATACAAGAAGAGTTTGTCTTTACTTGTCTTAGAAGCATGTGGTCATAAGACAGTTTCCCACTTTTTTACACAGTCCTTTACATTTTTATTGTACTCTGCAAAATTTTTCAATCTGCACTGGTTGGTCAGCAGAAAAAGCAGCGTTGCATCGTATGGTCTATCTCTTCACATTATCAGATGGTTGGATCAGTTTTGTAGCCCATCTAGCCATAGCAACTCTTGATAGAACCATTTCCGTTTTTTTTTCACTGGACCCAAAATGCCTTTGAGTCAGGAGGGCGAACCTCAGAAGAGGAGGATTCCAATGTTAGTCAGAGGAGTCCATTCAATAGACGCCTGATCCACAGCAATAGTCTGGTCTCTTCCTAAAATATTGTTAGGGGCTCGACATGGCTGAGGAAGCTTTTTCTTGACTTCAGTCGTTGAGCCGTTGGTTCACGTCAATGAGGGAGATGGCGTTCATCACTGGTAGCCTTTGTACTCTCTACACGGCTAGCAACTTTCCGTATCATATCTGCAGGTCCAATACTAGTGAGGAGATACAAAAAGAGTTGTCATAAAAATACTGAAATCCGGAATGTTTTTTGATTGTGCACAAACTGTTTCTGTTTCTTACCTTTTGTATTATTTAGATCGTTTGTACTACTGTTTGCATTTGGATTGTTATTTGCACAACGTTTTGGCCGATATAACCTCCGACCTTCTTCTGGTGCATCTTTGCGAACTTGGGAATCTTTATGCCGAACTCTGGAACCTATACGGAATTTCGAACTGTATCCTTTCTTAAATCCACGATGGGTAGATTGTTCTCGTTCCGTCAGTCATGACCAGCTTATTAGTTTTTGATTTTCTTAGTTATTATAGCTTGTAATAAGACCTGAACCTTCAACACGCAGAAGAATTTTACTTATAATTGATTGTTAATCAACGCTTCTAACCATTACGTCACGGGTCAAGTAAAAAATTGTTAGATTGTCACTTTAGTTGAAAATAGGTCAAGGCGAAAAAGGTACGAGAAAGAAAAATAGAAATGTTATCCCATTTGCCAACTGGTGATATTCCTTGTAGAGATCGGAATGGATAGAGAAAAATGAACGAAAATGCAAGCAAGTTTGAATTTAGTTTTTCAAGATTAGTTGCGTAATTTGAGAAAAACAGAAATTGTTTTATTTTTATTTATTAATCGTTATCTAATTTAATGTGTTTTCTCGTACAATTTTTACTAAAGTAAAATTATTTGTTGTTTCATAATGTGGTTACATTTCGAAAATTATATCGGATTCAGTGAGTCGGTGAAGATTTTTTCATTGTAGATTAGTTTTATTAGTGTTGATTTAGTGATATTAAAAGTGGGTTGAAATCTGATATGTAGGAAAAACGAGCTCTTTAGTATTCGTTTATTTTTATAGCTATTTTATGCTGGTATATTATTTTATTTAAACTCAATTGTTTCTACGATGTAGTTCTTGTTTCAGTATTTGCAGTAAAAGTAAAATAATATATATATATACATATATATATATATATATATATAATAAGCTATGAAAATATATTTATGGCAATTAAACTACACAGACGCTTCTGCGTTTTATCCCCGGGGGAATCTTCAGGCTAAAATTGATACATACATTTTTTTATGTGGATACATGAAATAGTAATATATATATATATATATATATATATATATATATATATATATAGTACAAAACTTGATATACAATATTTCTAATTGCTCGAATGAGATTGAAATTGGGTAAGAATTCTAACGAGTTCATGGTATGTGGGATGGTCAATTTAAATATTTTTTCAAATCTGATAAATTATTATCAGGTATGTGAGGGCCAGTTGAAAGTTAAAGGTTATATAATTAGGTGAGTATTGTATTTTTAATTCATAATTGATTTATGTTAATGTTCCAATTACGTCATTGTCACTTAACATTGCAACACAGATATCATCTATCATTTTTTTCTTATGAAATTCTGCGATGTTCCTTCGTTGTTCGTCCGTCACAGCAGTTTATCATTGGAAAGAAAACCGGTATTTCTCCAGCCAGGAATCCATAACGGTCCTAATGTTAGGGATTGTCATTTACGGAGCAGACTGGAAATGGCAAAAGCAGTTTACGATTTGAAAGCCGCGGAAAAATGTAAAACGGCAGACGACACTAAAGAACACAACTGCAAAAACAAAATGAATTTCATCGCGATGACAGCAGCTGTTTTGTCTCCCGAAGAACTAATCGCATTCTGCAACAAGAAAATATAAAACAAAACAATGACAAAAAAAAATTATTTCACAGATAAATAAAAATGTAGGAATTTTTTTTTCGACCAGGAAAAGACAATACTCGAAGGTTTCTTTCGGGATTAACTAAATCTGAAATCTTCTGGGACAATTATTCGCGAGAAAATAACTATAAAAATATTAAAAAAAAGTCGCAAATTACTTTTTAAAACATTCTTTTAGATCTATGGTTTCAAAAATACACGTATTGGTTAATCACAAAAGAAAACCTTGATTGTCTGGATAATTGAAAGAAACAGCTGTTTAAATGTATTTCTTTGCTGAAGAATCTGTTTTACCATTTTCTATTGATAAATGCTCTGGAATTATATATCGATATCTAGTGAGCTTATACACTGGTGTTTTGGCTACAAAAATAAATATCAGTGATTATACTAGCGAGCTGCATGGTATATTTCAATTACTTGATTTTATCGATCGAAAATATAAATTATAAAGTTTGGGATCGGATTCTACCGCTTCTTAGTTTACTACATTCGCATGTGTGACGTTGTTCACGACGCCGCTTGTAACATCGTGCATTGTGCACGGACGCAAACAAGCAAGCATGCAAGCAAAAACCACAGAACAAGTATATAGACGCATCGTTTAATACACACACACACATATATATATATATATATATATATATATATATATATATATATATATATATATATATATTAATACCTAAGGTGTACCTACCTACCTGTGTCACGTTCCGAAAGAAATTAAATAAATAAATAACAAATAAATTAGACGCTGACAAGCGGAATCGAAACCACGACGTTGAGGTCTGAAGTCCGGGCGCTTTACAATCGACATAACTAAATCAAAGTCAAATTAACTTAATTAAACTATTAATTGACTCCGCTTGCGACGGTTGCTTCAGTGTGGAAGGAGGAGGAGACTGTGGAAGGAGGGGGAGACAACACTGTAAGAGGGGAGCGGGTCGGGCACCGTTATCATTTATTTAGATTTCGACTCGCAAACCGCAAAAGATATCATCAAACTAGTGTTTGGAATACAGTGAATACTACGAGCGGGGCCAACGCGAAGGCTGGCAGACGATAATTTCGACAACGTACTTTTTCAGTTTTATTTTAAAAAAACATTGCAAATAACAAAAAAAAAAAACGAACACAGCGTAAACACTGTTAATAAATAAAATGTTTTTAAAATTTATTTTTGTTAAAAAATTCAAAACAAGTGGCAATAAATACAATTTTATTATTTCTTTTTGCATTTTTTTAAAGTCAAAAAGTATTTTTCTTGTTTGTTCTTTTTAGTATTTGAGGGACATTTACTATTTAATTACGTGAATTGGTTAAAAAGTAGGGTATCATTGGTATTTATTAAAAGGTTAAAAACATTTATTTCCTTTTTTTGGTTGAGAGAGGGCCAGAATTTTTTATGTTTCGAACGGACATTAAGCAATGTCTGTTTTTTTCACTGATAGTTTGAAGTAAACAACATTTTTTAAAAAACTTTTAAAAGGGGGAAAACAGAGTTAGTACTTTTGCCCCAAGCAGGGGAGCGAGGGACGGGTTTGAGATGGCGATCACGGAAGACATAGCTTTTGCCCCGGGCAACCAGGTAATATAAATAAATATATATACTTCCATCCTGTCACGTAAAAATTAGCGAGTAAAATATGTGCATATTTCTAGCAACCGTAAATTATACAGATTGATGCAGAAAACACCGTGGAATTTCATGGGGTCATGCTAGTATACATAAATACTGTAAATATGTTTAAGTATTAAAGTGTTTTTAAACCAACATACGATATCATTTCGTTTTTTACCCTCACCAGTGCAGGAGTGGTATTTGCACTTGGTCACATGAAATCGAACTCAGTTCGTAGATTCATCCAGTCTAGAATCACGATCCTTACGTTCATGCCCACACGGCCACGAGAAATCGCCACAGACAGTAGCTGAAATTAACGTACACTTCCTCGAGAGATGATATATATATATATATATATATATATATATATATATATATATATATATATATATATATATATTCTCTCTTTTGTTTCATTTTACTTAAGTCGAAGTTTTAAAAAATCAAAGGGGCCCTTCCTGGGGCTAATACTTGATCTCTATATAAGATACATAGACGTTCGAATATTCCATTAAAGTTATCTTTACCTTAAAACACTGAGTCAATAAAGAACTTAAGAACATTAATTTTCCTCTCCCCAATTGACCAGTTCACTATGTTATAGAATATCTTTCTTGTGGTGTCCTGGTCTTATCGGATTCCAGGACAAGAATCTATCTAGTCTGGGCGAGTATCATACTAAGTGCTGTTAATTAAGGTACCATTACTCGCAGAAGGTGTACCATTACTCGTCTAGGCCAGTGTATAGCCGTGTCGAGGGGATCTTATTTGGGCTTCGAATACTGTTATTTGAATATTTAGTCTACGTTCTCTTGTAGGGTGAAATATCCTCATGTCAGGTTGTCCTGACAAACCCTTGTACAGAGAGACCAAAGACACTCGAAGATTGTGTCTAGTAGGCAATTCAAACTGTCATATATATATATATATATATATATATATATATATATATATATATATATATATATCAGGATTTTGTAAATTATGCCTTTCATTAAGCATTTATTTTGTAAAGGGCAATGTGCGCAGATTTTGCAGTTACAGATTTTTCCTCATTATTACATTTCTTATTTCTGTTTAGGTAATCACAATTACTGTCTGGGTTATTGCTTATCCTTCTTATTACTTGTCATAGTAGGGTGTGTCGGTTTATTGAATGTCGGTTTATTGAATTTCTGTCAGCTTCACTTCCCCGAGGCTCGTGTGATGTTCTTTCTATTTGTTTAGTTTTTTCTGTTACAAATTATATGTGGCAGGTAGCGTTCGTCTGCATTCAAGGATTTTCCTAAAGATTTAAGCTATTTTTATTATAGCCGTTCGTTTTATGGACTCAATACTCCCTTTTATTCACATTTCTCCTAGTCTTTTTTCTGGTTTTTTCAGAATATTTCATAGTGCTCCTACAATTATTATTTTATACTATTATAATATATGTGTGACTACATGAAATAGTAACAAATTATATATATATATATATATATATATATATATATATATATGATTTAATAAATGTTCCAATTCTTTTTAAAAATATTATTTTTGATACAATTGTTTCTACCCAGTTTTCAAGCACACATTTTTACCTGATAATAAATTAAAGATTTTTTAAAAAGACATATTTGGTGAATTTTTTTCTTTCATCAGATTACCCCCCCCCCCAAAAAAAAAGAAAACAGAACCATCAATATTTTCATTGCTGGGTGAATTAACTAATATACATATATATATATATATATATATATATATATATGGTCTAGCCGCACTGATGAGCTGTGAAACAGCGAAACAGGCTGTATGTGGATGACTATAAAAAAAGCTCCCTCTGGGTAGAGCTTATTTTTGTAAGGGTATCGTCAAAGGCCATTAGCTTTAAGGCAAATGCTCATTAGGTAAAACTAATTTCGAGCTCCGGTCATTTGCAATGTTTACATTTCGTTACATTGAGGTATCACTTACATTCAGTCAGTGTCGCATGATAGCGTAGGGGTTAGCATCGCCGACTGTCAGCTCGACGGTTGCGTTTCGATCCCGGCTTGAGACACTAACTGGTCTAGCCGCACTGATGAGCTGTGAAACAGCGAAACAGGCTGTATGTGGATGACTATAAAAAAAGCTCCCTCTGGGTAGAGCTTATTTTTGTAAGGGTATCGTCAAAGGCCATTAGCTTTAAGGCAAATGCTCATTAGGTAAAACTAATTTCGAGCTCCGGTCATTTGCAATGTTTACATTTCGTTACATTGAGGTATCACTTACATTCAGTCAGTGTCGCATGATAGCGTAGGGGTTAGCATCGCCGACTGTCAGCTCGACGGTTGCGTTTCGATCCCGGCTTGAGACACTAACTGGTCTAGCCGCACTGATGAGCTGTGAAACAGCGAAACAGGCTGTATGTGGATGACTATAAAAAAAGCTCCCTCTGGGTAGAGCTTATTTTTGTAAGGGTATCGTCAAAGGCCATTAGCTTTAAGGCAAATGCTCATTAGGTAAAACTAATTTCGAGCTCCGGTCATTTGCAATGTTTACATTTCGTTACATTGAGGTATCACTTACATTCAGTCAGTGTCGCATGATAGCGTAGGGGTTAGCATCGCCGACTGTCAGCTCGACGGTTGCGTTTCGATCCCGGCTTGAGACACTAACTGGTCTAGCCGCACTGATGAGCTGTGAAACAGCGAAACAGGCTGTATGTGGATGACTATAAAAAAAGCTCCCTCTGGGTAGAGCTTATTTTTGTAAGGGTATCGTCAAAGGCCATTAGCTTTAAGGCAAATGCTCATTAGGTAAAACTAATTTCGAGCTCCGGTCATTTGCAATGTTTACATTTCGTTACATTGAGGTATCACTTACATTCAGTCAGTGTCGCATGATAGCGTAGGGGTTAGCATCGCCGACTGTCAGCTCGACGGTTGCGTTTCGATCCCGGCTTGAGACACTAACTGGTCTAGCCGCACTGATGAGCTGTGAAACAGCGAAACAGGCTGTATGTGGATGACTATATATATATATATATATATATATATATATTTATATACATATATGTATATATATTTATATATATGCATATTATATGTATATATATGCATATATATATGCATATTATATATGCATATATATATACATATGTATATATATATATATATATATATATATATATATATATATATATATATATATATATATATACATATATTCCCAAATGGTCACCCATTTTAATACTGGGAATACCAGGTGCTTTATGTGTTCTCTGCTTATCTTGTTGTTCTGAACTTTTGACACTGGAATCAGACAGTGTCGATTCAGAAGAAGTGTGGTTGGGATTGCACAACCCCTGCTTCACAATTACCCGCACAACAACCCTTACAGGGTATATTTATTGTCTCACGAGACCGATTGGAGGCTGGGATACATATATACATATATTTAGATCCCGGCTTGAGTCACTAGCTGGTCTAGCCGCACCGAAGAGCTGTGATGCAGCGAAACAGTCTGTATGTGGGTGACTATATATATATATATATATATATATATATATATATATATATATATATATATATATATACAAACACACACACACACACACATATATATATATATATATATATAATATATATATATATGTAGAGAGAGAGAGAGAGAGAAAGAGAGAGAGAGAGATGGAGAGAGAGAGAGAGAGTCAGAGAGATAGAGAGAGTCAGAGAGACAGAGATTAATTTATTCATCCTAGCAATGTAAGTACTTCCATTGTTCATTAAAAAGGACATATATGTTATTAATTCGCCGTGTATAACATGAGATATTTCTAAAATGATAATCCCTACCAAACTTGATGACATATGAAACCGCCTTCAATGTAGAGTTAATATCACAAAAATGCACAGTGTAGCTTCGTGCACGTTTTAGTTATCTACAGCGCACTAGGTAAACAAAGCTTCACATATACCTTAAGTTTGTGTATGAATCTTGGGAGATTAATGTAACAGAAAACTGAGCAATGACAAACTTCATCGGAGAAGTAAAGGACTACGCGTCTCCTGCATCTTTTTTTAGCGCCATATTGGCGAAAGTCAGACTGCGAGTAATAACATGGTGGACTGTTTGATTTCCGGCGTCATGTACGCATGCGTCGTGCTGTCGTGTATTCAAAAACATTAAGCTGTGTATATATAAATGAAGAGTTCGAATTCAAAACGTGATAAACGCCATTTTCAAAATTGCGAAACTATCATTACAAAATTTTTAGGATTTTCACACTCTAACACAATCAAAAACCATGTTTGATATAGTGTGATATTGACATCATTTTCTCTTGCTTCAAATAAAAATAAGCTTTAAGTCAAAGTCTAGATTTTATATATTTGTCTTTTTATTGTTTGATTTATAAATTTAAATAAATTTGATTTACCGCTTTTTGCATTCGAACTCTACAAATCTATTCTACCAATAAATGCGCATTCCAAGTGAGTGTGAAGATTGTGAAGGTGTGAGAATGGTTAAAAAAATGAAAGAATAGATTTGTGCTTATTTCGGTGCAATCATGTGTTTTATTCATGGAACATTTATGACTCAAGAACACTTCGTATAGCCATTCATGGAATTATTAATAAAAGTTATAATCTTATCTGCAATCCAACCATATTTGCTACAAATAAACTAAAGTCTATTTCTGTCGATGTAGCGTAGAAAATTTCCCATCATGTTAAAAATGTTAAACCCACCCCGAAAAATGATTCAGATAAAATAGTAATTTGAATTCAATGATATAATCGCTGGCCGCCATGATGTCTTCAATCAATGTAGGCAAAATAGTTGAGGTATTTCAACTTCCTTATATTACAACTGCCCGGGCAACGCCGGGTCGGGATAGGTTGCTAACTATACACGTACACTTTTTATAAATAAATGCCTGTAGAATATATTTCTTTATGCAAATATAGTGTTCATGAATAGTAATATTAATTAAAAAAAGAAAGCTTTAATTAATTTCTAGTCAATTTTCAACCAGTACATTGGTCACCGGAAATTTGATCATGAGGTCAATTTGTCCGACAGAAAAAACCCATCACTGTGACAACAAAAGAGAAAACGAAAAAGTATAATTTTAAATATGTTTGTTCAATTCAACTCCAAGAAATGATCAAATGTATAAATAAATAAAACAGAAAATAACGTTCAACAAATCAAATATGGAAATATTAAAATTTGATATTTGGTGTAACTATTTTCCGGAAATTAATTTTTAGTTTGTTTGCATCAAGTTTTATTAAAATACAATTTGAATTACAAAAGTTTTCAACTTAAAGACTTTTTGGCAGAATGAAAATGAAGCCATCTTTCGAATTGAAATTTGTTTTCCAATCAATATCCTGATTCTTAAAAAGCTAAACCTATCGTCTGATTGTATTTATGCTAGCAATAATATGCTCCCGCGACGGTCGCGCAATTTTACTAGTATATATATATATATATATATATATATATATATATATATATATATATATATATATATATATATATATATATATATATATATATAAAATGACGATAGAAGCCCTTTTAACAATGCGTGACAAATTTATTTCTTTTTTCTTTTTTCCAATTAATTTCGGAGGAGACCTCCATCATCGGGGATATATTTTAACTCTTTTTTTTTATAAAATAAACAAACTTTTACTTTTGTTTATAGGTAAGACGTCCTGGGTTGGTGTGACGTTATCCGCTAAGATGTAATAGGCGGATTTGAGGAGAAGAACGGAAAAGCCAGAGCATGCCGGGAGGTTAATTCTTTTAGATATTGTTCGTTCTTTTTTTTTAAGCATTGAATGAATAGTAATAAAATGACGATAGAAGCCCTTTATACAATGCGTGACAAATTTCTTTCTTTTTTCTATTTTTCAATTAATTTCGGAGGAGACCTCCATCATCAGAGATATATTTTAACTCTTTTTTTGTTGCTTATCTGAGGTTAATTTATAACCGACTATAATGAAGCAACGGGGAGAAAATAGCTTCGACATCAACTTTATATCTACGATACAGATTTAAATTTTATTTTCAGAAAAATACATTTTGTTCATCACTGATTGCCCCCACCGCCTTGGTAGCGTATGCATACTCTCCAGAAAGATGCCTATAAAATGAGGATTTTATAATGAAGCATGAATGACACAATCTTAAACTGCACTTCTCCTTACCATGTATATAGCGAGGTGAAATCCAAGACAATCAGAAGTAAAATAGTTGATAAGCAGAAAAGAACTGCAGATATTTCGAAGTTTTCCGTCTGAGTATAGCTTATCTATCAAGGCTTGAGAGTTTAATTTATCATACGATTGTAAAATATCAAGGCCGGATGTACTAAAAAGATCATTTGACAGGAGTAAACGCACTTAGCACGGACACGTACCTGTCCGAAAGAAAAAAAACATAATATAATTGATTATCAAAAATAAAATAATCGTTGGTTGAAATCGTACCACGTGGCCGGTAGAAAACAACATAAAATGATTGAGAACAGACGATCTCAGACGAATAAACCTCTTTTTGTCTTCAATTGTTGTCTCATCTTGGTCCTTATTTTCGAGATATGAATGAACTTGTCTGCAGGCGACGTTTCCTCTGCTGGGCAACATTACAATAAGGAAGAAACGGTCAGCAAGGTATGTTATGAACGTTATGTTCATGTATTGTAATTTGATTGTGACTTACAAGGCATTAGACGTCCTCTTATAGACGAGGTATATATATATATATATATATATATATATATATATATATATATATATATATATATATTATATTTATTTCTTTGTCAAATCTTTAAATTAGTTTAATCCAGCCTTTGGTCTAGGATTAAAGAGTAGTTTTAAGCATACCATATTTTCCGAAATGATTGGATTCGGCGGCATTACATGACTCGAAATAGGTGGACATGCCGTAAAACAGAACAGGCAAACTAACCACCAGAAATAAATATTTTAAGAAAGAAAGAAATTAAAACATAAAACTTTTACTGTAATGACTGGATATGACATTTAATAATCCGAAAGGTTTTTACTGCTGCAAAACAAAATAAGCCAACCAAACATCACGGGTCGATTTTTAAAGATATTAAGAACTTAAAACCTTAAAACGTTTATCAAATTGGATCATTTTGGCTAAGAGCAAAGTGTAGTATTTGTTTTTATATAAACTTCATTTTTTCTGAACTCAGTCAGTGAAAGAAAAATCCTTCTAAACTGAGACAATATAACTTTTAGTCCCAATCCAGAGATCCCCTTTTGGGATAGTTTGATTTTCCTTACGCGACCGTGTGTTTAATTCTGCCCTCGTAAATAGGGGCTCTAATGGATTCGTCAATAATGGCTTGGCTTGGATTCAGCATTAAATAAGATGGAAAGTGTTGGTATGCCGTAAAAACAACCTAATCCAACTAAAGACGAAAAAGGCAAAGAAAGAAAACTGTTATAGAGAAAGAGATATAATTATTTGAAAAATAAAGAAGAAATTAAAAAAAAAACGAAGGAAGAAAGACATTTTATGAGCCTTGTAAGTCTTTTTGTCAGTTTTTTTGGGGTGGGCTTTGAATGACCCCCCCCCCTTGCCAGTGAAGAATGCAAAGATAGCTGCCCACTCCTCTCCCTAAAAAGGGATGATGAAATACGAAGTAACAGAGAATGCACTCCAAGTTCATAGTTCTGTTGAGTTAGTGGGATTTACAAAAAAAAGAAAAGAAAAAAGATGATCGCCAAGGTCGGGAGGGTGGGTTTAGCCAGACCCTCAGCTTGTAGGTTAAAGTAGGGGGTTTGCCATAAAGTGATGAAACAGAAATAATGGCGAGCCAGACAAGGGCGGGGGCCAATTGGTACACCGCTCTTACCCGTACACTTTTTTTTCTCTTAGTAGGAACGTGTGTGAGGACACGTATATCTTTCTCTGTCTGCCTTAAATTTTCTCTCTCTCTCTCATATATATATATATATATATATATATATATATATATATATATATATATATATATATATATATATATATATATATATATATACATATACGTCTGCGATATTTTGGATTCAGTTAGTATCCCTGGGAATTTAAACTGCATTTTCTTCCTTTGTTTTAACTTACTCAAAGCTTCTTTAGACTATATATATATATATATATATATATATATATATATATATATATATATATATATATATATATATATATATATAGTAATCCACATACAGAGTGTTTCGCTGTATCACAATTCTTCAGTGCGGTTAGACAGTCGACGCTTCTAACTCCTGCGCTATCATCCGACACCTGCTGAATGTAGGCGAAATCTCAATGTAAACCTTGTCAAGTGCCGGAGAGCTCGAATTGTTTTTACCCAATGAGCAATGCCTTAAAAGCTAGTGACAATTGGCGATTTTCTCTATCCAAGAATATATATATATATATATATATATATATATATATATATATATATATATATATATATATATATATATATATATATGAATGATTATTTTTATTTATACAGGCATGTACAAATAAGCTTGGTTGAAATGCTTTGAATTCCTATCCTATGGATGTTTACCTTGCCTGGATTATATATATATATATATATATATATATATATATATATATATATATATATATATATATATATGTATATGTCCCTGTATACAAAACAATAGATATAATTACTAATAACATATATAATAACCCATCACCCCCCCTCGAAAAATTGATCCTGAAATACTTAAAAAGTTATTATTAATTTGCACAACTGAAGTCCCTTTCCATGACCATAAGGGCAACATATATACCCACATTGACGGAGTTTCTATGGGATCTGTCTTTGGACCGACCTTTAGTAATTTTTACATGGCCGACCTCGAAAATAAAATATTTAATATAATCACTAAACCTTCCATTTATGCCCGCTACGTTGATGATATTCTTATTTTAGTAAATAGTATAGATGAAATAAAAAACTATAAGATACTTTTCAAAATAATTCAGTTCTTAAATTCATTCATGAGCTTAATGTTAACAATAAAATTCCGTTTTTAGATGTTCTCCTTGACTCCAACAGTGATGCATTCATCACCTCTCCCTATAAAAAACCTACATCTATTAACACCTGTATTTTAAGTTTTAAAAGTGAATGCCCATATAGATATAAAATTGCTATGATCAAAAATCTATTAAACCGTGCAAAATTAATCTCCTCATCCAAAAAATATTTTTAATGAATTAAAAAACATAAAGCAAGTCCTAATTTATAATCAATTTCCCAATTATATGGTTGATGAACAAATAAAATTAATGATTAGAAATTTAGATAATCCTACTACTAATAAGCTAAATAATTCTCACTACATAAATCTATTCTATTGTAACCAAATGCATCACAACTTTAAATTGGATGAAAAAGCCCTTAAAAATATAATACATCGCTATATATCCCCCACCAATTCTGATGATAAAATACGATTTATCATTTATTATAGAAAAATGAAAACATCAAACTATGTTGTTAAAAATAACACTTCTCAAACCCAAAATACATTAGGAAGAACCAATGTAATATATCAGTTCCAATGCCTTATGGGAGAATGTATCTGCGACAACAATAAAAAAAACTAATTCTTACATAGGTTTCACTTCCACAACACTATCCCGAAGACTCACCCTACATCTCTCCGACACTAGCTCTATATTCCAACACCTAAAAAACATAATTGTATCCCCTCCCAATATAGAAACATCCTTGTTATCAATACCAAAAATAATACACTACGATACCAATATCAAAAAATTAAAAATACTCGAAGCCCTCTACATAAAAACTAAACATCCCACAATTAATAATGTCAATTATGAAACTAGTCGCAACATTTTAAAGTGTCTAGCATAATAATTAACATTACCAAATTCTTAGCCATTAGGTAGTTATGCGTTTGAATTGTATACACTTTCTTTAACGTCATCAATTTCTTAACGGTTTAAACAGTCAACCTTTTAAATCTCTCATATGTGTAGAACGCCATCACGCTCTCATGTACATTTCAACTTTACGGACGCTTTTTCAAGTTATAAACTACTTGCCGTTATAATTCAAAAATGAGCACAACAGTAAAGTCATAATTTGTAAAGACACTAAAACTAATACCGCCTGAAGATGATTTGACGATTCAAATCGAAAGTACTTGCAAAAAAGAAAAAAGAATGGAACAAGAAACCCATGGATCATATTTACATCAATTTGACCGAAACATTAGATGGAGAATTCGGAAAATTGAAAAAAAAAAAAAAAAGTCGCATCAAACCACTCCGTGTTATCTAATAATGTTTGCCTATGTATATATATATATATATATATATATATATATATATATATATATATATTGCGACACTAACATTAACGGAATCAATTTTTTGTTTAATTTCATGCTTCCCCTCCTACTATAAGTGTAACATATAAAAACCCGCACACACAGACACAGATACACACACATATATCTTTATATATATATATATATATATATATATATATATATATATATATATATATATATATATATATATATATATATATATATATATATTCTTTTGCGGCGTGGGAGAGAGGGTTCAGTCTTAAGGACAGTGCAGTTTCTGAAAGATTAATTCTGGTTATGCTGCAATGTTCAGCCTTTTTACCCTTCGACATTTTTCGTATGCCCTTAAGCGAACATTGAATTTTGAACGCAAACGTTTATTGGAGTTTTGGCGCATGCAGTTCGCATTTCATTTTCCGGCTTCGTGACATTCTTTAAAGCCGGAGGATGAATGCAGGCTCTATGTATTCGAACATGACTTTTTGAGAAGCATAATCGAGAAAACCCGTCTTTTGTTTTGTACTAACGAGTCGCCGCTTATCAAGGCCCCCAACAACACTCGAAGATAAAGATCTGGATCGCTGTAGGATAACCAAAATTAAAGATCTCTTGACTTTCGAAATGATATAATCAAAGTTATCCAGAAAATAAGAATTAACTAGTTTGGTCATGTAGGTAGAAGTGGCCCTGAAAGCGATGCATACCGGGCATTCAAGGAAGAATTTCTCGATAAAAGACATTGTGGTATGCTCTTAATGGGCTGGATTGATCAGATCCATAGCGATGTAGAGCTTCTTTTAATAACAGGCGAAAGATTGGCAAAACACCGAACAATTTGGAATTATTATGTATCCAGAAAGCGTGCGAATATCCTCTAAAGATTATGTAATAAAGAAAATTTCCTGCTTATGTTTACAGACGAATGTTATATTTCGAATAGTCCCAGATTTATACATACATCGGGCGGAAATTATGCAAATCACGTGACTTCTGGTGGGACTCTCACACTTTCTTATCCTGCAGGAATTGAACGAAGAAAATATGTGTTTTTGTGACCTGCCCCAAAATAGGGACGAGATGCGTCGGGCGACTGACGTAGTGAAATCTCTTTCCCTCTCTCACCTAATCTCTCCCCCCTTTTCACAAACACACGCATGCGAAGTTGCTGTTCTGTCCTTTTGAATAAACCTTTTTTTTAAAAACTAACCGACAAGTGTTGACGTGGTTTTGTATCAATGAATGAAAAAGCAACCGGCACTTACAATTATGACGACGACGACGTCTGCGATGAGGCGATCAACCCCATTTGCGTAAAGGACATTTTACATTCATCAGTGTATAAAATAATGTCGGTAGATCTTTAAACGTATCACTTTCACACACCATTCATAAGGAATATCTTACACTATCAGTGCGTATACTGTTACTGGCCGATATAAACCATAGATAATACTTCAGGATGGGCACTATAATAAAAGACTGAACCCCCTTAAAAATTCAAATGAGTATTTAAACCATATTTATAAGACACTAATTCAGAAAGTTTTCTAAAATTTCAGCTACTTTCGACTATGATAGAGGTTAAATGGGCAGTAAAAACAAAGAAAGTCATAGGATGTTATGAGTATAGTTTAAAAAAATACATAGTAGCAATCTTCATTAAATCCCGAGCAACGTCGGGTCATATTGCTAGCAATCCCGAAATGTCTCCATAGTTAGAGTAATGTTTAATATGAACAAGTACCATCTGATTCTAGCATGTAGGTGATTTATACCTGATATAAACGCTGTTATCTAAGCAGAAGACTTTATTGAATTAAATTACAAAACAGTGAGAAATAAATTATCTGTTTCTAAGAGTCATAAAATATTACGCAAATATATATACATACCTCAAATATATTACCCACCCTAATAATCAATAGTAAATCAGTTACACAAAACATTTCATTAAATAAATCAAGACGAATTAGAATTAAGAAAATCAATGAGATTGGATACGTTATTATAAAATACTGGCAATGGTGCATTACAGTTAGCAAGAAAAAAGGAATTAAACAAATAACTGTTACCCAAGGCAATAAAAGTTACTTTTCTACCTATCTGCATATTTTTTTGTGTGTTTTAAAGTCTTTGAAAGTGTTTTTATTTCAATTTAAGATTTTGTTCAAATACGACATCGTTACAGTCATAATTCAAAATGTCTGACTCCAGTTTCCGGAAGTCATCGACAATTGATTACTGTTTCTTTTTCGTCATTTTCTCGTTTCAATTAGTGAGAAAAGTAAATTTTATTGCGCTTGGAACAGTTAGTTGTATATTTACTTTGTTTTTTTACCCCAAAAGACAAAAGAAAAATCTACTAATCAAACTTCGGTGATGTCTGCTGTCATGTACCGGTGCCGCCATGATAAAAATGTAACTCTAACTATATCATATTTAAACGAAATCTTAAATTGAAACACTTTAAAACACAAAATAATTCATGCAGTTAGGTAGAAAATAAACTTTTATTGTCTTTGGTAATTGTTATTCGTTGAATATTTGTTTTTTTCAGACATTTTCTCTTGTTAACTCTAATGCACCATTGCTAAAGTAATTATAAAAGTAATTATGGAAGTAATTATGAAAGACTTGTAGTGAATCTTTTAAAATTAATTGTTTGCAATATGTATTGTATAAGAAAAATAAAATGGAACAAAGGATAAACGAAGAGAAAATGTAAGACAAGAAAATTGCAGCAACCAATTTAAGTAAGAGAATCAATATTTCGCCTTTTATTTTATTAGAGGCTTATTCAATATGCATTGTGTTTAAGCATGCGATAATACCGAAATGCAATACCGATTACTTGTAAACAATTCAGTGGATACGAACGAAATCGGTTGATATGTTGTAGAATTTCTAATTGTCTTTGCTTCTTTTATCCCATTAGTAATGAGTTGTTTTGCCTTTTTTACTCATTAATGGTGATGACTCGTTTTTTAAATTTATTTTTCTTCATCAATTCTGTATTTTTCTCTTTTGTCTTACTCTGTCACTCTCGAAAACTCTTCTTACATCCGTCCACTTTTCACTCTCTCGACAGGCCCCGTCTCTCTCTCTCTTCCTCTCCCTGTCTCAGCGGAATATTTCTTCTTTCTTCTATTTTCTTTCTGTGCCGGTCGAAGAACACTTCCGGAAAGAAGCAAAATGTTAGAACTTGATGTTAGAACTTGATTGCTGGAAATTCTGTAGAGCGTCAGCAATGCACCCAGAAGGATTGGCACTGTACGCGAATCCTTTACCACATGAAGGTCTGTGAGGGGAATAAGACGGCGGGAGAAACACGCACACACGCACACACGTATATATATATATATATATATATATATATATATATATATATATATATATATATATATATATATATATATATATATATATATAATATTGATGAACAGCTATGTTGTGAATTTGGTGCCCTCACGAAAAAGAAAAGATGAAAAAAAGAGAAGAAAGGAGAAGAAAGAAATGAGAAAAAGGTTTCAATGCGAATAATTGCGGTTGGTGATAAATAATTATTCTTTATCACATCCTTTCAGTGCAGCTAGACTAACCCCCATCCCAAGCCAGGGATCGAAACTTCAACCATCTAGTTGATAGTCGTCAGCTCTTACATACTAAGCTACGGGATAGGCGCTCGTAAATGATATCTACAATGTCTTTATATAAATATTAGTTTATTTTCAAAGAGCTTTGCATGATGCTACGAAGCAGCAGGCGACCATAGAGGTGGAGCTTATATAGTCATCCACATACAAACTGTTTCGCTGTATCACAGCTCTTCAGTGCAGCTAGGTCAGCAGCCCCCGCCAGGGATTGAAATTTCAACTATCTAGTTGATAGTCGGAATCTCTTACCACGTAGCCATAGAAAACCGTTGTCTTCATAATAAAGTGGATGATATTTTCTAATATCTTTTTTGTTTCAAAATCAAACAAATTTTTGATACAGCTTTTTATTAATTATTTTTGTCATCTGAAGATGATTCGATGAAGAATCGAAAGATACATATAGAACATTTATTAATCTTTTTCATTTTGAAACAATAAAGATTATTAGAAAATTGAAAAAAATTGTATAATAAAACAGAACAATATATATTATAAAAATACTTGTCTCTAGACGTGTTTAGGCAATAAATATAGAATTAGTTTTAAATTTTAATGTTTTTTTTTCTTTGCAGGGTATAGTACGGCTTAGGTGGCATCCCCTTTAATGGTCAAGTTTACACAAAAAATCAATAATGTGCCCAGGTTACTCACCCTGTTGCCTTGAATACATATTCCCTAATTCATAATGATAAGTTCAATAGTTTAGGATTTTACCAAGCATATACATACTATTGACGCTCACGTGCGCGCACAGATGATTTTAAAAATGCATTACATAAATATAACTCAAAATCTGATGCAGAGCAATTTTTTTCCTCTAATTATTTTATATCTAACTTATTTAAAAGTTTTTTGGGGGCGCGGTTCGCGTTCGGATGGGCCCATCTCCTAGATAGTAAAGTTTACAAAAAATAAAGTGCCCCATGTTACTCACCGTGTTGCCGCGAATATATATATTCCAACATTCATAATGATCGGTTAATAACAAATCTTTAAATTAAAAAGAAAACAGACAAAATAATTTGCTCATGTTACTCACCGAGTTACCGAGCATATATATACCAACATTCTTAATGATCTGTTCATAAAAATAAAACTAAATTAAGAGAAAAAACTTTATATATATGTAAACCCTAAATGTTAAAATTTGCAAAATATAATGTAGCTATGTTAATTACCCTATTTTTTTAGAATATATAGTCTAAAATTAATAATGATTCGCTCATTAGTTTAAGAGATAACCTTGCCCACACATACTCTCCCCCCCTCTCTCTCTCTCACACACACACACACACACACACACACACACACACACACACACACATATATATATATATATATATATATATATATATATATATATATATATATAATAAGAGTGACTTAATAGTAATTCGCTTTTTTAAGAAAATACCCGGTGAATGTGAGTGACGTGAGAGTAGATAATTGTAGGAGAGTGAGAAAATTTGCAACCTACTTCGTGGAAATTATTCATAGTAGCTTGTACGTTTATTAAAAGGTAATTTTAAATGCTTTTGTTAATTTTACTGTGTATTCTTTACTCTTCTATCAATCTTGTTTGCAAGTTTAAATCAGTAAATTGAACGAGTTAAAACAATTTAACGGATGCATCCATTTTCGGGGACACCCTATATATATATATATATATATATATATATATATATATATATATATATATATATATATATATATATATATAGTCTCGGAAGTTTCTCAACCATTAAAACTATATATAAAAAACCCCCAAAAAACCTTAAGTCCCAAGTCGTTCAGTGGAAAATCACTCACGTAAGTCAATTTAATTTTTACAGTTATATTAGTTTGCTTCTGACATTATTTAAAGGATCATCAGTTGTTTACCATGAAAAATTGTTTCGGGAATTTAAAAACAAGACAGTATTTAATTTCATGGCTTCACAGCAGAGTTGATCAGACCTACTTCCCTTAAAAGACAAAAACATAAACGTTCCGTATACTAAACCTAAGGTTTTTTCCGTATAAATGTTTTGCTACCTTATATTAGTTATTAAAAAAAGTTCTCCTTACCTGTGTTGTTCATCTGTCTAATAAAATTTATCCGTTACTTACAAAAATGTTGCTGCATTTTAAAGTGCTTAGACGAATCCATTACACTACTTTTTAGGTGATTAATGTATTTTTATTTTTAGTTTTATATTAAATATATAAAAAATATCAACATATCCAAATATAGAAAAATTTTTTTAATCATATATATATATATATATATATATATATATATACATATATATACTTTTAGTCCGTTTTTTTATCCCCCTCCTCCTTCTCCGCCTCTTCTTCCTTTGTTGTTTAATTCCTTGTCATCAATTTTAAATACATACTAATCTTCCTTGCCAACTCACAGCGTTCATAAGCTTAACTGCCGATTTTTTCTCTTTCTTCTTCTTTTTTAACTCACAGCGTTTCCAACCGGCGTTCATAAGCTAACTGTTTATTTTCTCTCTCTTTCTTCTTCTTCTTCTTCTTCTTCTTCTTCTTCTTCTTCTTCTTCTTCTTCTTCTTCTTCTTCTTCTTCTTCTTCTTCTTCTTCTTCTTTTTTTTTTAACTCACAGCGTTTCCAATCGGCGTTATAAGCTAACTGTCGATTTTTCTCTTTCTTCCTCTTTTTTTAAAAAACTTTTTTAACATTTCGTTCTTTCTTTATCCCTTTCTACTGTTTATTACACGTAACTATTTTTTTATATAATTAGTATATGTGTTATATATACGATTATACATATTCTACATTATTTTTTATTTATATTTAGATAGCTTTGGATTTGCTCTATCAATTTAGTTTGATTAATTTGATAAGACTTAAAAGCATCAGGATGGCGAGTAATTACCTTATTTAATTGTCTAAATATTTTATTTTGATCACCACCTTGTTTAATCATTCTTATTATTAGGTCAGAAATTGAGGGCATAAAATCTACCAATGTTAAGGTAACACGAGCAATCCTTAGAAATTCGGACATAATACTCCCGTAAAATATATACACAGGGCAGGTACTATTTTTATGTGGCATCCGCACGATACGAAAAGGAAATGAATTTCTTTATCAAACAGTTTATAGATAAATATTTTATCTTTAATTTTTATATCCAAATCAAGAAAAGTAGCTAGTGTTCCCTTATGTTCACAGTTTAATTTTAACTCTTTAGGATATATTAAATGTTTAGTATTTGCAAACTCATCGCTATCATTAATGCAAACAAGGTCGTCAATATATCGCCTACATCCATGATAACTACACGCTCTAGATATATCGTTTTTTATTAATGATGATATATACATATATTCAAGTCTATGCAAATATAGATTTGCCTAAAATGGAGAAGGATCCAAACCCATTGGAATACCTATTGTTTGGAGTGGTACTTTATTTCCTATTTGAAAGTAACTCTCTTTTATAAGGTGACTTCTAAGCATTGTCAGATCAGTTTTGGACACACTCGTCTTACCATTTTTAGTTTTACACCAAAAGGCTTTAGATTTTGCAAAGTCTATGTATTTACCTTTTCCTCCTGCAAAAGCTAAATCTATAGTATTACCTAATTCTTTAATGAGTTCTTTATGTGGTATTTTTGTATATAATGTACTAAAATCATATGTCGAGATTGATTTAGCCTGTTTACGAGAATTAATACGATCTAATTTTTCTTTTACTAGATCTGAATTATTTACCACCCAAAATAGGTTTATATTACTATAGAATTTACTTTTCTTATGGAAATTATTTATTTGATTTATAATTAATTTAAAGACTTTAGATACAGCCTTACTTAAAGGTTTAGTGATGCACATTTTTGAGGCAACAATAAAACGAACGCCAACTGGTGTTTTATGCATTTTAGGTATCCAATACATAGATGGAAGTTTTTTGTACTTTTCTTCTAATTTTAATCCTAATTTTTCACAAATAACAGTATTGTTTATAATAATATTATCGCCTTTACTATTACTTAATTTATAAGTATATGAAGCTTCACCTATTATTCCTACTTCTAGCAATAAGCGTTGTATATAATATTTTTTACAGATAAAAGCTATATTATTTGTCGCCTTATCAATAGGAACTATTACACACCTATTTTGAAGCATTTCAAGCTCCGTAGTTATTTGTGGATTTCTAAGGAGGGGATTCGTTTTTTTAGGGTGTTTAAATTCTTTTAAACGTTCTACTTTTTTGTTTACGAATCTAAGTACATTATTTTTCCATGCGTCAAATGTAGAGTGTAATAGTTTATGCTTTTTTGCCATGGAGGCAGTGAAATTATCTAACGCTTTATTTATTTCCATAACACATTTCGCATAATTTAAACATTTAGGTTCTCTATAGTTTGGGCCTTTACTTAGGAGTTTTCTTAATTTAGAATTTTTAACTATCGCTAGATTACCGGTAATTATATGCCCTATGTCAGTATTACATAAAGGGGAGGATTCACATTCACATGATGGTATATACATTTTATCATTATCAGTAATATCTAAATTCTCTACAGTTTCTTTATAGTCAAAAACCTTATTCCGTATAGTTTGCCCTAGTTTATATGTTACTATTGGTTTCTGTTCTTCTTTTGTAAGTTCATTGGGCAGTGACTGAATGATTTCTGGATTATTAAATACTTTAGGCAGATTTATATCATCAAATCCTTTATTTTCATACAGGACTACACAAACATTTCGAGGTTTATTTTTTATACCCTCAACAGGTGGCTTGTATAATTTTGTATCGATAATATCCATGATATACCCATACCATTGAGGAAGTTCTTCTTTCCTATATATCATATCCGGGTTTAATAATATTTTAGATGCTATGTCTTTTAATACTTTTTTCTTTGTTTTATTAAGAAGTTTTCTAATGTAATTAAAAGACTCGGAAATATTAGTCATGATAATCTCTTTAGTTTTTAAAAAAAATTCCTCGCACGAAACGGCAGATTCTCTATTGTTTCTATTTACATGTGTTCTATCGTTAGTGCCATAGCGAGGCATATATATATATATATATATATATATATATATATATATATATATATATATATATATATATATATATATATATATATATACCCATAGTAGACTTTACATTTATTAAATTATACCTTTTCTTATATTTTCAATTTTTCATGATCTTTTTTGTGTTAAAATAAAAAAAAATGTATGCTCCATTACTGATTCTTGTTTCAAAACAAAAAAACTTCGGTACAATTAAGGACCGTTTCATTTTCAGAAGAAAATCCGTATTTCTATTTAACAATTATCGAGCTTTTATTTCAAAAAGTTGGTCTATATAAAGAATATGAAAAACATATATTTTCCCTCCTCCTCTCTCTCTCTCTCTCTCTCTCTCTATCTATCTATCTATCTATCTGGGTTCTTACAAAAATATATTTAAATATGTACTTTTTATAGTAAACTGAAATGTTCCAAATTGCAAGCTTAATGTATATATACATTTCTCTTTATTTTGCTGTGAAACGCGCCTAAGATGTAGAAGAAGTATTGAATTTGAAAAACAAAACATGAATAAATAAAATATAAATATATTGAAAATATTTTTGTTTGTGAGACACAAAGGAATTACAGATATTTGCCTTTATATGAAAATAAAGAAAGTGAAAGAACGAATGAAAGTTATGGTTGTGGTTGTTCAACGATATGTTGTATAGCGGGCTAAGGCCGGAGAGGGAGGCCCTAGGAGAGACGCAGTGAGTAGGAGATAGCCCTAGCCCTTGTAGTCGGTACTATGCTCGTACACATTCACCTTAATTTAGACTGAAAGATAGAAGGAAAGGTAGAAAGAAACAAGGCAGTATTTAGAAAAGAGAACTAGAGAGAAAGACAAAAATCAAACGCAAATACAAACACATACAGTTCGTGAAACCGTTTTAATGTTTTAGCGTTAAGTGGGGACATTTTTATTTTACTATTGTTTTTTTTTAATGATTTTGCTGCCCGCAATTGGGGAGAGTGTTGTTTGTAACACGAAGTGACGTTTTTTTTTTTTGCGGGGGGGGGGGGGGGGGGAAGCGGATTTTGCAAACTGAAAGAGAAAAGAAAGGGAAATTAAATAATTCAACGATTTGTTTCGGTTATTGCTAATGAGCAATCAAGCAATGTCGGGCTTTGTGTCCTCGTCGTTCTCCTGTGAGGAGAGAGGCAGTGATGTTTTTTTTTGTTGGTTATTTTTTTTTCCGAAAATTAATTTTTTTTGATGCATTCATTGTAATTTGTTTTGTTTTGTTGTTTTATAAAAAGAAAAAAAAGAGAAATAGATAAAAAAAAAGAAGAAATGTGTTTTAGTGAATGTCGAACCATGGAAAAAGGAAGATGTGTGAATCGGATATTTTATGAACGGAAGAAAGGGAGATAACGCATGGATATTTCAACTCTCTGTTTCTTTGGAATGCAACATTATTGGTTTCCGTGTTTTTGTGTTTTTTTCAGAAAATTATTCTTTTTGTTTGATGCATTAATGTTTTTTTTTTGTTTTGTTTGTTGTTGAAAAAGAAGGATTTTCGCCGTGTTTGTGATTTGAACCTATAATTGGTGGTGGTGTGTGTGTGGGAGGGGGGAGACACACATAAAAGAAAAAGTATTATTATTTATTTTGTGCTTGAGCAGAGGTCTATTTTCCTTCTTGTATGGAATAATTATTTAAAGAAAAAATAGTAATAAAGGTTGAAGGAGTTTTAAGAGGTAGGCCAATGTTGTGTGAGATCCTATGTACGCTAGCGGTACGTATTTTTCTCTCGCTTCCAAGGGAATGGTGTATAATCAAAGGTTAATTGGGTCTTGTCGAAGTATATGTGTTTCCGAAATAAAGAGATTTTGAAGCCAAATCCAGGGTCAAGTTCTCTCTTGTGCCACGTGTGTAAATTAACAGCTAAACACGACCAAATGGTACAGCCAACCCGACGAATAGCCGAATAATCAACACAGCACCACGAAATAAACCATAACAGACGGGGACAGATCATTAGGTACGTAATAGATATATGAAGATAAGGAAGTTGGAGGGAGAGGTTAAAGTTATGGCTATGGATGTATTGTTATTATGGTCATTGAAATTCAACTAATATATATATATATATATATATATATATATATATATATATATATCTTACTATTTCATGGATCCACATAAAATGGACAATACATTCCTAAATCTGATTGAAACACACTTCCCCGTAACCAATCTCCTGCATAAAATATTCAATAAAAATAACCTAAAACTATCCTACAGCTGCTGCGAAAACCTAGAAATGATAATTAAGGCACCCAATAACAAAATACTAAAAAGAACAGCAGAGAGGAAGAAAAAATAACAAATTGCACAAAAAGTGACAAATATGGCAAAAATAACACTAAGAAGAACAAACATATAAACACTACAAATAGAAATAACCAAAACCCTAATAGTAATTACCCGAATAAAAATGAAAAAGTTCGCAATGAAGAGAAAAGATGTAACTGTATAAATCGTACACTTTGTCCACTACAAAATAAATGCCTAACCAAAAGTATTGTTTACCAAGCCACACTATTTGCCAAGGAAAGACCGAATAACAGGAAGTACTATGTGAGTATAACCTCCTTAGATTTTAAAACCAGATATTACGACTACAAAAGCACATTTAAAAACAGAGAACGTCGAATTAAAACAACACTAGCAAACCACTATTGGGAGCTCAAAGAAAATGGACGCTCACCAATAATTGAATGGAAAATAATACGACAGGCCAGTACATGTAGAAATTTAGACAACCCGTGTAGATTATGTCTGAATGAGAAATTTGAAATCTTAAACTTTAAAGACCTCCAAAATCTATTAAACTGTAGAAGTGAGATAGCAAACAGCTGCTTACACAGAATAAAATTTACCTTAAGCTAACAATACATAAATAAATAAATAGATAAACAAACAAATAAGTAAAACCTAAAAATTTTCAAACTAAATCCTAAAATAGCAATACAAAGAACCAAATGTCAAAATAAGGTCACCCATTATATTGACACAGAAAAAGAAACAAGGATAGAACAATAGAATATGAAATAGGAAGTAAAACTAACCGGACCTTTGTTCGTGAGAAGCCCAACGATTGGCTAAGAGAACAACAAAGAATATGAATGGTTAACTAGCTAGTCGTGTATATATATATATATATATATATATATATATATATATATATATATATATATATATATATATATATATATGATAATATTTGTTATTGTTTATTATCTATGTATGTATACGTTTTGTCATTTATATATATATACATATATATATATATATATATATAGAGAGAGAGAGAGAGAGAGAGAGAGAAAGAAAGAGGGAGAGAGGAGCCAGACAGATCCGTATTAAACCGACTTTATTTGTACCTCTGGAACGACAGGTGAATGACTCATCAGTGTACATCAGTTCTCATAATCATAGAAACTATTGCTTTTCCCGCGCGAATGCGTTTATACGTATTTACCTAACATACTGATCGCCTACTCGGCTCAAGTTTCATACTAGTTGAGCATATGTCTTCGACAATCAGTCCGGCGGAGGATGAGTCACTGTGACATCAGCTGGCCGTACTCTGTTTAGGTGAGCTATGGTCCGGCTCACTCCTTAGAGTTGCGCAATCCTAGGCATTACCTTCTCTCATTGAGAAGAGGTTGGCTTATTGTTCACAACCTGATGCACCCCTGTCGGTGAATGCCGACGGGTCTGTTAATAGTTATTATTCTGGGTCCAGATTGCACCATCCGTCTGGTGCGCTGGTTTATCCTTTTTCCCCCACCTTCCCGATCTTGTGCCACACCTTCTTCCGGTGGAAAAGGAAGTAAATAATAGTAATATCTCTGCTCCTATTATGATAGTTTTTTTATCCTGTCTACCGCTATCTACATTTTTATTTAATTTTTTCCTTTATACAATCATTTGTTTATGAAAAGAAGACCTTTATACTTACACGATATGGGGGTCTGTTTTTTGGCCCTTCAGTTAGGAGCAAAGTGTAGTATCTGTTCTGATACTGCACCGCATCTTTTCTGTCCTCGATCAGTAAAGTAGAGATAACATTTTTTTAGATTGAGGCAATTTTTATTTTTGCCCCAATTCAGAGTGGAGCTGACCTTGTGTCTAACTCTGTCCTTATGGGTAAGCAAGTAAATAGTGACGGGTTTATCAAATCTCTCTCTAGTATATCAGTTTGGTCATGCTCTCTCTGTATCAAAAACCAAGCGGAACTTCTATGAACAAAGTTTCTTTCCTAGAAAACCCCCTCTGTGGAACAAGATACCACGAGTCTGCTTTCCAACCGACTACAGCATGGTCGTTATCAAGTCTAATGTGAACAAATACTTGTCGAGTCGTCCTCTTGGAAAATCAACTCCTCTTAAATAATTTATGCTCATTACACCCATTGTTTCCAATCCTCTCGTGACTGCGATAAACGTCCACCAACAATCCTTTTAGCCCTTATCTTCGAGTGAACCCCGACCTTAACAAGCTGTGACCTATCAGTAACCCCCCTCCAAAAGAACAAACTTACCTCATCTTCAAATCACGAGCAAACTTCCCACGATTTCAGAGTCAGTTGTGAAGATTAACATGGTTGTTTTGTCCCTTCAACCTGATTTTGTAGGCTGCCGAGTCTTATAGAGTGAGGTGAAACAACAAAAGAACGGTTGTAAACGTTATGTGTGTGTGTGAGATAGATAGATAGATAGATAGATAGAGAGAGAGAGAGAGAGAGAGAGAGGGGGGGGGGAGAATGATTTTAAATCAATGGCTTTGTTTAGGAGACTTTAGTCAGGATTGAGTGAACACGCTACCACTCTCACTCAATGTGCGTACATCCCCTAAAGCATTCCATGAACGGTGGCAACATTATATTGTCAGAACTATGCAATCTGAATCTCCGTTTTTTAGCAGAGCCACCCATAGCGGACAGGTTTGACACCAAGCGCTATTTTTTATGGAAGGCGCTTCAGACAAGGCATGAAGCCACTTGATGTAAGGTACTAAAAAAACTACTACAAGGTCAAAAACTAGCCAACGATAAGTGTTAGATGGATAGATTCCGATCCAGAAAACAGCAACCCTTCCCCCTTTGTCAGAGACAAAATAAGGGAAGCGAGAGTTACGAGGCTGCCGAAAATAAACACAAGGATCTACTCTCCTAGGACCGCAACCAAGTTAACAGGGCTTTGATGAAAATGCAGGCGGAGTCGGCATCAGGATTCGTCGTCCTCTGGTTGTCGCTGTGTGTGGCAAACAAAGTCATGTCAGACACGGAACTGCAAATCAATGGAATGAAAATGGCAACGTTGCTTTTGTATCATTACTTTGTATGTTCTGGACAAGACCTTTCTCCGACTTCGCATGCTGTTCTCGGTTTCGTTGGTTAAATCCAACAATCCTGCAGATAAACTAATAGCCACAAGGGTTTCTTCATGAAGACCGGACAGTCCTGAAGAACGATCTTTATGAGTTTTCTGTATAAGTACGACTCGCTTAACAACAATAACAATGTGTCTACATATATGTATATGGAGAAAGTAATTTTGATTAAATCCGAAAAAATTGGAAAAGTAAGTAAAACCAATGAGTAACCACCCAGATGAAAAAGCAAATCAAATCAAACTCATGTGTATGTTTAATATTTTGTATGTATTTATCAACAGAATTCTCTGGAGTAAGATCTGGTTTTGATTGATAAATCTAAAGATGTATGCAAAATAGATATGAGGATGTAGGACGGGATGAGGCGAAGAGAAAGAATAAAGCAATAAAAAAATGGGGGCGAAAACTGAAGAGACTGTAGGTATATATATATATATATATATATATATATATATATATATATATATATATATATGGAGAGTTGGAAGGATGAAATGTCCAACGTGTGAGTTGATCAGATATGTATGTAAGCGAGTCAATAGATCACGATGTATCAGGGTCCAAGAAAATATGTGTACGTAGATATGACAGAAATAAATTGACACATCACAAAAATAATTTATACATGTTTTAAGTTTAAAAAACATTGATCGCCATTTTGTTCTGTGTTTATCTCGCAAAGCGGGTTGGATTTCTTTTTCCACCATACATGGTAAAAAGTTCAGGATGAAGTTCAGCCGTCTTGAGTTCTACTGTAGGGTATCTAGCCGCCTTTGTTTCGGCTACCCTGAATTTCATTTTTGATATGGTGTCGTCGTTTGTGTTCATTACATTTCCGTACCAACGGAGAGAGGCGTAACTTCGGACATCGTTGCGTCTGGCCAGAGAGCGGAAGTCAAACGCAACATCATTCCTCCATGACTGATAGTCTGCTTCCTTCGTCGACGGCCAGCACTTGAAGACGTACACAGCAGCAGTAAAAATTTATAACATAAATATTTTATACTAATTGACATTTTTGTTTTTCAGATATAGATATGTCTATAATATACAGTCAAACCTCGGTTAACGAACGTCTCAGAACTGGAACAATATGGATTTTGAACAAATGGAAATGCCTCAGTTTTCTAACACACTTTCGATTTCCGAATCACACCGACGACAACCGATACATACCGACTGATGAAACGTTAACACTTCTGGGCAAGATTGCCACTTCTGGGTTTTTAAATCCAGATCTGGATTAAAAAAAAATCAATCTGGGTTATTATTGTTTGGATCTGGGTTTTTTTAGGAACTATATTTTAAAATACCTGCTAAAATTACAAAAAAAATGTACACTAAAATAGTTTTAATTAATATAACATTCACAGAGCATATGTTATTTATGAAATAAGGTTTTATAATAACCATTAAACTTGGTATTGAAAACAATAATAAAACTGATGTTTAATAATTGTGTATATTGACCCATTCGATATCTAAAAATAGTCTATATATAAGAATTAACGAATTAATATCTTTTTTTTGTTTTTAATGGTATAAACTTCCAAGGACAGTCGTTGAAAATACACCGACCACGATATTACCAACCGCTCTTAGAAATGGCGGAAACTCCTTCAGCTGTTGTTCCAGGTAAAATATTCATGTTATTCTCAGATTTGAAAAGAAAATTCTGAAAGATTACATTATCTGAAGATACTTAGTTATATAACATTTTTACTTAGTTATATAACGTTCTTTAATTGTTTATATAACGTTCATTACTTAGTTATATTAGGTAAATTTACTTAGTTATACTACGTTCTTAAATTAGTTATATAACCTTCATTTACTTAGTTAAAGAAGGTTCTTTAATTAGTTATACATCGTTCTTTAATTAGTTATATAAGGTTCTTTAATTACTTATACAACGTTCGTTACTTAGTTATAAAACGTTTTTTACTTAGTTATACAATGTTATTTAATTAGTTATACAGCGTTCTTTACTTAGTTATATTACATAAATTTACTTAGTTATATAACGTTTTTTAAATAGTTAAATAACGTACTTTACTTAGTTAAGTTACGTAAAGTTACTTAGTTATATAACGTTCTTTTAATTAGTTATATAACGTTATTAACTTAGTTATATAATTTTCTTTATTTAGTTATACAACGTTCTTTAATTAGTTATATAACGTTCATTACTTAGTTATATTACGTAAATTTACTTAGATATGTAACGTTCTTTAATTAGTTTTATAACCTTCATTTACTTAGTTATATAATGTTCTGTAATTAGTTATACAACGTTCTTTAATTAGTTATATACGGTTCTTTAATTAGTTATACAGCGTTCGTTTCTTAGTTATATAACATTTTTCCTTAGTTATATAACGCCTTTTAATTAGTTATATTACGTAAATGTACTTAGTTATATAACTCTTCTTAACTAGTTATACAACGTTCTTTAATTTGTTATATAATGTTCTTTACTTAGTTATATAACGTTCTCGTCTTTGAGTTCATTTACGAAGGTAACATACGAAAGTCTGTAAATTCCTTCAAATAGTTTTGGATGACATTACTTCTAATTATTATGAGTCACAGAGCCATTATATTCGTTAAGGGTGCTACATTACATAAGACTGAAAAGAAAAACTTGTTTTTCTTTGACCAACGATTTCGTCTAGCATTTTGATAAGTATTTTCTTACAGCAGTTTTGATCACAAATGAAGACTCAGAACACAAAGGATTTCCTGGTGTATGTAGACAATAACCTTCTTCCTAATCATGTTCTGAGATCATTTGTTCACATCTAAGCAGACAACTGTCTATGCCAGCATATTAAAGAGCACTAGTGATCAGCTCTCATTGATTCTCTCTATCTTCTAATCTGGCGCACGTGGTGCAATGGGGGGGGGGGGGTGAAGTGGATTGTTACTTTCCAAACTTCTAAACCTAAAATTGTCTCATTCTATCACCAACGCCTGGATACTTGTTTTGCTCCAGTCGAAATGAATAGCTCTATTCTTGAGGAAGCCGTTTACGTTGATAAGCTCATAGGACTGACTTTCACTCTAGACCTAAAATCGAAGGCTTACACCCAATCTGTTGCTAAGATCCCCATAAAAAAGGTTGGATCATTCTACCGCTCCAGAAAGTACCTGACTCCTGATACGATCCTCTACCTATATAAGAGTCAGATATGTCTCAAGATAGAGTACTAATACCACATCTGGGGAGGTACCCCATCAGAGTACTCTTCGTTGTCTTGTCAGAGTTTAAAATTGACTCAGAAATCTAGTGGGTGATGATTTCTTACGTTCCTTACAGTCCCTTTCTCACAGAAGAGACGTTTCTACTCTCTCTATTAGAATGTCTATGTAAGGTGCTCGACTGAACCCCAATCTCTGGTTCCTCCTTGTAAGAAATTCGCAGTTAAAAGTCATCTTACTAGCACAATGTAGAAAATCTTTCATTTTTTCCTAAGTTTACCTAGCACCAGGCGGAATTTCTACGAACAGTGCTTCTTTGCAAGGGATTCCCATCTATGCAACACATTGCCACAGGACTGCTTCCTTGCAGATTACATTTTGGTAGTCTTGAAAGCCAATGTCAACAGATTCTTATCAAGAACAGTTCCCACAAGTATTTGACCTTGATTCTATTATTCCATCTAATTAATCCTTATCCTCGAATGGCATCTGGCCTTGATAACTGGTGATAATTTAGTAATATATATATATAATAATATTCATAAATAAATATTAAATTATATTTACCAACAGACGACGTCGATTCGAGCTTATGCTCTTATCAGTGCAAGAGAGTTATAATTTCAGACGGCCACAAGGCACAAACCCGGTTCACAGAGTCACCTTTGACTCCGCACACTTTCGCTCTATCATCGGAAATTATCACGTGATACGGATAAATTAAGTTATATTTATGTCAATTGCGGCGGTCTATAAACATCAAGACAGCCCATAGGACTCAACGAGCCTAATCGGAGCCTCGCTTGGTAGCTTAAGTAAATGTCTATCTTTTAATATCTTCCAACAGTGAAATAATCGATGTTAATTTTACTTTGTTCGCATTGTAAACTTGACCGTAAACAAAAACTGTGAAACATTTAAATTTCTCGGGTAATATTTAGCCCAGTGTCTGTTTTTTTTTAATTTTTAGAATTTAAAATTTGTTTACCTTTATTCATCCCAAAAAGGCACGCTACCACTCAGACGTAAGGGCTACTATGATTAATGACCAGATTTATAAGGGGCGACCTAAGTAGGAAGTTGTGTAGCAAGATGTTTATTCACATTATATTTACATTTCTTGCATGTTGGTAAGGTCAGAGAAACAGAGAGCAGGAAGGCAATTCCAAAGGCAAGCGACATGAGTTAAATCTATTAGAGTGTAAAACTTTCTGGAATCTGGGGATCTCTACAGTTAAGAGATTTGCCGATTGACGGGTTAGTCTGGGGTATTTACGCTGATAGGTTAGAGACTCTTTTTTGCACACTGTTCAAGAGGGATAGAATAATGTTTGGTTCACCAGTCCAGATGTTGGGATGAATACTCCATGCATGAGCGAAAAGTGACTTTATAAAAATATAGGATAGTCGCAGGTGTGAGAAGTTTTCTAGCACGGTAGACGGAGCCCACCTTCTTTGCAGCAGACTTGGCAGTGTCTTCTACGTATTTATTTCAATTCATGTTGCCTGTGAATGTTAGGTCAAGGGGCTTTAACGTTGAACTTTCGGGAAGGGTTCTATCGGGCATGACAATCGGTGGTTGGAAAGATTTATTATAATTATTGTGCTAACTGTCGGACCATATTCACTCCTGAAATATTTCTTCCACTTTATGTCTCCCTCGTGAGACCACTGTTAAAGTATGGTGTCCAGGCCTCTGCTCCATATCTAATACGTGATATCCAACATCTGACGAGAGTTCAACGACTGGCTTCTCGAATAGCGCAGGGACTATGGGATCTGCCATACGAGAGCTGACTCAAGAAGCTTAACCTTTCTTTCTTTTAGCACCGACTCACTTTGGCCATTATAATCTCTCTCAGGAACTATTATTCAGTCCTACATCAGAAAGAGGTCTACGCGGGCGTTACCAGAAACTGTAACCCCCGATTTCGATTGAACCGGAAGAAAGCCGTTTTCTCAACCAGGATCACTGGACCTTGGAATGGACTTCCAGGCGATGCAGTGAATGCGCAAACTATGCAGCTAATACAAGGCGAAATTGAACAGGTGCTGGGCTACTGCATCCTTTTCTGTGTAAATTTCTCCCACCCTTTTCCTACATGACAATTGACACAATTCTTTTATTTTTTGCTAAATTTATTGAATTGAATTGAATACTCTCTCTTAATCGTAAAAGAAGATATTTTAAATCAATGATTAGGTAATAGACTTTTTAAATGCATATTTACGCAAGCGAATGGCGTCGTGTCAGTAGAAGAGGAAATCGAAAAAAAATTAATGTAGAATTGCAAATTTTGTTTGCTTATTAATCCTCCACTCTATAATAAAGACCAACGTGTATTTATTTGTCTATAAAAATATATGTACCTCTATCCTGTCACGAAAAAATTAGCGAGTAAAACACGTTCCCTTTTCTATTTAAAGTTGTGGGTGGAAGCGAGAAAGCATGTCGCAAGTCAGAAAACCAGCGTACACTTACTCCGCCGTCTGAAATGAATTGAGACAAAAATACCCCACTCTGTAATAAAACGTGGGTGTTTTCTTTTCTTTATGTCTAAAAAAATGATAATAATTTATATATGAACATTAAATTACTGACGTAGTTCTAAGATTTTATATGAATATTTTAGTAGTGTATCTAGATAAATAGCGAGTGCGAACACTGGCGAAGCATATTTTTTGCCGGTCATTTTAGCAAAGGGCATACACTAGTTATTAAAGAGCATATTCATTTTTTAATTATATATATATACTAGCAACTCCACCCCCCTCCGGGCAGCAATTAATCTAGCTATAGTGTTATCTACATAAAAACAAAGCAACAATTTTCTTTTAATTTAAAGAAAAACAACAAAAAGGTGATTGTCATTGTGTTATCTGATATATTCCAATGGTAAGATTTGATTTTGTATAAGTATAAAAATGAATTCCCCATAGATGAGCATTGATAATTTGCATTATTTGTATTACCATGTATATATATATATATATATATATATATATATATATATATATATATATATACACACATACACACACACACACACATATATATATATATATATATATATATATATATATATATATATATATATATATATATATATACATAATTATAAATATTTGTTTATCTACATACGTATACGTTTCATCCTTCCGGAATCGTCAGTGTAGAGATAATTATGCAAGCTGGTTGCAGGATTCGAAATCCCGGAAGAAGTCACGTTTTAAAATTCAAATTCTGACATTTGAACCCACATGGTCACCATAAACAACTTCAAATCTTTTTCTAAAACTATGATAC
>OY744522.1:110585725-110668225 GCA_963556195.1 Sepiola atlantica
CTCTTGTGTGACAAACCGACGAAAATTATATTTCAAGCTTTAGCTTCATAGCCAGGGCGGAAATTACTTTTAAAACTTAAGAGCAATAGACGGGCACAGTTATATTTCTTACGTAAGCGTCACAGACGGGCGAAAATTATATTTCAAAGAAGTGTAACGGACGAAAACAAATTATATTTCAAGCTTTAGCTTCATAGCCACGGAGGAAATTACTTTTAAAACTTAAGAGCAATAGACGGGCACAGTTATATTTCTTACGTAAGCGTCACAGACGGGCGAAAATTATATTTCAAAGAAGTGTAACGGACGAAAACAAATTATATTTCAAGCTTTAGCTTCATAGCCACGGAGGAAATTACTTTTAAAACTTAAGAGCAATAGACGGGCACAGTTATATTTCTTACGTAAGCGTCACAGACGGGCGAAAATTATATTTCAAAGAAGTGTAACGGACGAAAACAAATTATATTTCAAGCTTTAGCTTCATAGCCACGGAGGAAATTACTTTTAAAACTTAAGAGCAATAGACGGGCACAGTTATATTTCTTACGTAAGCGTCACAGACGGGCGAAAATTATATTTCAAAGAAGTGTAACGGACGAAAACAAATTATATTTCAAGCTTTAGCTTCATAGCCACGGAGGAAATTACTTTTAAAACTTAAGAGCAATAGACGGGCACAGTTATATTTCTTACGTAAGCGTCACAGACGGGCGAAAATTATATTTCAAAGAAGTGTAACAGACGAAAACAAATTATATTTCAAATTCAAGCGTAAGAGACCAGCGAAAATTATATTTCAGACTTAAGCGTGAGAGACGAACGAAAATTATATTTAAAAAATAATTATTACAGACAGACGGAAATTGTATTTCAAACTTAAGCGTGACAGACACAGTCTCTTTTAGAGGCACTTGGTTGCATCTCATTATAAATAAGAATTAAGAAATAAGAATGCATAGGATAATCCACGTCGATGATTCTGTATATCAAGAAATTAGATCGGGCATTCTATAATTGACATCAAACGTGTATAATTTCCCGCCTATTTTTACCGGGACAAACAAATGGTAGATGAATAAATGTTTAGCAACAATGCTGATTTAAATATAGGTTCTGAATGAAAAAGGAAAATGTTGAACTGAGTCCCCTGTTTCGTTCCCACTTGGTAAGTAGGTCGCTACGCACGGATAACTCATCCAACGTTCACACAATGTCATATACCGTTTGAAACAATTGTCTATCGCGTACAATACGATTTAAGTGGTCCCGATAGGACGCAGCTGCTTATTAGATGACTTTACCTATATATATATATATATATATATATATATATATATATATATATATATATATATATATATATATATATACATATATATACATATATATATATATACATATATATACATATACATATATATATATATATACATATATATACATATATATATATATACATATATATATATATATATATATATATATATATATATATATATATATAAGAAAGGGTATTTAGATATATTTTTTAAACAATTGTTTCGTAATAGTATTATATATTTTTTTTTGAAAAAACATAACAATGGTGGTGTAAAATAAATACAATTTATTTTAATCTTAGCTTTCGAGATTATACTTGTCCTTGTCAAAGAGTGTTTTTCTTTTCTTCTTTTTCTTCATCGTCCGATGGAATTGAACTTCGTGTCAGAAAATCACGTTATGTCTGAAGGCGAGGTCGCGCCGGTTTGAATAAATATTTAGACATATTTTTTAAACCATTGTTTCGTAATAGTATTATATTTTTTTTGTTGAAAAAACCATGAGTAAAGTATATATGTAAAGGAGTAAGGCTACCAACATTTGTAAAATGTTTTTTTCAACATTTATTTATTATTTTGTTATTTTATCATTTTATAATTTTATATAACGCGTTTCAATTTGAAGGAGTGTTTTTTTCTTTCCTAAAATGAAACAATATTCTTTCAAATCGAAAGAATCGATTTACATATCTGATGAAAGTGGACTACCGCTTGAAACGCGTTATTAAAATGATAAAATAACAAAATAATAAATAAATGTTGAAAATAACATTTTACAAATGTTGGTAGCCTTACTCCTTTACACACACACACACACACACTATATATATATATATATATATATATATATATATATATATATATATATGCCTCTCTGTCTCTGTCTGTCTGTCTCTCTCTCTCTCTCTCTCTCTCTCTATATATATATATATATATAAATAAATATTAATCATTTATTACCCACAGACATCGATGTATCGATGCTTATGCAATCTTCAGTGCAGGAAGTTAATTTCCGACGGTCGGCGGGAGCGAACTCCGATCACAAATCGCCACTGATTCGCAGTCAAGAGCATATCCCGTTGGCCACCACAAATTAGCTTAGAATTTAGGAGGGTGCTGTAGTTTGCCTGAACCACTGTGCGTATTGTGTAATAATTTAATGATTTGACAGCAATGACAATGCGATATTCACTTGAAGACACTGTTTGATAGAATTGAAGTTAAACGACAATATTGAAAAATTCACTGATTATCAATTAATTATTTACCAACGTATTATATCGAATTAAAAATGGTATTGTGTCATGTTTTATTTCCTATTTTATATTTTAAGATGTAATAATGGATATATTAATTTTCTGCAGAATTGCTACAAGCATAACCTCAACACTTCGGTTTCCGGCGTATAGGCGATAAACACTCTCTGTGTTGAATGGATATTCCTTTTAAAAATAAGGTGATACCTCGAAATATAACATTGGAACTAAAGCATGAAACCATACAATTATTGATTCGATACAAAACGCACAGTACCTAAAGCAAACTACAACACTCTTTTAATTATATATATATATATATATATATATATATATATATATATATATATATATATATATATATATATATATTTATATATATAATATATATATATATATATATATATATAATATTTTTATATTTAAAATATAAATTTGATAAGATAAAGCAATTGTAATATGTAATAGCCAAATAGTGTGAGGCTAGAGCTATGGTTTAAAATATTTTTATTTAATTTAAACCACGTCAAATGTTAGGAAGAACAGATTCACACCATTTCACAAAAAAACTGTTTTTTATTTCCAGCATATAATTGTTTCGGCTTACTACGAAGATATTTATAAAATACTTCTGTATCCTATGCATTTATTTCTTGGGGGTGGGTATCTTCAGTGGTCATGTATAAACAAAGAAATAGAAATAAAAAACAAAGAAAAAATGAAAGATTTCAGGCAAGTAAGGCCTGGATTACAGTCAGTACTCATTATCATTTTTATTTTATTTCTAGTAGAAATAAATACATTTACAACATTATTTATTGCAGTTCTAGGAATTCAAGATCAACAACGATCGTTTCCGAAACGCCTAGGATCTGTTTTTATTTTCTTATTTTTTTACATAGATTCCAATATGTTAACTCTTAAGCGCCTTATACAAACGGTCACAAGTAGAGGTTCAGTGATAACATCAATATATTCCACTTATTACATATTTTTAATTATATATATATATATATATATATATATATATATATAATCCGAGTATGGTATAGATCCACAGGGTATAAATACAAGGAGTCTTATCTGCGTTCTCTTCCTCTCTTTCTGTTTCTTTCCTCTGTCCCGTGTAGCTCTAATCTATGCCTCCAATTTTTATTTTAATATTTCCTTTTCTTTTTCTCTTTTTTCTTTTTCTTTTTCTTTTTTCTTTTTACTTATACTTTTGTTTTTGTTTTATTTATTTTTTATTCATATTCAATATATATATATATATATATATATATATATATATATATATATATATATATATATATATATATATATATATATATATATATATAATATCGTACCAAGAAATCTAACCATGCAACATTAGGAGAGAACCGAATGAAGACAGCAGATTTTGGACCAATAAAGAGCTCAATAATCTACTGAATAAATTTATATAACTAATAAATTTCAACCTCCTAAATAGGATGCTCCTGTGGGTATGGCCCTTAATAACAGTAGCACCTTACGTCTCAGTGTCAATTGTCTTGTTTGGGACCAATAAAAGCAAAATAAAAAGAAGATTTTAATGATAATAAATGATACTTAGTGTAATACTAAACCAAACTTTTGCATCATTTCCTATGACCAGAATTGTATTAGAATAGAATATTTAAGAATAATTTATTTCATAAAATTATTTTCATTTGTAATTTCGTTATTCTTATTATTTTCTCTAACTTCTCAAGAGAATTCTCAATTTTCAAATATTCTCAATTTCCCAAATTGGTGACGTGTTCATTATTTATCCATTTTCAATATTTTCAATCTCCACTTTTTATTCATGTTAAAATATAATCGATAATGGAGGAATTATTTTCAATGTTTGTCAACGTGAAACAGAACACTAAATTTTAATATTTTCATAACATGATAGACATAAAAACACGCCCTATTCGTGCAAAGGACACCTCATCTCCAACATTAGATAATAAGAAATGCCTTGAATTGAAAATTCGTGACGATCACTCGGTTTCTTAACGAAATAACCAAGCGTTTATTTACAACCATGTTTTTATTTCTTTTCTTTTCCTAGTTTACTTTGCAATATTAAAAATATATAAGCATCTTATTATTGCTTTTATGGATAAGTAAATAAACTAGACATCTCCGTTCTTCTTTCTTTGGGCACACATTGAAATCATGTAATGAATAAGTTTATCCCTAATGTATAAAATGGAAGGTATTATGCGCGGCATCAGTCTATGTGAAAGAAAAAGAAACACCTCGATCAGGCAGAACACTTGAGTAAACGACATCATGACTGCCATACGTACGGTTAGACATAGATGGACAGGTCACCTTTTGAGATCTGCAGACAACAGACAGAAATTTAAAGCGATAGAATGAACCACGAGGCAATGGAAAAGACTAAGAGAATAGCCAAAACCCCGGCGGAGAAGTAACCTCGACAGCCGACTGGGTCCTACGTAGCCACACGTAACCAGGGACAAAATAAGGTGGAAGAAAAACAGGTAGACGTTCCTCCTCCAGGAGTGATTAAACACGATGATGATGATGATGATGATGATGATGATGATGATGATGATGATCCTTTCGAGCAAAAACTATACATATGGATCAGAGATAATAAACCAAATTGTCGTCTGCCCTAGTTGTTACATTTGATATACCAGATCTACATTTGGTTTCATTTAGTCTCGTGTTTTGCTTATGTCCAATTAATTATTTATTTTAATCATTTCTTTTTTCTTATATTAATGTTCTATCTATTATATCGAGCATTCTCCTATCACGATAGGATCTAAGATAAAGATAAAATATGTATCTTTGTAGTTTCATTTATATTTATATATATAAATATTTATATATATATATAATATAAATGATATTATATATATATTTATAGTTATAGTATAGTAATAGTATAGTAATAATATGAAAATATATTTATGGCAAATACGCAGAGGCTTCTGCGTTTCATCCCCGCAGAGAATTGTCAGGCTAACCTCGCGGGTATGAAACGCGGACGCCTCTGTATGGTTTAATTTTCATAAACATATTCTTGTACTATTACTTCTAAGCTCTACTCAAGTATTGAGCACTGTTGAAGTATATACTGAAAATCTACACACAATATATTATATATTATATGTGCACTTACATAGAATAATTATATATATATATATATATATATATATATATATATATATATATATTGAGCGACGTCGCACCTGATCAGTGCCTATTTGGAAATACCAAGTGCTCGCAGAGGGTATCCATTGTATTGTATCTCGATACTGAACAAAGGGCATGATATATATATATATATATATATATATATATATATATATATATATATATATATATATATATATATATATATATATATATATTAGAGGTAAAAGATGAGAATAAAACATTGTAAAGATACAATATTTATTAAAAACATCAAAAGTTCAGAGCAAGGAGCCTCATATCCTTAATCCATGGATTTTCAAAGAAAACATTTCTTCTTATCAGAGGATGGAGAAGCCGGCAATGCGATTATAAATATTGTCGGCAACAATTAACTCGGCTCTGACCTAAAATACCGGATCTCTATATATGGATGTATATATATAACCTACCGATATTCATTTCAACCAGGAAGCGATGGTTGTTCGAAATCCTCAATTTTTTATATACACCGAACCATAACAAAAGAAAAAAACTCCAGCAACAAACGGATACCGATACAAATACTACACAGGATAAATTGGAATTTATCAATTACCAAAGACTACCAACGTCTTGCAAAAACTTTTAGGCTCCGGAACAATTATATATCATTTTCTTTTTTAAACATTCATCCCTAAATAACGGATGCTTTTATTTTTATTTTTATTTTTTATTTCATTTTGTCTTGACGTGTTATTAGATAACACCCACTTTGACTTTACGCTCACACCTCAAAATAAGACTTTTCACCTCTGGCCCTAATTTTTGTTTTTACTTTATATAAATTTTTTAAAGTTAATTGTTGCCGACAATATTTATAATCGCATTGTCGGCTTCCCCATCCTCTGATGAGAAGAAATGTTTTCTTTGAAAATCCATGGATTAAGGATATGAGGCTTCTTGCTCTGAACTTTTGATGTTTTTAATAAATATTGTACCTTTACAATGTTTTATTCTCATCTTTTACTTCTAAAATAAATTGCTCTATTTAATATATTGAGCTTTACACTATCACGATGTATTATTATTATTAAACGATAATTTAATTATCGTTATAATTCTACACTCAAATATTATATATATATATATATATATGTGTGTGTGTGTGTGATAATATATAACACAATTATTTTATATAGTTCAGATCGATTCTTATGGGAATTTCAGTAAAAATTTAATATTCAAACCATAAATCGTTATTTCAAAATTTTCAATAAAGCTATAAGTAAAAAATGACCGATAAAAGTAATATTATACTATAATTTTCGAACCAAAGAGAAGCTAACCTCATTCAGGCAGTAAACAAAATCTCCCGCTGTCAGAGATCGTTGTCAAACGAAAACCGTACTATATGCACAAAGTCTTCAAATGTTCATTAAAATAGTACCAAAATATAATAGTGAAATGGAATGTAATATATATATATATATATATTATATATATACACACACATATACAGATATACACCCCCACACACACACACATATATATATATATATATATATATACAAGCAAATATATGCTCCCTCAGTCGCATATTTTTGCTAGGCTGAGAAGATGATTATCATGATAACTAGCTACATAAACTGACACCAAAGGAAGAGGTAATGACAAAGAGGATGATATCATGACGAACGAACTCCCCCACCCCACAAAAAGGTAAGAGTTGATGCCTGGGAGCTTTATATAATTACAACAAAATAGATAGTACACTACACCCCACACAAATAAGGATATATATATATATATATATATATATATATATATATATATATATATATATATATATATATCGTACGACCGGTAGTGAATAGTCATATCTCTATGCTGATGAGTCCTGATTGAAAAGGGACGAAACGTATACGTACATAGATAATAAACAACAACAAATATTTTATATTTGTCGCTCCTCGTAAAATAAGTAGAGCACTCTTAATGGTAGTACAAACACAGCATGACGTCACTTGCTTTATAATGCATCATTCCTTCTTTAATAGAAGTAGAATGCCTGGATATCGTGCCGCTTTAAATGTGTTAAATTATCATTGTTTATCGGCTATTCAAATATTGGATGCAAGTTGAAAAATACTTGTTATCCAGGGTTTCGAATCGTACGACCGGTAGTGAATAGTCATATCTCTATGCTGATGAGTCCTGATTGAAAAGGGACGAAACGTATACGTACATAGATAATAAACAACAACAAATATTTATATATATATATATATATATATATATATATATATATATATATATATATACACTAGTTTATTATTGAATACACCTTGCATTGAACAATTGAAATAAATTTGGACAATCGTCGCATATTTATCACTCTTTTTTCTTCTTTCTCTCACTCTCTCTCTCTCTCTCTCTCTCTCTCTCTCTATATATATATATATATATATATATATATATATATTAGCGAAAAAACGTTCTATATAATAAGGCCGACTAAAGTGCAATCTTCTGCATTCCTATTTATAAGTTAGGAATTGAAAAACATAAAGAAAACAAGCTAAACGCTACTATCATCAATAAAAAATAATTACAAAAATAGTTAACTTAAATATTTTGGCAATAAAAATCGGACATATTTCCTCGAAAGGCGTCATGGTCCGGTGGTAAAACTCTGGACTATAGACAATGATATCGAAGGTTTGATCCTTGTCTAAGTTAGTCATGCTGATGACAACTGATAGCTAGAAACACGTGTCCCTTAATTTAAATCGTCAACGTTTTTAAAAAAATTCTCTTCTTTCTAAAGCTTTTTTGTTCATTGGCTTTTGAAACCTGAGGATGATTTGATGAAGAATCGAAAACGTTCGTGCAGCCTATGGTACATTTATTAATTTTTTGAATTGTAATACAGAAATGATGAGTAGAAAAATTGAAAAAATATAAAAGGTATAATTAAACAGACGAATTCTGTTATTTTTAACAATGTTTGCATAAATCAGAAAATGCTGCCTAAATACACGCAATATATATATATATATATATATATATATATATATATATATATATATATATATATATATATATGTGTGTGTGTGTGTGTGTGTGTGTGTAGGTATACATAGGTTGGGATTTTAACATAGACACACGTCTAAATTTCCCATACTTTCTCCAAAACTTTCTCTCCGACAGAATTAAACATTTTAGACAGTTCGAAACGTCATGTTTAATAAAGCCTTTTTCACGTCGTCTGTAGGTATAAAAACACTTTACTATTTAATATATATATATATATATATATATATATATATATATATATATATATATATATATATATATATATATATATATAGTAAGCTATGAAATTATATTTATGGCGTTTCATCCCGGGGGAATCTTCAGGCTAAAATGCATGGAGTTATTTTTGCCGGGTGTTTTTATATACACGGCTAGCTAGTTAATCAGATTCTTTGTTGTTCTCTTAGGCAATCGTTGGGCTTATCACGAACCAAGGTGTTGTTAATGTTACTTCATATATCCTGTTCTATTGTCCTGTTTTCTATCGATTGGCCTATATCCTGTTTCCTTTGTTGTATCAATATAATGGGTGAATTTATTTTAACACGTGGTTCCTTGTATTTCTATTTTAGGTTTTAATGTTTAAATTGTTAGGTCTTCGTTTAGTTTAGTTTTTTTACTTATTTATTTATGTATCGTTAGCCTAAGGTAAATTTATTTCTGTGTAGGCAGCTGTTTGCTATCTCACTTCTACAGTTTAATAGATTTCGGGGGTCTTTAAAGTTTAAGATTTCAAATTTTTCATTCAGACATAATCTACACGGGTCGTCTAAATATCTACATGTACTGGCCTGTCGTATTATTTTCCATTCAATTATTGGTGAGCGTCCATTTTCTTTGAGCCTCCAATAGTGGTTTGCTAGTGCTGTTTTAATTCGACGTTCTCTGTTTTTAAATGTGCTTTTGTGGTCATAATATCTGGTTTTAAAATCTAGGGAGAGCATACCTAAGTACTACTTCTTGTTATTCGGTCTTTATGTATGTGTACATGTGCATGTACTTGTATGTACAGGATTCACTCTTAAACTAATGAACCGATCATCATAAATGTTTGAACGCAGTTGCAAGGTTTAAGTCTGAATAATTAAGTTTAATTTATTTTTTGTAAAGAGTTTAATGAGGGTGGGAATCCTTCGTGAACATTTAGTGATATCCGATTTCCGTGAAATTTTAACAATAGACATCAATTAATATATATTTCCCAAATTTCAGTATTTTAAAGATGTTTTAGAGCGCATACTGGTAGCACAACCTTCCATTTGAGAATGCAAATGTTTTAGCTTCACATTAAATTTGATCGATTGCCATTAGACACTAAATAAGCAAAATTCCATGAATGTTAATTTCTTCTAAAGACCTTTAAATTTGAGATATTTTCTAGAATGAAAATCATTTAATGGATTTTGATCAAAAGTGGAATAAGGATTCAAGACACAAGGTTTAGTAGAATGATATATTGATTTTAATCGTAGTAAGCGGATATAAAAGTGGAGCAAACATTAATATATATATATATATATATATATATATATATATATATATATATATATATATATATATATATATGTGTGTGTGTGTGTGTGTGTGTGTAAAAAAGATAAAAAGAAACAAATTAAATACAGGAACGAATAATCGAAAAACAAGAGGTTTTACCGGTTTCGTTGATTCAAACAAAACCGGTAAAATCTGTCATTTTTCATGATTTATTCCTGTATTTTATTTGTTTTTCCTTTGTCTTATTCACCCATCCCGTCTTCACGGCATTTCATTTACTGATATATCGTTACTTTAATCCTTATATATATATATATATATATATATATATATATATATATATATATATATATATATATATATATATATATATACACACATATATTTACTAACAAAAATGAAATTATATATATATATACACTCTTCTTTCGACGGTAAAATTTTATGCAAGTCATTACTGTTTTCATATGATTTTCTTTCGAGGGTGTGTTCCCTTTACAGCCAATCGCAGCTAATGTTTTTATTTTAGTATTTACCGCCTTCTTTTAGTGTTTATTTCATTTTCCTTTTTCTTTTTTCTTTCATTCACTCCAGAAACAAATATGCGTGGAATGATAAAGGCATACACAATTTGAAAAAAAGTCAGTTTAACAACAAATGCGAAAATGTTGTGCGTAGAAACCAGTACAGAAGACGACACCCCCAGCTAAAAAATAGGGTGAGATTTTGTTGTTACTGAGATCTTTAAAACGAATGAACCTACTAAATCGAGCCCCACAAACATACATACATACATACATACATACATACATACATACATACATACATACATACATACATACATACACTAACATGGATGAAACTAATAGGCACACCACAAAATAATTGATACATGTTTAAATTTTCTGCTGATTTGATGAGGCAATATTTCTGAGTATATAATGTTCTACATTAATGCTTGTTCATTTGTATACTACCTAAGTCTATGCATCTGACTTATCTAATCCTATATATATATATATAAATAAATAAATATAATTTTACAAATTAACCCATATACATATGTGTTTCATGTTCTTACTGGCGATAAAAACATAGCTGTTTTCTTAGTATTTCCACTTCCTAAACGGTAAAGGATATTGCATTATATTGCCCCTTTTTATAATCGGACGCCTACTATTTAAATTTTTTTTTACATGGATTCATTTCATGTAGGTAAAAATTAATGAATATATATATATATATATATATATATATATATATATGTATATACAGACTCGGGAAGAAAAAAATACAATATTTTAAGGTAGGGATTAAAAGACAGTCTATAGCCAATAAGTTTTTTGTCACAAGAAACTATACATAATAGACACCAGCCTTGAGTATCTTCGTTTTTTCCGTATAAGGGTTGCAAGGACAACATGACATGAAAATACATCACCCTACAAGTAATCCCTGGCCAAATATTCAAAATAACATAGACCAAGAGACCACAAGAAAGATATACTACAACACAGCTAACTGGTTAATTGGGGAGAGGAAAATTAATGTTCTTAACTTATTTACTAACTCAACATTTTACAGGTAAAGGAAGAACTTTAATGGAATATTCGAATATCTATGTCTCTCATATAGAAGTCAACTGTTAGCCAAGGAAATGGCCCCTTGATTAATGAGAACTTCGATTGAAGTAAAATGAAACAAAAAAAGAAAATGTTTTATTCTATGTGCCTTCACTTTTTTAAATAAGTGCCTTCATACGCTGCCTGAAACTTGCACAAGTGTCTCTAAAATCTTTGGGAGACAAACTTCTCCCATTTTTTTTAATAGTATTATAAAGAGAGTCGATATTTCTGTGTGATGTTCTATTGGTAGCTTGTTTTAAAACGACCCAAATAGCATAATCCAGATTGTTTAGATCTGGGCTCGAAGATGACCATAAACATTATTCCCCTAAAATTGTTAAAGTTGGATTTGCAAAAAATCTTGTATTTTTCTAGCTGTGTGGGCTGAAGCATCATCCTGTTTCTATACATACTTACCATATGTGTAGTTTGTTTTAAGCCCTGGCAATACCTGGTATTTCAGAGTATTATATTAAGTATTAACATTGATCTTTTTCATCAGCTTTGTAGAATTGTATAGGCATTTTCTTTCGATCGGACGCCACAATACTAAAAGCCATAACGTGAGCAAGATGTTTTGTTTTGAATGTACCTCAAGATCAGCTGTCGATTATACGATAAAGCTGCCATTTCTGTGGTTCAGAACAGCATTGACAGTGAAGATCTTTTCATCTGGAAAGATCGTTACAATGAACGACTCTTTCTTGAACCATGTAATACTTTTTTTGCACCTTTACAATATGTTTTCCTTCATAGCTGTTGTCAATAAGTGTTTCTGTGTTCTTGTGTAAGATTTTAACTTCAAATCATATTTTACTGCATTTTTAGACGTATTGTTTTCTTTCTCAAGTTACATTGCCATTTTTCTCATGGATCTTTAGGATTTGGGATTTGAGAGCTTTAATAAAAGCTTTGGTACTTTTTTTTTATTCTTCTACTTCGAGACTTCCTCATAATAGTTTTGCTAATAGTCATTCTATTCTTTACATTAGAAACATTCTTTATATATACTTAAACTTTTCTTGAAATCTCCTTTTTGCATTCAGCAAGTCACACACTATTTGACGTTTGCTTTCCTGGTTACTATATGGGCAAAGGTTTCTGAAAAGGTGAGGATAATAGTGTTAGGTATGATTATGACATCGATATATGCTAAGTTTCAAAACAATTATCGTAATGCCTGCTGAGAAAAAGCAACTTAACTGCCATTGTAAATTTTGCTTCCCCACCATATATATATATATATATATATATATATATATATATATATATATATATATATATATATATATATATATATATATATATATATATATATATATATAAGGAAATGGTAGTTTGCTTGAAGCATTGCTGGTAAACAAATAAATATGAAGGTGAGAATTCCGAGTCATGGGCAAAGCAATTTTGAGCACCGGAAGATGGAATAAGAATGAACAAAAATGAATTACAAGAGACGGTAAATCTCAGATTAATTCATTTATATTTAAAAAAAATTAAATACAGGGTGATTCATAAGTCACTTCACTTAGCTATTTAAAATGTGATTTACAATTGAAGAGCGATTTTTTATTGTTATTCATATGGCCAAATATGATGAATCTCCCATACTTGTTGAAAGGCAATGGAAACGTGATGTGAACAGAACGCCTCCTTCGCACAACACCATAATCAACCAAATATGCTACAAAGAGTCGTAAATTCCTTGCAAAAAAGAATGCAGCTATGCATGCAGAACGAAGGTGGAAATTTTGAAAATTTGCTGTAATTTTAAACTCCCATAAATGAATTTGCTGAATAAACTTTCTGTTTTGTATTACCGTATTTTTTCACTTTAGAATTTCAAAAATAAATAGGTGGTCTTACTGTTAAACATTTAAAAGTCCGGAATGGTAGAGACTTTAATAATTTCGAAGTAACAACCCTTCTTTTTCAAAAAGAAATAAAGGTTTAACTGGCTGTGTCAGTTGAAAAGAGCCAAGTGAACGCTGCTATTAAAAAAAGAAAAGACAAGCCTTGTAGAAAATGCAATTGTTAAGATATGTAATAGATTATAAAGATTAATTAATTTAGTTAATCTTAAATATTAATATTTAGATTTAATTTATTTTTTGTTTTTAAAAATTTGTCATTTATTATTTACTTTTTTTTATTTTTTATTTTTTTATTAAATATTTAATATTTATGTTAAGCGTTGCAATTGTAAATATAGGTTCGGATCAACAGTCAGGTAATGATTATTAAGGGGGATAATTAGGGTGCTAAAATAATCAGCTCTAAGATCGTTAAAGAGGGATAATTACGTAAAGTTAATTAATGCATGGTCAGATAGAATTGGTCTATCATAAGCTTTCCTCTATTCCATTATACTCAATGACATAGAGTATGTGAACAGGAGGTTGTTAGAAGGGAAATGAACGGAAAAGGGTTTGTATATAATTTAAAAAAACATTTAATTACAAGGTTATTAATATATTATTGCATTGTGAACCAAACTAATTAAGTGTAAGTATAATATATGGGAATTAAGTCTACATGCTCTAAGTGTGAGTAGCTTATTCTATGAATAGGAGGTTGTAGGAGTTGCAGAGAAAAGTATCGACAAGGAAGAAGACAAGGAAGGTGTATAAAGAAATATACGTACGGGAAGATGGGTGTTGGTTATATATATATATATATATATATATATATATATATATATGTATGTGTGTGTATATACAGGGTGGCCCAAACGTAGGTTTACAGTTATCATTTAATATTTGAAGTTTTTAAACTAGGTTATTCGAAAAACTTTAAATAGGTTAAATATTTATTTGAAATTCTACACCAGTACAGCGGGAAATTCATTATACCTGTTGACATAAAAGCAAATAATTTAATCTCTCAGATGCTCAAAATGTCCTCCTTCAACATTGCAACATTCTTTAAATCTCTCCAGGACACTCTGACACACAGTGCGACACAAATTCCGATCTTCATCAATTTCTGTGAATGCGACATGAATGTAATCTTTTAAATCATTTATTGTTTTTGGTTTCTTCTCATAAACCTTGTTCTTAACAACACCCCAACAAAAGAAATCCATTAGTGTCAGGTCAGGTGAACGTGGTGGTCAATCGATTCTGCCCTTTCTTCCGAACCAACGCTGTGGAAAAACTTGGTTACGGTAGTCTCTTACTTTAGACGCATAATGTGGCGGTGCTGAAAGAAAAGTTCATCAAAGTCAGGTTTAGTTTTGAGTTGTGGTACTACTACTTCACGAAGCATGTCCAGGTAGTTCTCCCCATTTACAGTTCCATTAAAAAAACGGGCCCAATAACACCTTCGCTTGATAATGCACCCCAAACTGTAATGCCAGGCTGGTTCAGTTCAGTCTCTATGGTCACATGATGATTTTCATCGGCCCAGTACACACAGTTATGCCTGCTCACATGACCAGATAGTTTAAAGCAAGCCTCATCTGACCAAATAATCTTATCCAAAGAGTCAGGTTGTTCTCCAGTAAATTGATTACGCATCATTTCGTAGAACTGCAGTCGACGATCTGCGTCGTCCTCTAAAAGAACATGTACTAGTCTTGGTCGGTAAGGTTTTAATTTCAGTTTACGCATAAAGCGTTGCAACGATGTTCTTGGTATGGATAGTTCTGCGGAAGCACGTCGTGTGGACTTCCTTGGACTGTTCACAAATGTCATAGCCACTAACATTTCATTTTCTTCGGTCTCAGAAGTTTTTGGATGTCCAGACTTCGGTGCATTACTCACTGAACCTGTTTCATCAAATTTATTCCTTAGACGATAAATTGTTTGTCGTGAAGGCGGAGAAGTGTCAAAAGTTTCTTGCCATGCTGTACGTACCATCTCGGCATTTTCAGATTTCCAATATTGCTTTAATATCCATTTCCCTTTCTCTTGATTTAAATTGTTCGCCATTAACCCTGAAATAAAAAAATATCATCAAGTAAAAAGTTGGCTTTACAGAAATAAAATAAATTACAATCAGCAAGGAAATAGCTATTTATGTAGGTTAGATCTATACTCTGAGGAGTATTTTATATTGTTTGTAATTAGCAAGTAACTTCAACCATATAAAAAATAGTTTAATAACTGTAAACCTACTTTTGGACCACCCTGTATATATGCATAATTATGAAAATTTTTAATATCAAAATACATATATGTTTCATCTTAACCAAGTCTCATCAGCGTGCCTATATACAACTGTACCACCGGTCGCAGAATTCTAACACCACACTGAAGTAAACTTTAACTTCTATCCGACCCATTTGCCCACATGGCCGCTTAGAGAGCTATACAACGGGGAAAGGACATATATCTATTATTAATTTAACGAAAACAGTAAGCCTCCAGAGAGGGTTCGTCCTAGTTAAAAGGAGGAAACTTTGCAATCTTACTTTAGTTAGAAGCTTTTCATATTTCGCTTACAAAGTGATTTTTATTGAAGAAAGTTTTAAATAATTATTTATAATAAATATTTTTAATATCCACATAAATATATGTTTAATCTAAATCGATTCATCAGTGTGGTTATATATAACTGTACAACCGATCGCAAGATTCAAACACTGGACTAAAGTAACCTCTGACTCCCATCCGACTATATAAGTTACACAGAGACTTTCGCTTTTCATCCCCATAGGAAATCGTCAGACTAAAATGCATGGAATTCATATTACCGGGTGTTTTTATATATACTCGTGGTGTTTAGTCTAGCTAGCTAACCAATCAGATTGTTTGTTATTACTTCCCACGGGTTAATGTTTCCATTAACCAATAGGAGGGCTTCTTACAAGCAACGGTTCAGATGATTTTTACTTCTTCTTCTTTTGTTCTGTTTGGTATAGTGATGATTCACCTGTGTCGAATTAATAGGTAATCTTATTTTAACACGTGCGTGCTTGGAGTACTTTTTATATTTTTATTTTTAGATTTTAGTTAAGTTTAGTTTTTAATTTAATTATTTTATCTTATTTCATTTTTCTTATGTATTATTATCCTAAAGTAAAGTTTATTCTGTGTATACAGTTGTTTGCTATTTCACTTCTACAGTTTTATAGGTTTGTGGGGACTTTTAATTTAGAATTTCAAGTTTCTAATTCAGACATAATCTATGCGGGTTGTCTAAATTTCTACATGTACTGGCTTGTCGTAGTATTTCCTACTCTATTAATGGCGAGCGTCCGCTTTTTTGTGCTCCCAGTAATGATTCGCTAGTGCTGTATAAGATAAGTAAACATGGAAATAGATATATCTAGGCACCGCCACATAAGCGGGTATAAACTAGTTTGTATTATTTAGATCATTCGAATGGCGAACGTCCGCTTTTTTGTGCTCCCAGTAATGATTCGCTAGTGCTGTATAAGATAAGTAAACATGGAAATAGATATATCTAGGCACCGCCACATAAGCGGGTATAAACTAGTTTGTATTATTTAGATCATTCGAATGGCGAGCGTCCGCTTTTTTGTGCTCCCAGTAATGATTCGCTAGTGCTGTATAAGATAAGTAAACATGGAAATAGATATATCTAGGCACCGCCACATAAGCGGGTATAAACTAGTTTGTATTATTTAGATCATTCGAATGACTATTCCCATCTTGGATGTTGTTTTCACAACATTTCGGTAGATGTAACATCCGAACTTCTTCAGGTGCATCTTTTCGAACTCGGGAATCTTTATGTCAAACTCGAAAACGTATACGGAATTTCAAACTGAACCCTTTATTTAATCTACTGGGGCAGAGTGTTCTTGTTACACCAGTCATGACCGAGTAGAAGTTTTAAGTAATTTTAATTTTATTTTCAGTTATCTGTGAAAATTGAATCTCCAATCTAACCCGACTAACAGAAAAATACCATCCATTCACTGTACATCCCTAGATATCGGAACATTTTCTACTCTGATAGAACAACTTACCTTTGGAATTCCCTGCCTGCTCACTGTTTCTCCGACCGTACCAACATGCAGAAATTTAAATGCAATGTGAACCAACATTTTTCTGCCTAACTCATCAGCTATGTTGAACCTATAAATCTGGACCTATATCATAGGAGCCCCTTACGTATCAGTGGCAATGTATCGTTTTAGGGGGTGAATAAAAGTAAAAAAAAACTCCAGAACACTATTGCTTAGAACTTATTGTAATGAATACTATTATCCGTTGCGCCAAGCTCCCAACCAAACACAGTTGTTATATTTCTACGTGCCTATATTACATACATTACATATTATAATATCTAAATTCTATTGATTTTCTAACCACCGATTACCATGGCGAATAGCCTCCTACCTAAGAGTCCAATATTCAAACTCATCGGCCTAACATTCACAGGTAACAAGAATCTTAACTAATATCAAGATGGAATATACTGCCAAGTCTACTGCAAAAAATTGGGCTCCCCCTACCAGCCTACAAAACTAATCACACCTGTCAGTATCATATCTCTACAAAGCCACCATTCGCCAACGCATGGGGTATTGTTGCCACATCTAGGCTGGTGCAATCAGCAAAATCTTACCCCTTCACTGTAGAGGTCACCAGATGCCGGAAAGCTTTCTATTATAACAGCTTCTTTCCACGAACTCTATAGACTGGGATTTCCCTCCCTTCCCCCCGTTTCCTCTACTGTACCAACATTCAGAAATTTAAATGTAATGTGAACAAACATCTGGCTGCACTACTCCCCACTTAGGATTCCCATATAAATATGGCTCCTAGTTTATACTAGCCCCTTACGTCTTAGTGGCAATTGCGTTTTTTGAGGTGAATATAAGTACAAAAAAGATTTATTTCAGTAAAAATCCAACTGTATGTAACACATCACCCAATAAGTCCCGGGCCTGGCATATAAATGGTTCCATTAATAAAAAAATCCATATGATTTTTATAAAGCACTAACTATAACATGGCAAGTCTCAAACTTTGAGTTTAATCGGATTATTAGTTTCAAAATTACAATTATTTAAGTGAAGCTACTGTTGCAAATGTTCAAAACAATGGAAGAATCTGAATTTCGTGTGTTGATAAAGCATTGCTTTCAGATGGGAAAAATACTATTCAAGCAAAGCAATGACTTGATAAGTGTTATTCATACTCTGCTCCGTCGGAAACAACGATTAATAGGTAGTATGCTAACTTTAAACACCTCCGTGCGGACCGGAATGATGCTAAACTCTCAGCTCGCCCAAATTCGACAGTTGTCCCGAAAAACATAAAAAAAAGTCCACAAACTCCTTTTGGCTGATTGGAAATTGAAATTGCGTGAGATAGCAGAGGAGTTGAACATATCGGAAGGCAGTATATTCACCATTTTGCATGAACATTTGAATCTTCAGAGAAAGATGTGTCCAAGTTGGGTGTCACATTTTCTCAAAGTCGATAAAAACAAACAAGAGCACGTCGACGATTCAAAGCGTCGTTTGCAACTGTTTCAATGAAACAGAAAGGAAACCCTTTTGCATCAATATGTGTAAATGGATGAAACATGGATGCACTATTCACTCTCGAGTTAAATCGGAAGTCAGTTGAGTAGACAGCAGCAGGTGAAAGCCGTACAAATGACAAAAGATGACAACATCAGCAGACAAGGTTTTGGCCTCCGCATTTTGGGATGCGCAAAGTATTTTGTTCATCGATTACCTTGAGAAAGGAAGAACCATCAATAGCGAATAATCATTGATGCGTTTGAAGGAAGAAACCCTTAAAAACAAAAAAGTGCTCTTTCCTTAATACAATGCACTGTGTCACAAGTCGATCGCAACGGTAGCAAAACTGCATGAATTGAACTTCGAATTGGTTCCGCACTCATCCTATTCCCCAAATATTGACTCCAGCGACTATTGGCCATTTTCAAATTTCAAAAGAATGCGCCACGAAAAGAGAGTTTGCTCTAATAAAGTCGTGATATCAGAAAAATGAAGCGTATTTTGAGGTCAAAGACAAACCGTTCTACTAAAAGCATTGAATTCTTAGAGAAACATTTGAATTAGTGTATCACCACAAGAGGAGACATTATTGATGAATAAAGCTGAATTTTGTCTAAAAGTTGTTTTATAAGTTGGGTTAGGTACTTATTGAGCGATGCTTTATCCATATATAGCTACAACCTTGTACTGGATTTTGTTCAAATGTCTTGAGATACTAACACGTCGTCTCTTATTTACATAATTAAGAGTTTTGAATTCCATTAAACAGACCGATTGACCTCGTTTCATGCTGTAACAATATATTTCTTTTCTTTTTCATTTCTGTTCTTTCAATTTCAGTGAGAGTAATCTATATTCACTTTTGTTTTCATTTTACTTCAATAAGTTCTCAGAAATCAAGAGGGACCCTTTTCTGGGGCTAACACTTTAATTCTTTATGAGATACATAGATATCCGAGTGTTCAATCCAGATTCTCGTTTACCTTCCAAACGTTAAATTAGTAAAGAAGTGAAGAACATTAATTAATTTCTATCTCCCCAATTGACTAGTCAACTATTGTATAGTATATCTTTATTGTGGTCTCTTGGTCTTACCGGATTTCAGCACAAGAATTCATCTGGTTTGGTGGAGTATCCAGCTAAGTAATGTTACTTGAGGTAACAACACTAGGATAAGATACACTATTCCTCGTATGAGTCAGTGTATAACCGTGTCGAGGGGATCTTATTTGTGCTTCGAATACTATGTTTTTAAAAATATTTGGTCAGGGTTTACTTGTAGAGTAAAGTATTCTCATGTCATGTTGTCCTGACAAACCCTTGTACAGACAGAAGACACTCGAGGATCGTGTCTACAATGTAATTCAATTCTCTAGTAGCTATATTGTGTTTCATTTTACTGCAATGTAAGTTCTCAGAAATCAAGGGGCCTATTTTCTGGGGATAACACTTGATCTCTATATGAGATACACAGATATTCCAGTGTTCCATTAAAGTTCTCTTTTACTTCTTAAACGTTAAGTCAATAAAGAAGTGAAGAACATTCATTTCCCTCTCCTCAATTAATCAGTTAAATATGTTATAATATATCTTTCTTGTGGTCTCTTAGTCTTACCGGATTTAAGGATAATAATTCATCTAGTCTGGTGGAGTATCAAGTTTAGAGCTGTTACTAAAGGCAACATCAATTGGAGAAGGTGCACCATTCCTCATATAAGTCAGTATGTAATCATACCGAAGCGATTTTATTTGAGCTTAGAATATTATTATATATCGAATATTTGGCCATAGTTTACTTGAAGAGGGAAGTATCCTCATATCAGATTCCAGACAACCCCCCGTACAGAGACCTTAGACACTCTAGGATAGAGTCGAGTAGGCATTCAAATTATCTCCTATACATCCTATTCCGTCACAGAACAAATCGTCGACCTTGTTTCGTTCAACTATCAAGGCCACAATGTATGTTCACTACAGACATTTATTGGTGCATGTAAGTATTTCTATCAAAGGTTCTGTCTGTCCCGCTTAAGTTTAAAATAGCATTTTCGTAAATCTGTCATGCATAAGTTTAAATAGCATTATCAAAGATCTGTCACGGGTATGTTTAAAATAGCATTTTTCGTAGGCCTATTACTTTTAAATTTAAAACCACATTTTCGTAGGTCTGTTATGCGAAAGTTAAAAACCACATTTTCGTAGATCTGTTACGCTTAAATTTGAAATATAATTTTCGTAGGTCTGTTACGCTTAAGTTTGAAATAGCATTTTCGTAGGTCTGTTATGCTAAAGTTTAAAATAGCATTTTCGTAGGTCTGTTACGCTTAAGTTTGAAATAGCATTTTCGTAGGTCTGTTATGCTAAAGTTTAAAATAGCATTTTCGTAGGTCTGTTACGCTTAAGTTTGAAATAGTATTTTCGTAGGTGTGTGAAACTTCGGTTTAAATAACATTTTCGCAGGTCTATCAAGCATAAGTTTAAAATAGCATTTTCGTAGGTCTGTGAAACTTAAGTCTAAAATAGCATTTTCGTATGTCTGACCCGCTTAAGTTCAAAATAATAATTTCTTATGATCGTCACGCTTAAGTTTAAAATAGGATTTTCGTACATCTGTCACGCTTGAAAATATAATTTTCGCAGATCTATCACGCTTAAGTTTAAATAGCATTTTTTACGTTTGTCACGCATAAGTTTTAAATAGCATTTCTGTAGGTCAGTCGATCTTAACTTTACAATAGCATTTTCGTAGGTCTGTCACGCTTGAGTTTGAAATAGCATTTTCGTAGGAATGTCACGCTAAGTTTAGCATATCATTTTCATAATTCTGTCACGATTTAAATAGTTTGCTTAGATGTGTCCACACATATCTCTATAAGAGTCTCTGTCTTCCCGTCTGTCTGTCACGCTTGCATTTGAAATATCTGATGAACGGACGCATCTTAAGAATATCCGTTCCCGTTCAAGGAATTCCCCAGTGACTTATAATCATATACGCTTTTCCAGCACTCTAAACACTAGCCCATTCTGTTAATAGCAAGCGAGCAGTGACAAACGCAAATGGGAAAATCATTTAACAGAGAAGCTTATTTGACGAAGGTTGGTGAAGGTGAAGCTCCTCAGCCTCATAATTCAATAATGTTCAATAATAATAAATAGATATAAACATCTTAACGAAAGGCATTTTTTGTTACTGCAAAACATATATACTCTTATATATATATATATATATATATATATATATATATATATATATATATATATATATATATATATATATATATATATGAAAAAGGAAAGATGAGAGTAATCCGACGTAATAGGAAATGAAAAAGGAAAAACCAAGAGATATGTCTTATATATTCATCAACATTTCCTCTTTATTGTAAGATTTCCTCAGGATGATAATTTGAAGAAAAATGTCATGTAAGTACATCAAAATTTAGGGTTGACATGATCGAGAGATGACGGAAAAGTAGTAGCCGTGGCTAATGTGAGCGCTGGAGGAGAGTCCAGGCTGTGAGAAGTCAATGGTGACAAAGAATGAAATGAACATGGAAAGCTTTGAGTGGATATCATTGAGGCAGCTGTGAAATGATGAGGGATGAGAATATAATTGAACTTGCCTTAGGGTGGGAGAAGTGAAAAGGGCGCGTAGATTTTTGTCGTTGTGAGGTATGGCATGGATTTTGAGAGACTGGGGAAAGAGGGGGGAGGAGGAAAACACTGTGTTTCCCATGTAGGTGGTATCATAGTTTTAGAAGAAGATTTGAAGAAATGAAGATAACTTGAAAATAGGGGGGTAAGAGTGTGAAGGAAATGGTCAAAAGAGTGGGAGAGGTGAAAGGGGAGAGGTGAGATTTTTGTTTGTGGTTAAGTGTGAAATTTTTTAGGCCGGAGGAAGAGAGGAATAGAGGAGTATTGATCAGGTGGCTATGTCAGGAATGTGTGAGCATAAGTGTGTTTGAAAGAGTGTGTAAAAGTGTGCTGGTGACGAGGGGTGGGGTGGGAATGAGAGGAAAGAAGGCATGACATTTTTCTTCAAATTATCACCCTGAGGAAGTCTTACAATAAAGACGAAATGTTGATGAATATATAAAAAATATCTTTTGGCTATTCCTTTTGCATTTCCGATATATATATATATATATATATATATATATATATATATATATATATATATATATATATATAGGGGTAGGATAGGATAGGATACCTTCGGATTACTCTCATTACTTTCAACCTTAAAGATCAGATGGATCAAATAATTTGTAATATAGGACTACGAATGCTGTATGGCTAGACCCCAACTTATCTGCGGAGTAACCTACTCTACAAAACGGGAGGAGGGAGTATGCCTTTTAGTTAGTGTAATCTAAGTCCTAACCATAAATGGGTAATATGTATTAATATATAATATTAAGTAGATTTTGACTGATATTTTCTCGTGGTTGCAATCTGACCTTTCCCCCAGTTCTTGAACTCGTAAGATATTTCGCACAAAAATAAGGCAAATCCATTCTCCAATAGTTCTAAATACAATATTAGACGATCGTGCATTGTTAGGTATCTATAGTTTCCTTAAATTGTCTACTCACACTTAGAAAAAAGGAGTTTTACAAACAGGGAAAATTAACTGAAGGGGGATCCTCGCGGTTCCAGATATTTCTATACGTTTGATAGCCAGACAAAATATTTATTTACGTATAATATGGAATAAAATAATCGACCTAATTGTTTGCGATAAGCTAAGCGAATCCCATGAATTATACCAGTATTAAAGAGATTCTCATTTAGTTAAGATAGGGCTTTTTCCGATTGTATCGTTTTAACTCTGATCAAAAGGGGGGCAATACGCTTATTTCTCCGGCAAGAGTTATGTCTCCTAGACATGATTCTCGTCTATGGATCCTGTGAAGTTAAGTTCACGTGACGTTGAAAAAGAATTAAAATATATTTAGTTAAAAAATATTGAATCAATTTTAGATGCTATCAATTAAGTTCACATTCTAATGTTTTGAAATAATACTCCCAATTTAAATTACGAAAATTATATAATGAGATTTATTTACAGGTTAATTAAATTATTTTATAAATAAACTGCAATTGTCCTTTAGTCGATTTTAAAGATTGGTCCCTAAGCAAAGATTTTAAGTCAAGTGTCGTACGTATTTTTCTTAGCTCTGCGCCTAGTTTCAGAATGTTTTTCTTGCCCGACAGCATGGCTGTAATGGCATTAAATGTGAGTTTATTTTGGTTTGTATACGTTTATTTTTGTCACATCACGAAGTATGATTTTTTTAAATGAAGAACATTTGGTCTTTTCTGATGAGTTCAAAATTGAAAGATCCGGTATTGACATACTAATGTTGGTTGGTCCTCTGTTGCACGAAACAAAACCGTAAAATTGTACCAAAAGTTGAATGCTTTTTGGATTGAAATTACCTTTTATTATTCCACTTTAAAATAATTAACCCCATAAAAACAGTCTATGCAACGTCCATGGAAGTTTTCCTAATGGCTTTTAATACACCACTTACATATTAAACTTTTACACTGCAACTTTTCTAACTCGATGTTACAATTTATGATGCAAAATTTTCCTGAATTTTACCGCTCGTTGGACTTGCTGATATGAACACTTACGGCGCCTTCAACGGTGATCTTTTCCTTTATTTTCAACCTTTTCTTTTTGCATTGGGCATTTTTAAAATTTCATATTATCTTTATATCTTTTCAAATTATGACTTTTGGTAATTTCCCTTTACCAACTTATCTCATTGCACTCCTCTGATAATAAGATTTCATTCTTTGAAAAGCCATGGCTTAAGGAAGGAATAATACAAATTATTGTATTTGAAACCCCTTGTTTTGAACAACTGATGACTAAATAGATATTGTATTTTATACAATTTTTATTCTCATCCTATACTTGTTTTCCCACTCACGGCATGCGAATTTTCGGGTCTGAAAACTCTCTCTGTCCACCCAGCAGTAAACGGGTACCTGACTAAAACTCAGGGAAGGTTCAGCGGAAGGAGAGGGATGGGCTCCGCCTTCCATATGCTGTGCCCTAGACACGGTGATTCTTAACAAATCACCGCCGCTACGGCCATGGGCAGTGTGCGATGTCGGCAACGACACTCGTGCGCGTCCAGGCTATGCGACCTTATATATATATATATATATATATATATATATATATATATATATATATATGTATATATATATATATATATATATATATGTATAGTTAAATAAATACTGATTTAGTCGACGCCAATTTACACGGGTTTCGATGTTATAACATTTTATCAAAACTGTGTAAAAACCAAAAGTTTTTTTTGGTTTTTGTTTTTTTCCAGTCTTGATAAGATGTTTAAGAGGAAGCGGTCGTAAATAAAATTTATGTGACCAATATTAAAGTCGTTGTATTTATAAATATATTGCTCTAGTAACTCCTAGTATCCCATTATCTGCAACAAATAAAATGTATAAACTTTCGAATAAATTATATGGAAAACATATTGAGCTAAACTGTATGATATAAACCTCGTAAATGCTAAATTCACAGTAGCCTAACATGTCACTGGCAATGTGCCTTGCTTGAGATGAATATATATATATATATATATATATATATATATATATTTATATATATATATAGGCAAAACGTTGGAAGTACAAAAGATTCGCGGAAAACTCTCTATAGCTCTTTCGGCCAATCTTATTGATTGATTTATACAATCGATTTCTCCTGGCGAAATGATAGTTCAAAGAGCTCTAGATAGTTTTCCGCAAATCATGTTCAAAAGTATATATATATATATATATATATATATATATATATATATATATATATATATATATATATATTAGAGAAAAATGTTAAAATTGGAAATATGTCCAATGCAAAGTAAATGAATTGGGTGCATATGAAAAAAAGTCTACCGTAAAGGGCGTTTCTGAAAAAAAAAACAGCAGCAGGTCGAATGGCAGTAACTCCAAAAGTAATCGTAAAATCCATGAAGTGGAAGAAATCAAATCAATAAACCAAAAAATCCGGTTGTTTAGAAGTTGTACGTCACAAAGTTTGTTGAGTTATTTGTGAATCAGATGCCATTTTAAAACTTCCATGGGTACTAAAAAATTTAGTTTTACGGATCCAAATGTAAACTAAAATAAAAAGAAGTGGTTTTTAAAAGAAAAAAACAACAATCTCGGAGCCGGTAACGAGAAAACCGAACACCTAGATAGGAAGACCAAAATCTGTTATAAAGATACATTTTTCAAAATTACTTGGAGACGGTCATGATAATCACTGATGAGGGGAGTAAAAACGTTATAGATTCTAAAAACGATTTCCTATCAGCTTGCAGGCATAGAAGAAAATTTAAATATATCAACTACATAGCTCCAACTGACACTCCTCTTCCTCCCAATTACTAAGATCCTCCTAGATAATAACGGATCAGTATTATAACAACTTACTTTAATTAACTGTCACATCTTGTTGACTGTATATTACTAGTATTCTTCTATAAATTTAGAATCTTCTTCCACCAGATACGGTTTCTATAGACGCACCCGTTAATTCTGACTCCGCTTGGTACACGACTTCGATACATACAGAGCTTCAATATACACACGGCTTCTATGCATACACAAATTCGATACATACACGAATTCGATGCACACACAGCTTCGATATACATTCGATATATACACGCAGTTTCAATATATACATCAATTTGATACACATGCAGCTTCGATACACACACGGTTTCGATCTATACACAAATTCGATAGACACACAGCTTCGATACATACACGTATTCCATACACACACGGCTTCGATATATGCACCAATTCGATAGACACACGGCTTCGATAGACACACGGATTCGATATACACACGAATTCGATACACACACGGATTCGATACATACACATAATCCTAGGTTAGTGTTTGCACGATCTGTTTGGGACTCAAGTTGATAGACATACATTCACACAACAATACTTAATTCTAGGTGTTAATCTGAAACTTCCTTCTTTTGACCTTGCCATCGTAACCAGTTATCTATTTGCAACCTGGATGTCAGCAAATCACTACGGGTCCTATTTTTGGCTCGGTCCCGTACCTACAAGGACAATATTCCTGAATGAACAACCGGTTTTAAAAGGCCTCGCAGGTCAATGGGCATTGCCTTACTATGTAGAATCTAATTGTAAATAATTTGGCGGGCTATTTAGAGCTCCAGCACCGAGTAGCAACCTTTATTATATGCCTTGCCCTATCATAAAGCAAACGGTTCGCCCATTGATACCTTTCCACTCGTCTAGGAAGGAGCTATTTTAAAACAGATGCCCAAAGGCGGTATTTAGCATTTTTCCGTCGTGCCATTGAGAATGTGCTTACGTGTCACTTAAAGGGTAGATGTTTGTCTCGGAGGCGCAGGTTATGGTAACATTTTTCGTATTGTTTGTTTTTACTTCTGATGTGTTTGTCCGTGTGTGTGTGTGTGTGCATGCGTGTGTGTGTCAATATAGATAAAGTATATTTTGCTAGTGAAGGTGTGTAGTCGCACGTGAGTGTATGGGTATGACTTATGTGTTGTTTAATGTGTACGTTTCATTGATTGGGTCGTTACGTTTATAAAGGAGCATAAATTAAATAATGTCATAACCACACACACACACACGCATATATATATATACAGAGAGAGAGAGAGAGAGAGAGAGAGAGAGAGAGAGAGAGAGAGAGAGAGAGAGAGAGAGAGAGAGAGAGAGATATGGAAAATGAAGAAAAGAAAACCAAAAATATTATTTATGTATTCATCAATGTTTCGTCTTTATTTCAAGACTTCCTCAAGATGATTAGTCTGAAGAAATAACACACAAGTAAAAATATTTTAAACAGTAACAGTAGGAGAAAAGCTCAGAAGGCCGCTTATGAAAAGATAAATTATGAGCTACAAATAGATGGTAGCAGTGGGGAAAATTGAGTTAACTGTGGAAAGTGTGTGTGGGGGAATGGTAGCGGTCGGAGTTATAAAACAATTAGTGAGGGGAGCGTGCGTGGTGTAAGCCCCAATGGGTCCCTTATGAAAAGATAAATTATGTGCTCAAAAAGATGGTAGAAGTGGAAGAAAATAATTTAACTGTGGAAAGTGTGGGGGGAAAATTGGTAGCACTCAGAGTTATTTAAACCATGAGGGAGGTGGAGTAACATTTTTATCTAGTTTCTCTTTATTTTTGTTTTTTCTTACCTTTTTCACACCTCTTAGTTTACCCTCCCTCTCACCAAGATTGTTTTGTGCAAATAGCTGTGTTGGATAACGGTTTTTTAGATTCTATGTTTTGTGAAATGACGACGTTTCACCGATACTAGCTTTTCTACACTTGACTACTAACAAGGCTCAACTAATTTTGTGTATTTATTCATGACATAAGATGGTATTTTCTTTGTTAGAAGATAACTGAACACTATCCCCATTGTAACAATCTTTCGGTCCGGGAGAAGTATTATTCGAAAGAAACTGAAGAAACTTATTGCAAAGAACCTGGTACAACAATAAAAAATAACAAATTACAGAATAATCTATTGATCTGGCAGATGCATAGCTATTAACGTCCAAAATGTATAAAAAAATCCGACTGAATTAATGTTATATATCATATATTTAATATATAAAGTATTTCTCTATAACATTTCTCCGTGTCAAAAACGAAAAATCGTTTACAGTCACATTTACGGATTTTAAGATTTAGTCTTGCTCGAATTTTTCTCTTTGATTCCATATTTTAAGAGGTAGGTGGTGGTATTTTCACCCCCGGTCTGGTATATTCCGTGACTCTACACATCGTCACCGCCACACACACACACACACACACACACACACACACACACACACACACACACACACACACACACACACACACACACACACACACACACACACACACACACACACACACACACACACACACACACACACACACACACACACAAAGATCATAAGATAAACTTTCACTTTACACCGGTCTCACACAGGATCTCTGTTCGCTGCAAGACAATAATAACAATGGCGTCCTATTTGTTTTACAAATTTAAAATATGTGCGCATGTAATACTCGCGGTTTTATTATAATTCGCGTGATCTCTCTCTCTCTCTCTTTCTCTCTCTCTCTCTCTCTCTCTCTCTCTCTCTATATATATATATATATACTTTGTTGACTTGATTAATTGGTCGGGTACTAGTGCTGATGTGGCAGTCAAGGTACTCATCTTCTCTTTACTCCGTCGCTGTACTCTTTTAGTCTCAATAATCGCTTTAATAAACATTATTAAAAAACAGAAGCATCAACAAATAAAATTTGGGTAAAATAGAAAGTATCCACTTCATGATGGCCGCCGTATCTGAAATCGGAAATTGCGAATTGGTGTTAATCTCAATAAAATCTCCAATTACGTTAGGCCATCTAACTTTGGGCGGAATTTTCATCATTAAAACAAAAATAAAATGAATTTATTATTTTTTAATAATTGTTTTTTACTTCGTTACTATTTACTTGCCTCTACACGAGGGCAGAGTTAGACACAAGGTCGGGTTTTAATGTGGTCAGAATCCACCTCCCAAATAGGGGAACTCTGGATTGAAACAAAAATAAAAATTGCCTCAGTCTAGAAGAATTTCTCCTTCATCAACTGAGGACAAAAAAGTGAACTGTAGTATTAGAACAGATACTACACTTTGCTCCTAATCAAAAGGCCAAGGCTTTGTGATAATAATAAAAACATTTCAATTATAAAAAAGTTTGATTTGATTATTTTAAAAATATTTTCGAAATAATTTGTTTTTCAATTATAAAAAACAGTTTGATTTTATTGTTGAAAACAAATTATTATTTGCCCTCCGCCCCCTAAAAATTCGGCCTAAAATATAATTGGGGCTTTTTTTTTTTTATTAACTCCAGTTCGCAATTTCCGATTTCAGACACAGCGGCCATGATGAAGTTGACACTTTCTATTTTACTACAATTTAGTTTTTAAAAGTCCTTTGGGGGTGTATTCGTTCTTTAGAGAATACATGTACGTACCTAAAACAATTCCCACGTCCTCTCCCAGGGGAAGGAGAAAGCAGCTATCAAAAAGCATAACCGCCTTTTCTGGTGGTTCAGACGAAAGAAAGCGATTCTCTCTACTAGTTTGACGCATCCGTTCACCCGCTTCCTATCGCCCTGACGCCCCAGCTAAGACACGTAGCCATCCTTTAATCATAAATGTAAAATTCCACTCTACTTCATTTTTAACTCTACGTGTAAATCTACCATACTAGCCCCTTTCTTACACGCCCGTCTCTTATATTACTACAAAACTTCAGCTGGGATAGAACCGAAGTTTAAGAATAACGATTCGGTGATAACTGTAAGTCTGTTACTCGTTAAAAGGTTGTTGCAATTGGTGTTTTCCCATCCCTGGACACGATAAGAAACAGGAAGTAATCATGCCTCTTCAACGATCACAACCAATCACAAAGACTGTATCAAGTTGACAAGTATTGACAAGTTGTCTTGATGACTTCACCCAACAGCGTTACCACGACAATGAATCTTCTTATTAGCGATTGCTTGCTAAAACGAATGATTTACTTTGAAGTCTTTGACGCAAACGGACCCTGAAAGATATCGGCTGGAAATGCATGATTACGCGCGACGCACATCTTTTATCGACTCGAGAGGCTACCCAGTGAATAAAGATGGTCTAGATAAAAACAATGGACATTTTTATAGCGATGCGTTTAGAATATCAAAAGTTTAGCTTTAGGTGATCACAGCTTTGTGAAAAACCGTTGATTTCTCTTTCTATCGTTTTTCATTTTTGTTTTTTTAGATATGTCCACGAATCTCGATAAGGCTGTCAGGCTTCGGGTTGGAATAACATTTACACCGCTAAATGCGGCCAAGTATTTCTATTAGATGCTATGTACGTCGATCAGTCGATCGGTTGGTATGTTACCATTCAGTTTAAAATCGAATATTCATCGCTCAAACGCACAGATTGAATGGGCTCAACTTATTCTAGACGAGCTCAAGCATCTATATATGAGTCTCTGTCTGTCGGTTTGTCCGTAACGCTTCAGTTTGAAATATAATTTCTATCGCGAAACCATTGTATTGCATTGACACACATTCTCTCCATCGGTCGGTCACGCTTAATTTGGAAATAGCATTTCGTTGGTCTGTCACACTTATATTTAAAATAGCATTTTAATCGTTAAACTAGCAAATTAAATGAACGCATTTTATATAAGATGCGTCCAAGCATCTAAAGTAAGAAGTTCTGTGCGTCAGTCGATCTGTCACGTTTAAGTTTGAAATATCATTTTCGTCGGTCTGTCATGCTCTAGTTTGAAATATCATTTTCGTCGGTCTATTACGCTTAAGTTTGAAAATAACTTTTGTCGGTCTGTCACGCTTAAGTTTGAAATATCATTTCGCCGGTCTGTAACGCTAAAGGTTTAAATATCATCTTCGTTGGTCTGTCATCCTTAAGTTTGAAATATCATTTTCGTCGGTCTATTGCGCTTAAGTTTTTAAAGTAATTTTTGTCGGTCTGTCACACTTAAGTTTGAAATATCATTTCGCCGGTCTGTAACGCTAAAGTTTTAAATATCATCTTCCTTGGTCTGTCACCCTTAAATTTGAAATATCATTTTCGTTGGTCTGTCACGCTTAAGTTTGAAAAATAATTTTTGTCGGTCTGTCACGCTTAAGTTTGAAATATAAGTTTCAGTTAAACATGAAGATTGAATGGGCGCATCTTATTTTAGGTGCGCCCTAGTATCTTAAGAATAGTAAATTGTTTTCTTTTACTTGTTTTTTCTTCGGAATTTAAATTTTTTAATTTTATTTATCTTCCTCCCACAGCGGTAAGATGTGACACTAGGTCGGGAAAATGGGATTGGAAAAAACAGCGCCCGAGAAGATGGCCACTTTGGCCTACAAAATATGCCCCGGCAGACCTGTCGGCATTCCCCGGTAGGGTTGCCTTAGGCAGTCAGCGATTAACTTACTCCACCACAAAGAAGGGAGGCAAAGCCTGGGAGGGTGGACCTCCTAGAACTGGACAGGACAAACCCACGGAATCAAGACCCGAAAGCCAAGACAATACAAGTCTATAGGGTGTAGTATCCTTCGGAACAGATACTACACTTTGATCTTAGCCAAAAGGCCAAGATCGGAATATTGTTTTTATTGCATTTATATTTATACTACATTTCCGCCGTCTTCACATTTGTTGTTCAGTTATGTTGGGCCCTGCCTAAGCGGGGGAGACTCCTGTTTGGTGCACCAGCCCAGATGTGACAACAATACTCCATACATGGGCGAATAGTGGCTTTGTAGAAATATAGAATACTGGCAGATGTGAATTCATATATATATATATATATATATATATATATATATATATCTTAAGTCATTTTTCATGAGAGAGGGCGTACCTTTTTCTCGTTTACACAAATATATTTTGTTTCATTATCTGGAGAGTTCGTGCCAATGTTAAATTCGTTTCTACATTATTTTCTATTCTTGCATCGATTTTCGCACTTGCGCTAAGCTATTATAAACGTGTTATATTCTTCTTCTCGTGTTTATCCCCCATCTTTAATTAGCAAATATATTTATATCGAAAATCATGAGAGTTGTTGTAATGACCTAATCATTTCCAAATGAAACAAAAAAACAACAACAACATAAAACGCTCTTTTAAAACTGTAATCACACACCAAAACTAAAAGAAAACAAACAACTAAACTGCTATTTTTTCCTATTCGATTCTTAATTGAATACAATTTAAATTGAATCGAAAAGTGTTATTAAGTCATGATGGTAGTTCATTTACTTCCCGCTTTTGACCCGATTCAAATCCTGTTAAATTGTTTTATTTAAACCCCAAAATACGAGATCACATCTTTAAGGTAAAAACGTGTGATCGAACAAATAACTTTTAAATGGGAATCGAAAGTATTTTTTTCTTACACAAGTTTACACCAACGCTTATTTTAAACACGCATCTAAATACAATTTATAATTTTATCACCTCCAAATTAAAAAAGGCCCAACTTGAAATTAATAAAATTCAACTTTAAATTAATAAAGTTCAACTTTAAATTAAAAAATTATTGCTTCAAATTAGCAAAAAAAAAACCCCTGAAATCTCAAAGGGTCAACCTACAAATTAAAATGATTACAATCTATATATATAAAAAAAACTGAATCTCATACTAAAAAACTGTAAATCTGAATGTAAACAGATTAAAACTGAAATTAAAAAGGTTCAAGCTCAAATTATAAAAAAATATCAACTTCATATTAAAAAAAATTAAATTCAATTTTAACACGGCTTACGTCTAAATAAGAAAATTAGTACAAAATAAAAAACGTATGCGGCCCTGGAACTAATCACATGGAAGTTGTAAATACCTTTCTCTAAACAAAAAAGTAGTCAGTTTGAGTTTAGCATTAAAAAATGCTATAGTTTGTAATAGTAACTTACTCTATAAATGTGATAAACGTGTTTATTGCCAGTTAGGAGAGGTTTCTTGTTTCAGTCAGGTTTTCCTCTCAATATTTAAACAACACTCTAAACGAACTTTGGCTTTCTGTGGATCCTGTTTGCTGTCCAGTGGAAGTCAGGGCGCAAGTAGTGTCCCGGTCAAATTTTATTTACAACAATTTATTTCTCGTCTCCCTTCTATCTATAAAATTGTAGTTTGTAATCCTAGGTAGTTATTTCTAATTAAAACATGGCAATACTCTAGGGTTTAGCGCGCATGCGGATTCATACAGACATGTACAAAATATGCGACACTGGCATGTCGATGTTATCGGTCAACAGCTGTTAGAAAATGAGATCTCACCAGGGAGGTAAAATCCCATCCTTAACTCAGATCATATTTTGGAAGAATTAAATGGAGGAGAAAAGAAAAGGAAATTTAAAATTTGGAAAGTCACGTGGTCAGATTTGAGACCGCTGAGAATCAAATATAAAATGAAATAACATGAAATAAAATAAAAGGATAGAGAAAAGAAAGGAGAGACGGAAGTGGGTGGGAGAGAGAGGAGGAGAAAATAAAAATAAAAAAGGGGGAAGAGAAAAAGAAGGAAAAACACACAGCTAATGTTTGAATGTGTGATGGCAGGCGAATACACGTCAATATCAGCTTGATGTTTCGATGTGTAGCAAGACATGTTTTTGAGTCTGGTTCCGATTTAAGTTGGCAATTGTGATCGGGTGTTAATATACTAGGCTCAAGTCTTGTTCTTTTTTTCCTCTTTTTTATGTCTTAGTTTTTTACTGTTTTTTATTTAAATTTCTAAGATTTCTTTGTTATTTCATCTTATTGTTATTAATTTATTTATTTTATTTATTTATTTAGGCCGAGTACATTTCACAATTGGGAGATACATATATTAAAATCTCCGTGACCAAAAATAATAATAAAAATAAAATATTAATACTAATAATGATAAAAATGATAAATATTATAGAAAAAAAATAATGATAATACTAATGATAGTAATAAAAAATGTAACAATAGTAATAATGGTATTTATAGTTTTATTAAGGTGTGTGAAATAAACGAATAGAATAGAGAGAATAAGGATAAGTTCATTGTGATGGAGACAACACCAACTATTTAAATGAGACATTAACACAATGAGTGATAATGATAATTATAATAATGATAATATTAATAATAATGTAAATAATAATAATAATAGTTATACTACTACTATAACTACAACTAATAATAATAATAATAAACTACTATTAATAATAATAGTGCTATTATTATCACTATTATTATTAATAGTAGTTTATTATTATTATAAAAATATAAATAAAATAAAATAAATAATAATGATAATAACAACAATGATGATGATAAATAATACTATTAATAATAATACTAATAATAAAGATGATGATGACGATGATAGTTGTAATAACAATGATAGTAAGATAATGATAATAATAATAATAATAATAATAATAATAATAAAAATAATAATATCAGTGATAATAATAGTTGTAAATATGATAATAAAAATAAATCTAGTAGTAATAATAATAATGATGATAACAATAATAATAATAATGATAATAATAATAATAATAATAATAATAATAGTAATGCTGGTTATTCTAATAATAACAATACTCATACTAGTAATGATAATAGTAATAATTATCATAATAATAATAATAATTCACAATTTGTAATAATGTTAATGGTAATAATATTAATGGTATTAATAGTCTCATTAATTATATATTCTAATTCTAATTCTAATTTAATGGAAAATTAAATATATTAATCATACTGGCATGGTATACTATATGATATATACATTTATAACTACATTGTCTGATTTTTGTTTGTGGATAAATAAGTTCTTTTTCTGAATAGAGGGCCTGTTTTTCCATGTTTTAGAAAGTAATTGATTTTAGGGGATTTAGTAGATACTATAGAATGATGGGTTCAGTTAAGGTTACAATTTTTAAAAGTTTTTTTTGGTTCTTAATCTATTTTCAAATGGTAACATTGGTTCAAGAGGTTATAGGTAAATTACTAACAAGGTGTGATCTATTGTGCCTACAGTTAACTAAGTTTGCTTGTTTTTGTTTAGAAGTTTATCTCTATCACGAAATCAAACTATCTCAAGTTTTTCAGTAAGACATAAGTAACAGGGTGACTTCAGGGAACTACAAGTACTAGTTTGTCTAATAGTGTTCCAAATCACTGTTAGTGACTGATTATTGGCAGTTAGTTTCCAGTGGTATATAGAGAGTGAAGTTCTTTTTTGTTGTTAGAATCATTGAATGAGCATTTATGGCTGGTATATCCTTCTTTGAAAGTATTATCAGCCATACCTATGTAGTATTTTTTTCTGGGTTGGCTTTTCATTGGTTGAAATTGTGGCCTGGTGTACTATTTGGGTTGTTAGGCAATTTTGTTGCAGGGGGCATTCTATTTTGTTTATGCAGTTACAAGTCTTAATTTTTGTTGTTTTCCTTTCAGTATTTTTGTTGCCATTAAAAATGTTATTATTATGTTTTTTAATTATTTTTTCTAAGTTTTCACCACAACTGTAGCTTAATTTAAGGGTGTTTGTATTAAATATTTTATTTAGTATGTTATTAGGAGGGAAGTGTAAGTAAATTTAATCTAGGAATCTTTTACCCAGTTTAGTTTTAACCATGTGATTAAATGGGGGTGTAAACCAAATAATTTTCCTACTTCTTCTATTTTTATGTTTATTGTTGGGAGTTGTAGGTTATATATATATATATTATTTGGGTGTTTTTGTATCCGCTCTCTTTGAGTGCTTTATTGTAAAAAGCCGTATGTGTGTTAAAAATTGCTTCATTAGAGGAGTTGTTGCTGATTCTCTTTTCAGTTGATTTAAGAATATGTTTGATTATAGTTTTTGGTTGGTTAGAGAATGGATGGACATACATTTGATTAGCATTATCTTTAGTATAAGTTCGTACGTTTATTTATTTAAGATAAGTGTTACATCTAAGAAGTTAACTAGTTTAATATTTAATGTTATTTTCACCTTAAGACTTTACCATTTCCATCTCTCTGATGATAATCTTTTTCACTCTTTCACACTTTTGCCCATTTGAGCGTATCACCACTAATAAGCCATCATCTTTATATAATCCTATGTCTTATAAGTTAATGTCTTTTGTTAGGTTGTATAGTATGTAGAGTCCAACTAGATCGGTTACTTCTGCTGAACCAGAGAACCCATGAATACATCACATATAAGATTCCAAGATTTTTTATGCAATAAGTAAAATATTTCGGACGATCACCCGTCGTTTTCCAATGAAAATAATAATTCGACATTGTTTTTATATATTTTTTGAATTTTGCATCTTATCGATTTCTTAAACAAAATTATATTTCATTTTAAAAATTCCTTATAATGTAAAAAACATTTTGTTATTATCTATCAGCGTATCGGCGCTTATTTTCACAACTATGTGTACTACTATCACCATCACATGATTTCGACACTAAACCGTCTTCACATTAGAGCAAGGAGAGCGTCGCCGTTGGGAGTTCGCTCCCAATTGGTTGGCGTAGAGAAATATTTAAAAATAATAATAACAATATCAGATTCTTATTTTCACTGAAAAAGGACCGGTGATTGTCTGAAATATTTTATTTATTGTATAAAAAAATATTGAAATCTTATCGATTTCTTAAACAAAATTATATTTCATATATATATATATATATATATATATATATATATATATATATATATATATATATATATATAAACAGTGAAATAATGTTAGACGCACTGCCATTATTATATATAATGAGGATTTTTTATGATTTATATTATAAAAGAGAAACAAAGAAACACGAGAAGGGGAACAAAGATGAATCACTTCGTAACTTTTTTCTTTCTCTATGAGGATGTTTTTTCTTTTTCCAAACGAGTATTGACAAAAAAAGGTAAAAAAATTTAAATAAAATTATCGAGACGTCTTTCAGTCTTTTCTAATATAAATCATTAAAAAAATCCTCATTATAGATAATAATGTCAGTCCGTCTAACATTATTTCCCTGTTTATTAAAACTTTGTACCTACAAAAAATTCCTCTCCCCCTCTTCCTCTCTCTCTCCCCCCCTCTCTCTCTCTCTCTCTCTCTCTCTCTCTCTCTCTCTCTCTCTCTCTCTCTATATATATATATATATATATATATATATATATATATATATATATATGTATATTCAATATGGAAAATTTATAAGAAGAATTATATTGAAAGAAACTTTTTCGGATCACAATAACACAATGACACAAAGCTATAATATATATTCTTATTCAACAGCCTCAACGAACGGAGACAATAATATATGGACCCAACCTAGTCGACGCAACACACATACCATTTAGATAATTGTTTACCCAACAAAGGACACCAAAACAGAAGCTACAACTTCTTTTCAAAAGAACAAAAAGCGTTATATAACAAAGAAATAATCCTCATACCAGTAGACAAAGGAAGTGGATACTAAAAATATATCACTGAAACGGAACTATAACCAAATGACAGTATTTTTACGAACTACTATCCTTAGATCCTACAGATACATATAAAACCGAATTAAATACGACTAACACACAAATTTAGTTACTATATAAAATACATAATTATTCTCTGATCCCTATTTATCATACAGCAGCACTAGTTTTTTTACCGCCATTAAAATACACAACCTACTCAAACTTATATCAGAGAAGGGCGTTTTATTTTTAATTTAAATCACTCTGCTGGTGTCCGTGTTTTTAATTCTCGTTTAGTTTCTAATAACATTAGATAGGCACACTTTCAGAATCGATATCAATATATATTACTTACATACTTAACCTCCTTATTTACTAACATCTGTAGATATATTAAAGATACTACCAACATCAACAAGAAAAAAACACATTCACGCCAAACGAAGTTCTATTAATGACCATGGATATCTCTGTCAGCATCCAATGAAGTTACCCAAACCTACAAAGAAAAGATTTCTTACAAATAAAATTCCCCGAGTTACTGTTATGGTGTGATGTTTATGTACCCTATTTCGGGAATAGATGGACTCTTCCAGACATAATGAATAGAGTTAAGACTAAGTGTGCTGAAGTCATTTGTGGCAGTCATAGCCACAGTAGGGACGCAGACTTTCTGAACATACTATTTCTGTACTTTTGTAAATACACCCTTGTAAATATATAACTATTATCGGCCCTTCAAGGTCACAACAGTAGCCAAATACAAGACTTATACAGTAGAATATAGTTTATATTAATGTATAAGAATTTTCGTTTAAAAAACAATACTATCTACAAATCAGATGTAACAACATAGGCACTAAAATAGCGACCGACTATTAAAATCTGAGGCCGATTTTACAGAGATCGTTGTGCGGGGATTTACCAATCCCATTATCGGCTTTCTTCTCGGTCGCTTCCCGGTGACTTTTAATAAGTAAGTTAATTTAGTAAGTTTTGTGACGGTGTTGTCGTCGTCGGCCTTCAGCACATGTTCAGGCTATCTATTTTGCCCTCGATCGGTGTGATGCCGAAATATATCTATACGTATATTCGAGACAAAATTAAGTAACAAGAATACCTTTACACCAATATACGATTGTAGATGTATAGATGATCTTTTTCTTTAGAGACAGTACAGTTGTATAAACGGTCACCAATACACACATAATTGTTGTTTGGTAGTACAACATAAATTACTATAAAACATCCACACACTTCCATTCAATTCTTAGATGTAATAATCCTATCCTAGAAAAAAATGTTACCCACTTTCATATATGATAAACCTACAGACAACTACAAATCCCTTAACTACTATAACAACCAGCATCTCAATCTTAAAAAATCTATAATATATAGTATCAACATAGTATCAATCGTATTTTCTCAGACACCCAAGATTATAGTTACCATATCAGTATATTAACACAATTCAACCAGAGCCGCTACCTTATACACCTCATTAACAAGACGGTATTCAAAGACAGAAAATTCCTTAAATATAAGCAAACACTACAATTTATATAAACATACACTGAAAGGGTGATAATATTTGATATGATTCAAAAGAAAAGTAAAATATATGCCTTTCATTAACCTCATCGCTGACTTTTAATTCCGGGTGTCAATACGGAAAATATAGGAAAACGGTGGATTAATGACCTCATGTATGTAGACCAATCTTCTTCCTGTATAAAAGCCAGATACGTTCTAAGATGGTACTGCGGTCATATATGAGGAGGCGTCGCTCAGAGCATTCTCTCTTGCCTTTACAGAGTATAAAACCGAATTCGCAATCTAATGAGGGATGACCTCTTCTCGGCCCTACAGCCTCTTACGCACATACGAGATGTTGCTAGCCTCTCCCTACTGTATCTTTATGTTCATCGTAGGTGTTCAACAGGGCTTTACTTCCTAGTCCCACAGGAAAACATTCACAGTAAGAACTCGCATAGCTACAAGCACAGCAATGAAGTTTTCTTTCTCCCTCTATGTACAATAAAAAAACGGAACTTCCATGAACAAATTTTCTTTCCTGGAACATCCCATCTGTGGAACAAAATGCCACGAGGCTGCTTCCCAACCGACTACAACATTATCATTTTCAAGTCTAATATAAACAAATACTTGTTGAATTTTCCTCTTGGATAATCAATTTCTCTTAAGTAATTTTTTTCCCTTTCCACCCACTGATTCCAAGCCGATGATGGTGGCGTTCAACGTCCAAATAAACATCTCTTTAACCCTTATCTTCGAGTGGCGCCGGGCCTTGACTAGTTATTCGTGCGTTTTATCTCCCCTGAAATTCGAGCCCTCCATAGTGCAAGCTTTATAACATAGTCATTTTCTACACCCCACAAGGAATAACGACAATTTATTCGATTTCTTATACCTTATACTATAAAAAGGATTGGTATATTTTCTTGTTGTAATAATCACTATATATATTTTATTATGATAATGATATAGTTTGTTTTTTCTAACCCATAAAATGTTTTTCCTTGTCAATAACTAGAAACGAGACAAAATGAGCGCTGAACATTAATTTCTGAAGAAGGGAGTCTGGTTGTATTTTGAGCTACTTTTTGACTCAATTCTGAACACGATTAAACTTCAAGAAACGTCTGTAAAGTATTTGTTCTTCTGAAGTTTTTATTATATATGATGTTATCAATCGCTTTACACACAGTTACAGTTACACACAGTTAAACACACACACATGTATATATATATACACATATATATATATATACATATATATATATATATATATATATATATATATATATATATATAAAGATAGTTATGTTTTTATGTTTATATATATGTATGTACAGGATTCACTCCTAAACTAATTTACCAGACATTATAAATTTTAGAACACAGCTGCAAGACGTAAGTGCTTCAAATGTGTAGTATATTGAATTAATTCAATTTTATGAAATGTTGTAAAATGGGAATGGAAGCCCTTTATGAAGATTCAGATATACCCGCTTTTTATGAAATTTCAACAGTAGATATCAGATATGAATAAATATTCCTCAAATTTCAGTTTCTGCGAAGTATTTTAAAGGCTTTTACGGAGATAATATAGATACAAGCTCGTATTCGAAAATTTGATGCATCGTAATTATGAACAAATAAAACAAGATTCCCTGAATTACAATTTATTCTTAAGTCTCCTTAAATTTTAGACATTTTCTATAATCAAAATCGTGTTAAGAATTTCGAACAAAATTGGAATAAGGATTCTTGACATAAGTTTCAGCAACATTCGCAACAATTGAAAGTGGTGCAAATCTGTTCTGTTCGGAAAATTAATTTTAATCATTCTGTAATGAGTATTCTTCTAGTATATATATATATATATATATATATATATATATATATATATATATATATATATATATATATATATATATATATATATATATATATATACAAGGTGGGGAAGTAAAATTTACAATGAACGTTAAGTTGTTTTTTTCGGCAGGCACTAATTCAATTGCTTTGAAACCTAGCATATATTGATGTCATAATCATACCTAACACTATTAACCGTCACATTTTCAGAAACTTTTACCCATATAGTAACCAGGAAAGCAAACATCAAAGAGTGTGTAATTTGCTGAATGCACTAGTTACATCAAAGAAGATTATAAGAATAGTTGGAGTGTCCATAAAGAGTGTTTATAATGTAAAGAATAGGATGACTATGAGCACAACTATTACGAGCAAGTTTGCAAGTGGAGGAATCAACAAAACACATACTAAATCTTTTATTAAAACTCTCAAATCCCAAATCCTAAAGGATCTAACCAAATCGATGAGAAAAATGGCAATTTAACTTGAGCTAGACAACGAGATCATTAGAAATGCGGCAAAGTATGATTTTAAGTGTAAATCTTACACAATGAATAACAAAAACACTTGTTGACAACAGCTATGAAGATTAATAGATTGGAAAAGTGCACTAAATTATTACATACTTCAAGAAAAAGTCCTCCATTGTAACGATCTTTTCAGATGAAAAGATTTCACAGTCGATGCAGTTCTGAACCGCAGGAATTACAGATTCATCGTAAAATTTACAGATGAGAATAACGGAAAATATTCAAAACAAAACATCCTGCTCAAGTTATGGCTTTTGTTGTTGTGGCTTTCGATGGGTAGGAAATGCCTACCTATAAAATTCTACAAAGCTGATGAAAAGATCAATGTTAAGACTTACTACAAGACTCTGAGATACCAGGAATTACCATGGCTTATCCAGATGATGTATGAACACAGGTTCTCCAGCCCACACAGCTAGAAAAATACAAGATTTCTACAAATCCAACTTATTTGGGAATTAAGTTTATGGCCGCCTTCTAGCCCAGATCAAAACTCTCTTGGGGCGTTTTAGAACATGCTACAAATAGAAAATTACACAGCAATGGACACTCGTTTATATATATATATATATATATATATATATATATATATATATATATATATATATATATATATATATATATATATATAAAGAAGAATGGGAGAAGTTGTCTCGCGAATATTTGAGGAACACTTGTGCAAGTTTCAGGAATCGTGTGAAGGCAGTTATTGAGAAAGAATAATCTTGTGACAAATAAATTCTCATGACTTCTGTCTTTCAATTCCTTCCTCAAAATATTGTAAATTTTGTTTGCCCACTCTGTATATATATATTCGTAAGATAAGCAATAAATATAGCATTAGCTTTAAATTTTGATGTTTTTTTCTCTTTTATTTATTTATTTTTTTTTTTTGGGGGGGGGGGTATGGTACGGTTTTGGTTGAGTCCCCTCATATTTAAAGTTTTTTACTACTTCTGGAGGAGGAACCCCTCCCTGGTTTCCTTCCACCTCATTGGTGTCTGCCATTCAGAGTTTGTGCCGTAGTGGCCACGCTAGGCACGGAGGATTTGCGATGCTATTTACCAATACAGCGCCTAGTATTTCTAAATGGTTACCCATCTAGTACTGACCAGGCTCAATGTCACTAAACTTCAGTGATCTAACGAAAACCTGTGTGCTCACATGATTACACCGTATAGATACACGTATTACTATCATGTAATGTTGAGGGCGAAAAGTGTAACAGGAAAAAATAGCGAGCATGTTATTTGAAATGTTGCTTAGAAACCAAATCAAAAGAAAGCTGATTCTTTTCAGAACTTCCTTGTCTCTTTTTCACTTTCAATTGAATTTATCATATCAATAACAACCAGGTGGTTGGGGTGTTTGCATAGAGAACGGGATTAGTCTATCCTTTTCCCGGTAATCCACTTCCTTTTACGATCTACAGTTAACAAAAACTTTATGTTAATTGCAAATATTTCTAAAACAGGATCTAAAAAAGAATAAACCCAACTCTTTTCCAAATGAAGTCACTTTCCCCCCTGCAAGGAAGGAATTCAACATCCAATGGGTGTGTTTTTCTTTTAACCAAGTTTTAACAAAATAGGTGTATCTATTGCTACTTTATATTTAGGATCTCAACCGACATCTATGAAAACAAAGCTAAGTAGAATTTAGAGTCTTGACCCCAATCCCGGCTTTCTCCACCATTACCAAGACGTAAGCCTTGTATTTGGCTTAATAAAAGCCATGTTATGGTTAGGGTTAAGGTTAACATGGATTCATGATTGAAACACAAATAAACTACTACTTCTTCGTTTCGGGTCCTCACACAATATCGTCATACGACAGTTTCACACTTTTACGCAGTCCTTTGCTTTATCATTGAATGCTGCGAAATTATTACAATCTGCACTCGTTTTATAGCAGAGAGCAGATAAGGTATTGCTGCATCGTATGATTCCCTTCTCTACATTCGCATATGGTTAGGACGGTTTTGTAGCCCCCATCTGGCCATAACATTTTTTATCGTCTATTCCATTTCTAAGTCCTCCACTGGTTCCCATATCAGTAGGAGAGGGACAGTCTCTAGTACTCTAGTCCACAGCTGAAGTCTGGTCTCTTCTAGAAATGTGAGAGGATCAACATGGCTGAGAAAGCTTACTAACTTCAGTCGCTGGTCTGCTTGTCCACGGCCATGAAGAACAGTTTTCCTTATTACTTGACCTCAAATTGCAAATGTTTTTAAAAACTGTATTGTAAACATGACTATATTTAATTTCTTTCCGACCACCAATATATCTTAACATGAGCAACGCCGGGTAAATAACGCTAATATATATATATATATATATATATATATATATATATATATATATATATATATATATATATATATATATATATATATATATATAGTATATGTATTGTATTGGTTTCTGTAGATGTAAATCCGTTGAAACTCAAGTGTTTATAAAAAGTGCTCATGAACAAGTAGAGCTGTTTATAAGTATAAATTTTTATTTATACAAACATTATTGGTTACATATGTGCATACATGTTTCGGTTGCACTCTTCGCAGAGAGTCAACCTCATCAGACCAAGGATTACGAGTAATGAGATGGGTTTGCAGATTTTTTCAGAATAAATCCTTGTTTGGGATTGGTTATTCTTTCGATTTCTTATGAATTGGTATACTTATATATATATATATATATATATATATATATATATATATATATATATATATATATATATAATCCAGGTAAAACATCCACAGGATAGTAATCCAAAGAATTTCAACCGGGTTTATAAAAAGTGCTCAATATCAAATAGAGCTTTTATATATGATTATTTTTATTTACACAGACACGTACAAAATCTGCGACACTGGCATGTCAATATTATCGATCATCAGCTATGAGATCTCATCAGGCAGAGTTAGAATCTGATCTTAATCTTTTATCATATTTAATCAAATATGTGTAAATAAAAATAATCATATATATATATATATATATATATATATATATATATATATATATATATATATAGTAACAGAGCTCAATGCACTTATTAACAGAGCAGGCAAAAATTTTAAAGGAAATAAACTAAACACACATTAGGGCTGTGAGCATTATAAGTTATTTCGACCTAGATAGGTCTCATCAAACGCGTAAACAGCCACATTTCGAAACTGAATGATAAGAAAAAAACGTTACATACCGAAATGTGGCTGTTTACGAGTTTGATGAGACCCATCTAGGTCGAAGTAACTTGTAATGTGACATCTCTTATGTGTGTTTAGTTTATTTCCTTTAATATATATATATATATATATATATATATATATATATATATATATATATATATATGCGTTATTATACAACCGTTTCGAACGTGTAATCAGAAGCAACGCTGCTTATCAGAAATTGCAAGAAGTTTTATATCAGCATCTTAGATCATGCACAATGTTTAAGGATGAAATGGAAAAGAGTCAGCATTCACGTAAAAGTCCCTGTTAATAGGATGACCAAATTCAGATCAAGCCAACATTTGATTATATATATATATCAATAGATTTTTTGTGGTAAAAAATTTTATTATACATTTAAATAAAATAAGTGGAGCCATCTTGAATAAAGGGCCATATCACAAGTAAAAAGTAAGAAGAGGAGAGAAAAAAAATTTGTTCAAGTATAATTATCGAATAAAACAATTAAGATGTTTCGTTACGAATAAAAGTGGAACCCCCCCCCCCCCAACCCAAGGTACCTTTCGTCCGACACATTTTCAAGGGGGGAACGTCGGTGGAATATCGTTTTAAAATAATAAAATAAAGAAAAGATGGTTTTTACAGGGGGAAAGAGAGAGAAAAAACTTTTTTTTATAAAGAACCATGGAGAGCAAAAGAAAAAAAACAATAAAAAAGAAAAAGAAAGGCACAAATCACAGGAAAGGAATGAACTATCGCCAAAACCTTAGAAACAATCACGCAAAATGGATAAAATGATAATCGACATACTGCAGGCAAACGTTTTTATTTTTTTAGAGGTCTCTAAATAGATCTAATTTATGAGACAACTCCTTTTGCCTGCAGAGTAAGGGTTTTCGTCTGGTAACGCTCACGGCCTCCAGAACCTTCAGATGGTGTTTAGAACGGGCATTGTGCACGATACGAAACCAATCATCGGTATAGTTCTCGCCACATTTTTTGTTATCGTATAGGTGCTGCCCAATAGATGACTCATGGACCTGTGAGCGTTCAAATGTACTTTGTAGACGTCCGGATCTTCGTTGCAAAGATCCGGCTACGTCCGTCGATGCATTTCTTCTTAGGGCGCGTGAATTACGAAAACAAGCCGGGATGTGTTGGGCCACTCTCACTCCTGATTGGTTTCATATCGGATTGGGTTTTTTTCCCACTTTTATTCGTAACGAAACATCTTAATTGTTTTATTCGATAATTATACTTGAACAAATTTTTTTTTCTCCTCTTCTTACTTTTTACTTGTGATATGCCCCTTTATTCAAGATGGCTCCACTTATTTTATTTAAATATATATATATAAATATATAATGTGATCGACGGACACGCGTTTCGCCATTACTGCGGCTCATCAGCGTAGCTGACTATTACTGGGCTCAAACCTTGGTCACTAGGCCTGTTATCTAGTGGGGCAATGTTGAGAGAACCTACGGAAGATGGAGCCAAAATACACACTAGTATAAGTTAAAAGTGGGCCTACGAAAACCTGCGATCAAAGTATTGCGCTAGTGTAAATTAACCAGGAAAGGCATAGATATTTTCATTAAAACCAAAAACTGATAAATGTAGACAACGGCGTCGGACTGCCTAGAATTTCAGCTTAAATTGTCACATTGTATCGAGGTAGCGATCAATGCATAGAGCAGATGTTGGTCGAGAGAAATAAGATTTGATAGATAGAACACAAATATTATGGAGTCGGGTGTCACTGTGTCTGAGCTTGGTTGGAAAGAATGCCCTTTCCGTGGCCAGACGAAAGACAGGTGCAATTTGGACCGATAAGGCCACCCAAGCTACTAGCCAACAGGTTGATTTCGGTGGACGTAGGTTAAAAGAACTTACGGCCATGGGTGGAATTACATTTTCTCGGTTACCTACGGACCGAAAATTCAAAACACAACAGAGACAGGGACAAGGTAGACACATTTCTTATCTTTCTTTGTTCATTGGCTAAATTCTATTGGGAGAAAGAGAGAGAGAGAGAGAGAGAGAGAGAGAGAGTGGTCGAGGTCAAGAGAACTTACAGCCATTGGTGGAATTAAATTTTCTCGGTTATTAGTGAGCGGTGAGGTATGGGGGCGCTTAAGAATCCTAATTACCCAAGGAAAGAGAATAATGAAGAAGGGGAGGACATTTCTTTTCGTTGTTCGTTGACTGAGTGGTGTTAAGGGAGGAGTTGGGGCACGCACAACTAATCTCAATATAAGATGACGCGTAACAGGCTTCAGAGACTCGCTTTTGCTCGCCACCGGTGTCCATGTCGGTGGGTGACGGACTTCCCCTCCAAGCCTGGTGTTGGGGTTTTGCCGGTCTGAGACACATTGTTAGAAGAGACATGTTCTTGCTCGCGCACCGAATCCATGTCGCTATGAGACGGACTCCCCGGACTTAGACAAGCTCGCCAAATTAACTAAAGATCGTACATTAACAATTAGAGCGTCGGCCCAAAAACACAGAGTTCTTAACTTGAAATTATACAAGTTTTCTTTTGTTTACTATTCTCTTTAACAAATAATTATTCTTCTAAAATTCCAACATACGGGTTATTATTTCACTTGTTCTGCTTGAAACTACCCTTTGCTTCGCAGCGGTACTAAGTTGCTGATCCAATCCAGATAATTACACACTGATCAATCAATCACAACGTGGAGTATGGTAATCGCTGGACCAGGCTTTTCGACATCAGAGCGCCAACGTTTCCCTAACAGTACCGGGTGACCAACCGAACTCAGGAATATCCAAGTTGGTGACGTCATCACCGACGTCGCGAGCGACTGGGTTACATTCTGGCGCCGCATCAAGGATAGGGTTACATTCTGACGACGCTGCGAAGGCAGGCGTACACTAGTTAACCGTTACGCTAAGAGACTTGTCTGAAATTACGTGACAATTTATCGTTTATAAAGTTACTTTTTGTTTTCATTGTTTTTAACGATAATTAACTAATGATATCATTCACCCACCTCGAGCGTATGGAGTTGCCCCATTATAATTACGCACGAGTTTTCTCCCCTGCATATGCTTTATCGAACCACTTTAAGGGGCGTGTACATTATATATATATATATATATATATATATATATATATATATATATACATCGATACAAATAAATATATGTACATACATATATTTATTTACTTATATTTATTTATAGATAAAATATTACTGCATACACGTGTTTCGCCGTTACTACTGAACTCAAACCTCGGTCACTTGGACTGTGACCAAGTGCGTTAACCGTTACGCTAAGAGACCCGTCTGAAATTACGTGAAAATTTATCGTTTATACAGTTACTTTTTGTTGTTATTGGGCCAAAATAAGGGTCCTATTTTTAAAAATTCATAACTTTTTTATTTATTGATTTTTTTATATATTTTTTTTTAGAATAAGTAAAGGACCCATTCCGAAGCAAGCATGAGCCGTATTAGCCCTAAGGAACGTACCCTCATTTAGAAAACATTATTTTTGCTTAAAAAACTCAAAACAGTGTAAAAAACAATACTTTAGTTTTTGTAAGTTTTAAGAAGTGTTTTTCGGCTAAAATTTGTTTTGTTTATTTCAAAAAACTCGGAAAGGTCAGTCTACACACACATAAAGTTTGGTGAGTTTAACTTTTATTTTGTGGAAGTTATTCAAATTCAAGTTATTCAAATTTAAAGATAGGTCCCTTATTTTGGCCCACCCTGTATATATACACATTGTTGTTATTGTTTTTAGCGATGTGTAGATATATATATATATATATATATATATATATATACACATCGCTAAAAACAATAACAACAAAAAGTAACTTCATAAACGATAAATTTTCACGTAATTTCAGACGGGTCTCTTAGCGTAACGGTTAACGCATATATATATATATATATATATATAAATATATATATAAATATATATATATATTTATATATATATATATATATATATATATATATATATATATATATATATAGTAAGTTAGTTATGAAGGTATATTTATGGCAATTAAGCTACACAGTGGCTTCCGCCTGACGATTCCCTCCGGGGATGAAACGCGGAAGCCTCTGTGTAGCTTAATTGCCATAAATATATGTTGTGAAGTAGTCCAACAGTAAAAAGAAGAAGTCAAGTTGAGGTTGGGTTTAGATAACAAGTGTATTAACATAAAATGTACAAAGGTAAGGAAACTGACTGGCACTCGGCTAGACAATTACAATACTGTCCTTTTCTCCCTGGTGATTGTCTACTCGCACTATTTATAGTGAGAACCGGTGTAGTTTCTCTTCTGTTAGAACGGCCGGTGTAACATTATATTTCATAACTTACTACCTAACTCTACTTATGTATCGAGCACTGTTGAAGTAAATACTGAAAAGTGATACATAAAAAATTATATTCCCTTATAACATTTTATGTGTATAATATATATATATATATATATATATATATATATATATATATAGAGAGAGAGAGAGAGAGATAGATAGATAGATAAATAGATAGATAGATAGATAGAGAGAGAGAGAGAGAGAGAGAGAGAGAGAGAGAGAGAGAGAGGGGTGAGAGGGAGAGAGAAAATGTAACTTTGCGTGACCATAATACGCCGTTTGGAACGTTAGATTGAGCGCGGCATTCTCGACCGCTACCCAGGACTTAGTGTTAGTGTTTAATTAGATAAAATACATGTTAGGGTTACGGTTATGTTGAGAAGGATAAACAATAGGCAACATATTTTACTGATGACAGATAACCTACAAGACGAAAATTGGTAAAGCATAGTGATCCGTACCAACATATTGAATTCTAATTATTATTAATTGTACACACGTGTTTGTTGTCAAATAGGAGCGTACGATAACCATATCTGTATAGACAAGAACAAGGTCAATTTCGCGCATTTTTAAGGGTAAAAAAGTCTAGCGAACACGACGGGCCTTTATTTTGTTTATTGCAAACTAACCCTAACCCTAACCCTAACCCTTACCGCATCCTCACACTGCGCAAACCGCAGCACTTAAAAAAAGAAAGAAGAAAAGAAAGAAAAACAGAAGCAAAAAACAAAAATAATTAAACAAATTTTTATTCATTTTATTTTAATCAAAAAATATATATTTGGGTTAAAGCCTGAGAACCACATCTACTAATTTCACAAGTAACTCCTTTTTTGTTTGTTTTTATTAATTATTCATCATTTATCAAGTCTAAAAACCACTCAAGGATAAGGGATAATGAGATGGTTAGATTGACAGTTGAATGATGATCATGAGAATTATTGATTGAAAATCTTGACATACAACCAACTCAAAACAACGGCCGACCCCCAACACTGCAATTCTCCCCTCTTGTCAGAAACACTGCGCATGGAATGCGACGACTAAAGTACAAAATAGGTGGGCAACCACGTAACTCTCGCTTCCCATCTACCTTGTCATGTAGTATTCACATTCCATTAATTGCTTGTGAAATCAGTTAATGCAATTCCCAGACGGCCCGAAAAGCTGGTGGCGAATGCTGGCGCCGATATTGAATTCTAAATAAAGTCTAATACTATACACTTTCTTATCATATTAATTTCCTGTAAGGATTATATGTCAGTAATAAATTAGAAGCATTTAATAATAGGTATTTTCTTCCCAATCACCCAATATCGTTGAAATAGAAAAATGATACTACAACAAATATTATATGGTAAAAGTACTAAATAGTTAACACTCGAAAACTTGTTATCCCCCAAAACAACACATAACGCATTCTAATGAAATTCTCTATCTATGAATAGGTTGTATTCATATCGTTTGGAAATGATTCATATAGTAAAAGTACAGAATAGTAAACACGTGAGACCTCGTAAGCCAAAACAAAATTGCAGAATCCGCCTCGTTTTAACATATGGAAACGATTTGTTAAATTTTGAAACGGTCAAAACATCTTACAAATCGTTAAAACAAGGCAAAATCAATAGCAAATTTTATTCCAATGTGTTTGATATAAATTATCTGTTGTTGCTTTTGGGCTACGAGTTATCGCGTGTAAACTAGTCTGTACTTTTACTAGATACAAGTGAGTTACCTGTAATGTGCGTTTATTTATTTTCTATCTTTATGTCTTTTGAATTTTCAATATTTCGAGATAAAATCTCTTCTTTAAAGGAAAATTAAGAAATTTGATCAGAATTTTTGTTATTTGATTTCGTTTGCATACCTGTTGTTACTGGATGCGTCATTTCAGATTGCCATGTTTTTAAATGTAGACGCTGTATGTAATTGTTGATTGAATATATTATTGTCAGAAAGATCTACACAGTGATCCTTTCAGTTTTTTTTTTCAATATACGAATCTTCGCATCAAGCTATGATCGTTCAATTCCTTGTGTATGTTGTGCTCCGGTGTTGAGATCGACGGAATTTTGCTGATGATTTATTAAAAATGGGGAAAAATGAGTTGGTTTAAATTAGGGTTAGGGTCAGGATCAGAGTTAGGGGTTAGGGTTAGAGTTAGGGTTAGTTGTTAGGGTAAGTGTTCCAGGCTCGGTTACTACACATTCTTTCGAAATCAATTAGAAGTGTTTCTCTTACTCTTGTACCGTGTTGATTGTAACATGAGGCGTAGATCGCATAACAAAGTGTAGATATCATGCCAAAGTAGATTCATGACACGTAGATAATAAGCCAAAGCGGTACATATAAGTGTGTGAAATAAAAAAAATGTTCTTATTAAATAAGATTGCGAATTAATTGTTTTTTTAAGCATTTTTTTCACATCATGTTTCACCGAGATCCCCATAGAGGTATAAATAACGAACTAAATAAATAAAATTTTGAACATTTAAAGGATTGGTGGAATTTGTGTACTATTGTGTCGCCACTTATCAAAGCCAAAAGCCACTCGAGGATAAGGGTTAATGAGATGGAGTGATTACCGATCAAAAGATGCAGCACACTATGGGAGTACTAAAATTAATCAATGGAATGAACGGTTTATTATAAGTATTTGTTGACATTGCATTTGAAGACTACTAAGTTTTAATCTGCAAGGAAGCAGCCCCACAGTAATGTTTATTTTAATTATGAGGCGATCCTTTAAAATGTGGGTTAAGAAAAAAACAAAACAAGGCCATGCCACTAACAAAGATGCGCCCAGTTAAAAGTTGAATAAAAAACCTGATTAAAAAAATATAATTAAAATATTAACGTAGGCGTGATATTTAGTAATAACGCCATATTACAAATAATAATGCATCTAGATAACAGCATCGGAACACTGTTTTCTTTGGCCACCTCGGCAAGGAAATTATAATGGAAAACCCAAGGAATTTATGAAACAACCCCAAACCCGACCGGTAATGGCTTATAGAAATATTAAATTAATATTTTAAATATCCCACCAATTTATTCTCAATGCAAATTCCATACAATGAAGAAGACAACAGGATTGATACTAATACACGGTTCACACTTGGGGTCCAGATAAAGCCACTAAGATAACCACATTATCTTTATATAACGTTTTCTTTAAGCATTAATTTTTACTAGCAGAAATATGCGTCTTTGGAAAAAAATATTTACGACATTTTTGTGTATATTCGTTATCGTGATTATCGAATGATTATTCCCACGGGTGAACTGTGTCCACATGCTCTTGTCTTCTTCGTAGCTGTGATCTACATGGGATAAATCGACGACTATCAACGATGAGCGCTTTTTAGGATATGAATTTCACTCAAATCACCGACCGTGTTTTACATAGAAAATTAAACTCTGCTAAAAACTGAACATGTGTTTTTTTAAATTGGATAATCTGAATATTTGATGCTTGATTGATAATAATCAGAATTAGTAACGAAAAATTTAGAAGGAAGCGTGTCATATGCGTCCACTAATTATTATTATTATTATTATTATTATTATTATTATTATTATTATTATTATTATTATTATTATTATTATGATTATTATTATTATTATGATTATGATTATGATTATGATTATTATTATTATTATTATTATGATTATGATTATTATTATTATTATTATTATTATTATGATTATGATTATTATTATGATTATGATTATGATTATGATTATGATTATTATTATTATTATTATTATTATTATGATTATTATTATGATTATTATTATGATTATGATTATGATTATTATTATTATTATTATTATTATTATGATTATGATTATCATCATCATCATCATCATCATCATCATCATCATCATCATCATCATCATCATCATCATCATCATCATCATCATCATCATCAAGTTTACTAAGTATGACACTTGCTTCTTGTTCGTTGCACTGTTAATACTTAAATCTTAAGTATTGATTCTTTCAAATACTTAGCTAAGTGTTTTCTGGGTTTCATAATGACTTCAATATCTTTTTTAATGACACATTTGTTGTTATTTTAACCGCTGGACTTTACACGTGGAGACTTTTCAAACTGTTTTTCGAGTTCATTATGGTGCAGAATGTTGAACTTGATTTAAAAGTATTGGTTGCGAATAAAACAAATGCTATCATTAAATTTTCATCTATTATATAATGGGCAATTGTCTGTGTGTGTGTCTAGAAAAATGTCAGAAACTGCACAAAACACCTACAAAACAGATACTTTTTCAGCATTGCATCGGACAGAATATGGGCACATTTTGTTTGCAGGATCACCAGGAGGTCAACATTTAAAGCAATTCTTATTCTCCATTCACCTTTGGCCTGAAACCCGAACTAAAATATAATTTCTTTGCCTTTGAGCGGGATAGGATCTAGGACAGAGGAAGAGAGCGGAGGATAATAGAAATAGATGTCCAGAGGGAGAGAGAGAAGCATATATATATTTACCTGGATTATATATATATATATATATATATATATATATATATATATATATATATATATATATATATATATATATATATATATATATAGGCAGACAGGCATCTAGGAGAAGGAAGGACTATTCCGATCTAACACCTGCGGTTTAAATGACTACTGGTCATCGGTCTGTTTGTCTGTCACCGGGTTAATAGTCGCCTATACTTGGAGAGTAGTCGTCAGGTCGCACAAACGTTGATAACTATAATCCTGTTGCTGTGCTGGTACTTTTGGCGTATGTGATTCATGTCTAGACACCAACTGTGTATCTAGCTTAGCAGGATGAATGTAATGAGTAATATGAAGTTTGATTTGAAGATCGCTTGTTGGAACATCAGAACCTTACTTGATCGTTATGGTTCTGACCGGCCGAGAAGCGAACAGCACTTGTTGGACGAGAACTTTTACGTTTCGACATTGATATAGCAGCCTTGTCAAAAACAAGATTGTTCGAACAGGGTAGTTGTGTAGATGAGGGCTCTGAATATGTATTTTACTGGATCGGGAAACAGGAAGGCGAACAACACGACCATGAAGTAGGGTTTGCTCTTAAGAAATGGGTTGTTTATAAAATCAAGAACTTTCCTTGTGCTCTAAATGAGCGCATTATGACCTTGCGTTTGCCTCTATATGGTCAGCGATATGCAACTCTTATTTCTGTTTATGCTCTTACGTTGGACAGCCTACCTTAGCTAATAGGATTCTTTTATGAAGATCTTAAAAGAGTTATCTTCACTGCTCTGCAAGATGATAAAATTGTGTTGTTCGGAGATTTCAATGCGAGAGTGGGTAGGGAATATCAAACATGGCGTCCACTCGGATGTTCATGATATACGCAATATCACCGATGTTCATAAGAATGCTTTATCAGTGTTAAAAATCCACCAGTCAGGTTTAAAAAATTCAAATGCATCCAACATTCATTTAACTTATACATGTTTGCTTTTCACTCACATATTTTAAAAGAGGAAACACTTGTTTAACTCTATTTTTTTCATGTTCATGTATTATTTTTATGATATGTACTTTCGTCTCTTGTTTATAGTGGTCATATTCAATTGATAAAAATCGATAAAACACATACTTCAAAGTTAACATATGTATTTCCGTCAAGCATAATAGAATCATAGAGAAGGTTGCGGTTACCACTATTTCTATATATTAGCTCCTTAAACATTAAATCTTGTATTGCATTTAGATCAATCAAAATAAAAATGAAAGCGTGTTTATCTGTTAACAAATGGTTGTCTCTCTTCAACTGTACATCTGTCTGTCAGCGTACCAGTTGTCAATGGTTGACCTCCAAGCTAAATCAATGGCATGTTTACAATCGGCAGGTTCTTGCGGATGTATTAGCCAGGTTTTAAATAATTAAAGTGTTTCTATATAATTTATAAAACAAAAACAAATGTCTATCAGTGTATGTTTGTCTAACCGCATAGCTGTCATCAATAGTTGATCTCTGTGCAATACTCATGTCATATTTGGAATGAACAGTGCTCTACGAATGTTTTAGCATGCTTGGTCCGGTGTTTCTCTAGAATTATGTACTTACAGGAGAGACGACATGAAGGTTGCGAACATCCATAATGAAGCGATGCTGTTGAACCGACAGGATTCGAATTTGGCACTCCGGGTCGTCAGCCCACGTCGGTATTCCCTTCACTGATGCACCTCCCTATTGCTTTCAATGTTTTCATTTTACAGTTAGGGGGTGCGTGAATGTTCTAATCGTTACGTTGCAGACTATGTTATCGACTGTATACGCTTTAATACAATTGGTTAAGGTATAAAACTACAACTGACCTCAGCTGTGTGGAAAATACTGAGTTGTGTTCAACTGTATACAAGTAACGAGATGGGACCATTTGGCATAATAAAACAGTGGAGAAAGTGGATCTTGGGTTTACTTCCGACAGCCTTGTAACTCTCGCTTCCTTTAATTTGTTCTTTAGTCCTAACATTCAATGAGCGATGTTTCTGACAAAGGCGGAAGAATTGCTTCTTCATCTAACTTAGCTGTTGACTAGTTTCTGACCTTGAAGTAGTATTTTTTGTTTAGCTCTTTGCATCAAGTGGCTTCATGCTTTGTTCGGAACGATTTCCATAAAAAAGAATGTTCGCTAATGAGTCGGAAAACCGGGGTTCAATCCTCGGTCTAGTCATACCAAAGATACAAAAAGTGATGCTCAGCCTTTTATGGTGAAGATTAAAGGAAAGTGAAGCAATCCAGAATGTGGGACTCTTCTCTAGATCGCGGTGTAGTAGACAAGAAAAAGGGAGTGTTTGGATTGCCATCGACTATGGTCGATTCATGTATCTATCTATATACTATTAACATATTTTGATGTTTTTGTTTAGCTTGTCTGTTCGTACGCAAACGTGATTTGTAAAAAACAGAGTAAACATGAGAGAGAGAGAATTTTGTTAAATGTAAATACCCTGCGTGGTCGTTCGCTAGGATGTTTCACTTCGAGTCTTTTTTACATATATCATACCCGTGTTCGAATCTCACGTAAGTCTAAAAGATTTTTTAAACAGAATACGTGTTTGATAAATTTACAAAAATTAAACAAAACATAATAACATAAAAACATTATATAATATGTTTTTAAACTAAATAAACTTTTCTATTATATTAATTAATTTCTTCGTAAGGGGACATACAGGTGGTGTAAATCTGTTTTGTTTGAGTAATTCATTTTACCCGTCTTGTGATGCATATTCTTCTACTTATTTATCATAATAATTGAAAATGAGTCTTGTGTTTCAGTATTACATTAGCCAAAGGGGTTGATTTGCGACAAAACAGACAAACCAAACCAACTATTTCACATTTTTGGTTAATTAAAAGTCATATTTGGTTTAAATTAAATGTGGCTATTTTCTTGTGACTTTATTTCAGTTCAGTATAACAACTAACATCAGGGCTTCTCTGAGCTGGGTCATACACGAATATGAATGACCTGTTTTGCAATCTGATACTGTATGGCCTTATAGTAGGCTGAAAGCCAAGCAAGTCATCAAAACACAAGACTGAACAGCCTTAATTCACACACAATTCTCAGCAGTTCTGAAATTGCATCATCGACGGAACAACCCAGAAGCAATCATACACGAACATATTTTGACAACAATTAAAAGAAAAATGTTACAGAAAAAGAGTAAACACAACATCTTAACACTTGTTATAGATAACCGAGTTGAATAAAAAAAAACAGCTCAAAATTAACAGCATTCCAGAAACTATGAGCACAGGAATCGAAAAATTCCCGTTTGTAGATGATCCCTCAATAGCCTGTTTAACATCAAATATGCCCTCACTTGAAATGCATATATAAAATAGCCTGAATAAAAGAGAGAGAGAGAGAGAGAGAGAGAAAGATGAGCAAATGAAAATGACTCCAAAACAACAACAAAAAATCCTGCTTGTATGCATTTCTGTAAAAGATATAAATAAACGAGCATCAACGGTTGGCAACTGGACTCTCCACGCTTACACATAAAGAGCGGCTCCCAAAACTAAATCCATTCTCAATTGAACTGCGGAGGATGTGAGGAGACTTGATTCTGCTGTACAACATCATCAACGGAAATTTAAATCTACTTTTCGATTAGTTTTTCACCCCCAGCGCCAAGTCGTGGTCCCCGCGGGCATCTGCAAAAGATGTACCACTGTCGTTTTCGGCTCAATGGAAGGAAGGCAGCGTACTGTGTCCGTGTTTCTACTACGTAGAACACATTACCAGAGGAGGTTGTGAGGATGATTACCATATCCAGGTTTAAAGCAACCTTGGACAAACATTAAGAATATATGTGGATATAAATAACTTCTACTTGTCTCTTTACATGGCTTGATGTAATGAAATAGAAGAGGAGAGAAAACGAATTGCTGTCGGGTATCATATACACAACGAGGTTTCAACTGCTTGCGTGAGAAACCGCCATCCGGATAATCCACTGGGATCGAAGAATCGGCCTCGTAATGTTATACTGGTGTTCCAATAGGTTACTTGAACAGATCCATAAAGTTAAAGTTAATAACCATCTGAGTTAACATGTAAATCCAATATTCCGTTCATCGCTTTTTTATTTCATTTCACTTGAGTTAGATCTAAAAAAAACTCAAGGCGCCCCTTCCTGGGACCAACACTTGATTTCTATATGAAATACATAGACATCCAAGTGTTCACTAAAAGTTCTCCTTTACCTCTCAAATGTTGAGTTAGTGAAGACGTAAAAACATTAATTTTCCTCTTTTCAATTGACTACTCAACCATGTTATAGTTTATGTTTATTGTAATCTCTTCTTGGTCTTGCCGGATCCCAGGACAAGAATTCATTTCGTCTGGTGGGGTATCCAGCTTAGTGCTGTTACTGGAGATAACATCACTAGGAGAAGTTGTACCATTCCTCGTATGAACCAGTTTATAGCTTTGCCGAGCGGGTTTTATTTGGGCTTCGAATACTATGTTATCTTGAATATTTGGTCAGGGTTTACTCGTAGGGTTACGTACCCTCATGTCAGGTTGTCCTAACAAAACTCTGCACAGAGAGACCGAAGCCACTCGAGGATGGTATCTAGTAGGCATTCAGACTATCTCCATTCCGTCTGCTAAACATTCGGATATCCTTTTGTTAAGCAAAATGATTTTCTAGTCATCGAATTTAATATACTTTATCCTTTAAACGATCAATCCATATATCCATATTTGACAGGCGTATATTTCCGTAACTCCCATCGTATACATTTATGCCTCTTTTTCATTGAACAGAATAAGGAAAGAGCTGATTTGTGGTGACCCGATTAGTTCAGCCATTTCCTAGCAACTGAAGAAATTTTAATTTCGACGGAATTTCGGCTAGGAGTTATCACGTGACCTCCTTAAGGGTTTCATATTTGCTATCATGAACTGGTCGCTGCTATTCGCCACTCGCACACATTACAACGTTTATTTAAGATAAAGATAGTAGGAAAGAAGAAGGAAAAAAGGGGGAAAGTGGACGAGACGTACTATTTTTATTTCTCTTAAAATAAACAGACCATCATGCAGGTCACAGTACACACACAAAAACACACAAACACACACATATATTGCAAATGGCGCTGTTCCCGACTCGTAAACACATTTTGTATTATTTTGTATGACTAAAATGAACATCGTCTAGAAACAGTTGTGAACGACTGGAATGTGTATGCTCTTTATTTGGAATATGTTTTGAAAATAATTTAAATCGTTATATATATGCATATAATTATTATTTCATGTATACACGTATAATGTTATAACGTGACATAATATATTGAGTATAGATTTTTAAGCTACACAGAAGCGTTCGCGTTTCTATCCCCGTTTCTAGAAAAGTAGTGTCATACATATATATATATATATATATATATATATATATATATATATATATATATATATATATATATATATATATATATATATATATATATATATCACATCCGACATTAGTAGTAACGGTAGGAAGTGATCTGGCGTTCGGCTTCGAATTTCGGGGTTAGTACACTTGCTACGTCTAGCCATATAGATTAATCGTGAAACGACGTATTTCATATATATATATATATATATATATATATATATATATATATATATATATATATATATATATATATATATATATATAGCGTAATGTAATACATTTCCACAAAAATAATTGAGTTATCTACGTTATTATAATCGCAAATTTGTAAACAAATGAAAAATCATTTAGTCGCTATAATTCCATCTACTGTCGTTAGTGGGTTCTTTAGCTCAGATAGTAACACACTCGACATCACTGTCGTGATCTAGCGTTCAGGTTTCAAATCTCGGAGTTGATAAGCTTGCTAAGTCTAACCATACTGATCATCTGGGCAACAGTGAAACAGCTGTTTGTCGACTATTAATAAAATAAAAACGTGCTTAACCTCTTACTTTACTACAGTTTCACTGTATCACCGAACATCAGAAGTATCTCCGACTGGAATATATATATATATAAATATATATATATATATATATATATATATATATATATATATATATATATATATATATATATATATATAAACGAAATTATTTTTCTGGGTGTTAACTTTACAGAACTTAAAAAACATCTTAAGTGTTCTCATAAAAACAACAGCAAACGAATATCTGTTCTCTCCTCCACCCACTCTCTTTCTTTGTCTCTCTTCCTCTGTCCCCGTATCTCTCCCTGTCTCTCTCTTTCTCGCTTTATAAGGGGCGGTGCCCTCATAGACTAAGTTCTTAGATGTATTTTTTTGTCTTTTACCAATTTCGTTCAACGACGAATGAAAGACCAGTCAAGTGTTCTTCTATTAACTCACCTTATCAAACTCGTTCATTAAGTGGTTGGATGTTGAGATTCAGAAAATAGATTTTCTTTCTCTTAATGGTCAGTGCACTTGACTGAAATAATTACATTGGTATCAACTATTGTTATGGCTAACTATATTAGTCTACTTAGAAGAGAGGAAAAGATTGTACCGATAATGTAATATATATATATATAAAGAAATGAATGATGAGAATAAAAATTGGATGAAGAACAATTTTTATTGAATCATCAAGTAGTTTAAACAAGGAATATATCTATAAACCTTTTTTCCTTTCCTTAACCCATGGATTTTCAAAGATGCAAGCTTTTATGATCAATGGTGATCATCGAGATAAAACAGTATAAATTATGTTACTGTTAGCACAGATTTGAAAATATAAAAAATATATAAAAATTGAAAAATACACAAACATTTTTTTGAGCAAAGAAAATTCACATCGATGGAAAAATGCAACATGTCCAAAAAGGTAAATCCAGGATTTATGACTTTTAAGCTAGTAATTATATCAGAAAGTGTTCCAGAAGTTTGAGTAATGTAGTGTTACAAATCCGATGCTGAAGTTCATTAGTAAAAAATAATGTGTGACTCACAAGAGAAGAATATAGAGTATAAATCTCCAAATAAACCCATAATATACATAAATCCACAATCCCGGTAAAAAAATACTCATTTGGGCCAGTAAAAAGTGTGTGTTAAAGGCCTTAAACGACCAAATTCAGAATAGAAAAGGTTCTAGAAATTATAAGATAACAAAAATCAAGAAGAAGGAGAAAATTGTATTAGACGAAGAAATAAAGTAAAGAAAGGAAAGAAAAATGAAAAAAAAAGATAGGTATAGAGCAAGGGAGAAATAAAAAAAAGAGAAAAAGGGGAAAAAAAGAAAAGTAAGACATGGAAAGCGGATAGAAAATAAAAAATAAACAAGTTAAAAAGAAATACACAGGGAAAAGAAAAGAATAAAGAAAATAGGCAATAAAAAGAAAGATAGACGAATTAAAACTGCAAAAAGAAAAAGATAGAAGATGTGACAGTCAGAAACGGAGAATCAAACAGGAAATTACACAGACAATAATCTCAAGCCAAAACACAGAAGGTGAATTGGATTGAAGAAGATTGCCAATGATGAGGGTGGGGGACATGGCCGAATTAAAAATAAAGATAGAAAGAAAGAAAATATATATACAAGATGAAAGATGAGAGGCGGGAGGGAGAGAGAAAAAAAGTGTGGTGAATAATAAACAAACATGTATTATACAAATTTAACGATAAAAATTATTTATAGTTTAAAATTGAAAATGTTTAATGTTATAACCTTTTAAAACAAATAAAAATATAAATAATTCATACATAAGAGTTAATAAAGTAATATTATTAAAATATAATTAAAATTAAAATCAAACAAAGCTCAAGTGAGGACTTATCAGATACATATAAAATTTATACGATTAAAAGGGAAATACTCAACTTCAAGAAGAATATATGACTGCTAAAAACGGTTAAGAGTTATTGGCTATTTTGACTAAACAGCCCAATTAAAATGTAACTAAATTAGGGGGTGTAAAATAGCATATATATAATTAAAGGGTTAATTATAATAAACTAAATTGTACAAGTTCATACGATAATATTATTATTATTATTTCAATAAATATAAAACCATAAATTAAGATAAAAAGTTAGAATTATGAAAAAAAAATGAAATTTAACATAAAGTCATAACAGAGATTATTTAAGAACTATATCAGGATTAAAGCATTAAAAATTAAAAATACAAAATAAATTTAGGCAAATAAAAGAATACATACAATATAATTTTTAAAATATATAAGGGAGACAAATTAAAATAAAAGTGGAATAAATTAAGCCAAATATATCATGAAAAGATTAATTAATGTTGCTCCCCATACATAAAAAGTCCTACCAAATAAGATAAAGATTAATCAAGTAAACTTAGCTATTAGATGGAGGTGGTGTGTCGAATAGAGTTAATAGTTAACTAAAAAAAATTCTATGTCTTCATGCTGAAAGGAGTTCGCTTTTAGAGTTTATAATATTTTATTTTTAGCGGAAGTTATTATCAATACGACGTCGGAGGTACACAATTAACACAATTTAGATCAAGAAGTGTAAGATTTTGATTTCTTGAAGATCGACCAATCTAAAGCGTATGGGATATTTTTCGATTTTAAATATTTAATTAAATTAGTTAGGGCAAGTCCCCTTCTTTTTATCGTTATTTCTTTTGAACAAAGATATATGATTTGAGATGTGGTGTTTAAGAGGGTATGCGGTAGCCCCAATATAAGTGTGTATTATGGGTAATTACTTGGTTAGGCATATCGTTTATAGTATTAACTTCATTCAAAGAGAGTGTGTTAGTGCGTTGATTAAATGGAGGGTCTAAATTATTTTAAGGGATTATAATATAGAGATGGGTTCTTTGGGCGGGGATGTTAGCAATTGGAGCGCTACAATGGATGATATTAGGTGTCTTCTTCTTTCGTGTAAATCAGATGATTATGGTGTTGCCATTTATTTCCCCGATGTTTTTCTAGTTAGAAAAATTTCTGGAAAGACATCGGGTACTCACAGGAAGAACCACGAGTAAGTTCCACAGTATCCCTAAGTGAAAGTGATACTGTGGAACTGACTGGATTCGAACTTGGAACAGTCCGTGTCGTTATCCACTTAACCACCGTCACCTCCCAATATTAGGGGTAAACTCATGTGCATTAAGTTAATGTACACACAGAGAACGCGTAAGTGTATTAAATAGAGAAAGTCTAGAAGTACATATATTATTTAGTAGAGAATTTCTTAACTGTACATGCATATATAACATCTTTATGCATACAATATTTATTGAGCGGTCACTGTCGAGATCTTTGGCAGTTGCAAGTATTACTAGGGGCTAAAAGAGGGATTTGGTGCCTGAGCAGATGTGATTTTCCTATTGTGAAAAGTTATTATTGTTTGGGCTATGTTGGGCATTGTAGAGTAAGACATTTTTATACAGTTTTTATTTAAGATAGTACTATATTTGTGTGGGTGTTAAAAAGAATTTTCAATAATTTTAATGAATGCGAGATTTTTTAATAAATGAAACAGTTATTATTTTTTATCAAATATTTCGCTACACACATATCGTCTTCAGTGGTTACAGCGACGTTTTTTCTCTTTTTCATTGTTGAGGTCTCCGATCGGAAAAACCGAGAGGAGATCACGAAAAGTTTCAATAATAATCGGGTGTATTTCTTTGTAATAAATCTGATTTTATTTTTACTTGTCGATGCTTTATAAGTAGCCCCTAACGTGTGTATATATATATATATATATATATATATATATATATATATATATATATATATATATATATATATATATATATATAGTCTCGGAAGTTTCTCAACCATTAAAACTATATTAAAAAAAAACAAAAAACTAATAGTCCCAAGTCTTTCAGTGGAAAATCATTTATGTAAGTCAATTTATTCTTTACAGTTATTAAATTAGTTTGTTTCTAACACTATTTTAAGGGGTCATCAGTTGTTTACCATGAAAAACTGTTTCGGGAATTTAAATATATATATATATATATATATATATATATATATATATATATATATATATCATTATTTACGAACATAAAAGTAATAACAAAACTACGTAACTTGAAAGGCGATAAAAATCGTACATATATTGGCAAAGCGTCATAGCAGGATAGTAAAGCATCAGACTATAGACATTTACATCGAAGATTATATCCTTGCCCAGGGTAGCCATACTGCTAAAGGCTGATAGCCAGAAATACGTGTCCATATAATTTCTTTTATGTAAGTAAATTAATTAATAAATATATATATGAAATAAAAATAATAAAACATTCGATAAAGGGCGACTGAATGCAATATTCTGCATATTCTTAACCGTTTCAGAAGTGGAAAAATACTAAAAAACAATAACAAAACTACATAATTTGATAGTCGATAAAAAAATCGTACACATATAGATAAAGCGTCATAGTCGAATGTAAAATAACCAGACTATAAACATTTACATCGAGGGTTCGATCCTTGCCCAGAGTAGCCATGCTGATAAGGGTTGATAGGCAACAACACGCCGCCATGGATTTCTTTTATGTACGTAAAAATCAATTAATAAATATATATATATATATATATATATATATATATATATATATATATATATATATGTAAAATAAAGTAGCTTTGTTATTGTTTTTATTATATATATATATATATATATATATATATATATATATATATATATATAAAGTGTTTTAAGGTTCATTTTTTTAAAGAAGCATTTATTGTTAGATTTAATAAGGAATAGGTAAAATAAATACCTTTTGAAGCATTAAAGATGCGATATCAATGTTTTTACAAAAAAATAAAAATAAATCGAAACCGATTTTTTTTCTTTTTTTTTATTATTATAAACTTGCATTTTTTTTGTTAGTTTAAAGTGATACAGATATTTCGCCAAAAACTTGGCATCATCGGTGTGTAATATATCCTGATGTCATCGGATTTGTATTTTTTTCTTACCGGCTTTTGTTGTTGCAGCCGGGCCAAAGGGGTTAGCCGGTAAGAAAAAAATACAAATCCGATGACATCAGGATATATTACACACCGATGATGCCAAGTTTTTGGCGAAATATCTGTATCACTTTAAACTAACAAAAAAAATGCAAGTTCATAATAAAAAATAAAAAAATCGGTTTCGAATTATTTTTCTTTTTTTTTGTAAAAAAATTGATATCGCATCTTTAATGCTTCAAAACGTATTTATTTTACATATTCCTTATTAAATTTAACAATAGATGCTTCTTAAAAAAAATATGAACCTTAAAACACTTTATACCGATCACGTGCGTATTCACGATCTCATATTTGAAAGTGGGAAACAACTGCTAACCTCTTTGGCCCGGCTGCAACAACAAAAGCCGGTAAGAAAAAAATACAAATCCGATGACATCAGGATATATTACACACCGATGATGCCAAGTTTTTGGCGAAATATCTGTATCACTTTAAACTAACAAAAAAAATGCAAGTTTATAATAATAAAAAGAAGAAAAAAAAATCGGTTTCGATTTATTTTTCTCTTTTTGTAAAAAAATTGATATCGCATCTTTAATGCTTCAAAAGGTATTTATTTTACCTATTCCTTATATATATATATATATATATATATATATATATATATATATATATATATATTTCAAATGTATTAAGTTCAAATGTATTAATAAGAATGAATTTAAAACCAATATTTTTTCAAAATGTCTCAATATTAGATAGAACTTTGTAAATGTTTATTTTATAAATATTAAAACCGGCTTACCCAAATTTGTATATAACTAAATTTTTCTGTAATGTTGGGAAGGCAGTTCTTGTGCGAAACACCACACTGGACTATACTGCATGAAAACAACGTGATACAATGGACACAATTTTATTTGAAAAACTTTTACTGCGAGCATCAATAAAAGGAAGTTTCAAGTAGACCGGACACTTGTGTGGACCAAATAAAATGTTGACATTAAATTTCACAAGGTTTTGGTGAATGCACTCGAGGAACCCATTATTGATAAGAATATCAGTTATCTTTTTTAATTAAGCCGCAAGTTTGCTCGCAGTACAAATCATAAGATCGCGGTGAACCAGGGTCTTGACCAAACTAAACGTTCTACTCATAGGGACAAAAGAATCCTAACTAATATACAGGCTTGGAAACGTCGGTTTCCTATATATAATCGTGGTGAATGTGTTCCCTGTTTCTTCAACTAGAACGTTCAAAAAGGGTAAAGAGTAATTCTGCTCTTCCTTCGTAGTGAACTGTAGTGATGAGTGGAGCGTATTTAATTCAAAGAAAAACTCATATGTCTCATGACGGGACTTAAAGACGACAAAAATATTGTCCAATAACAAAATGGTCTAAAAACCCGAGTGAAGAGCAAAGATACCTGAAAACCTAGGAAAATATTCACTAAGATAGTTGCTGATACATTTCGTTGTTGAAACTGAAACTGACCGACGTAGAAATATGTTTCAGTTCCAGCTATAAAAAGCATGACTTCTTCAAGCCAGAATGTCCTTGTTTTACGCTTTCATTTTGTGGAACTTGAATCAGGCAAATTATGTTTGTATAAATAAAATTATTTATTATCAGTAAATAGCTCTATTTAGTATTGAGTACTATTTAGTATTGAGTACTATTATATAAAACAGTAAAGATTATCTGGATTGTTAACCTTGTGAATACAAACTTTACCTGAATGAATATATATATATATATATATATATATATATATATATATATATATATATATATATATATATATATATATGTGTGTATGAAACTGCATTCGATGGTGAGGTCCGAATTTGGGAGCTTTGAGGAGAACGATAGAGTTAACCCTTAGATCCTTTCCGACCCGGAGTTGTAGTAGCTGCCAGGGGTTCTTCTATGGGTTAAATATAATCTATCATTTGAAGACTATTACTTTACAAAATGTATGACCACAAACCAAATTCATTCATAAATATTTGAAGATATTAAGAACTTGAAGCATGATATTGACCCAAATGACAGAATCTGTTCATAAATGACCTCAAAATGGCTAATACGTCTTAAAAAGGAAAGAAACGCACAAAACAGGAGTAAACTGTCAGAAATATCCAACAGTTACTCCACCGATAGATTTTTTATGGAAATTGCTCCAGACAAGGCATGAAGCCACGTGATATGAGGAGCTAAAATAAAAACTACTTTAAGGTGTAAAACATCCAACGATAAGTGTTAGGTAGATAGATTCTGAACTAGAAAACAGCAATTATTCCCCCTTTGTCAGAAACATCGCGCATGCAATGTGAGGACTACAGGACAAAGTACAAGGAAGCGATAGTTTCTAGGCTGTCGAAAGTAAACACAATGCCCACTTTCCACTCTCCCAATTTGCTGGACCTCCGCAACGTTTTATATTGTACACTGAACCTGCTTTTATTAGTGTACAAATCGAGTGACGGAACTGCACAGCGAGTTGGAAACAGGTGTATCTGAAGATGTCACCCGAAATCTGCGTATCTACCGTCTTCTCGAAATACGTTTTGTCACAAGAAATATCCGTTCTTCTTCTTAAAACCAGGTGGAAAATATGATTAAGAAAGAGCACAGCAACTTCCTGAGCATAGTGTATCTATATAATACTAAAAGTCTATTGTCTTGTATGTTTGCAATCAGCTTTCAGCTTTCCGGTTTTCAACATCCGGTTGCGCATGCGTAAATAGCATCGTCTTCTAATCTGTCATTCCAATTCCGTTGAACTCTTATTATTAACGAACGCATGAAATTTTTCATTCTGGAAATGTTTATATCGCTTTAAATATAAAACAATTACATTTAATTTCATCAAATAGTTTTTTTGTTTTCTCCACGGCTAAAAACATTCAACGGCAGGACTTTGTAAAGTCTGTCGCAGTTTCAAAAAAGCTCCACCCTTTTAAAAAACAAAAACAAACAAACAAAACAACAACAATCATTATTAATATCAATAGCGGCGGTGAACGAAACCACCTCCCACTTTTCCTCTCACAGATTTCACCACTCCTACTCCCTCTGTTTTCGTTACGTACGCGAGACAGCCGGTTGTACCCCCTTCCTTTCTCACCTGTTCAGTGCATATTTACCTATAAGTATGGCCAACCACTTATAATTCAGTAACTATAATTAAAAAAACAAACAATTATAATAAACAGAACGACGCATAGAAATCTATCTATATTCTTTTTTAAACAATTACATTTAATTTCATCAAATAGTTTTTTTGTTTTCTCCACAAGTGTCACGCACATACATGAATTCCATAGCTAATATAACAAACTGACCCAACGGGTCACGGGTGGTCTAGTATTTATATAAAGATCAACATGAACATTTTCTAAGTGTGATTCTTGTGTCATATAAATACAGGATGATGAGTTTAATAGTTTATGTTTCGGGTATGACGTCATGCTATCAGGAGGTAATTATGGGATTGTTCATATGGGATTTTCTCGGTATCCACACCTATATTATCGTCTACGTCTTCAAAGGTGACATATCATTAATCCGAGAAGGCTTTATAAATTATCAAGGGTAGTGAGCGCCGAAAGACGCCACAAAGGAGTGACATTACAAATACTTTTTAATGCGTCTGGCGATTATGAGATTTCAGTTCAGTGAGTAATCCGCACACGAGACAACAACTGGAGCAAGAAAAAATTTGTAGTTGGGTCGAATGCACTTTGTTCCTAAATCTTTTCTTCTCTGAATTTCTCAATGCGATCCACTTCAAAATACCTTATTCCATTCCGAATGGCGGCTCTTTACTTGTTCCCGTTTTGTGCCAAGTCTTCGAAGCTTCTAACAGTGATTTATTAGCTGAAAGATTAGACTTCAGCTTGTCCTTGCATCGAAGCCAAGGCCTGTCAGTACTCGTGTTTCCATCCTTCCGTTCACGATACATAAGGATCTTTCGTATTCGCTAATCACTCATTCTTACTACATGACCAGCCCATCTTTGTTAGGACTCCAATCTTTCATCTTGCGAAAAGTACAGCATTTTGCATTTTATTTTCAAGTGTGTATCCACATATGGAGCGAAGACAGCGTTTGTGGAAGACATCGAGTTGTATTAATCGGTGATCGATGTGGAGTCCAGGTCTCAGACATACAAAAGGACGGAAAGAGTTACAGCTTTATAGACCTGAACCGTCGTGTCTACTTTCACACCTCTCTGGTCCAAAAGGCGATAGCGAAGTTTACCAAAAGATTAGATGTTTTGGTTATGCGATTGATAATTTCATCATCAAGCGATGCAGTACTTCCAAAATATGCGGACAATTTCACATACTTCAGGCTTTTGTCATCTACTATTATTGGGATATTTGGGAATTGGTGAACGGGTGGTTTTTGCTTTACACCTCTGCTCTGCTTGGGAGTAGATGGATGCTGATGCACAACCTCATATATATATATATATATATATATATATATATATATATATATATATATATATATATATATATATATATATATATATATATATGATTTTTTCTTGCATTTATCGTTTACTCATTACATTCGTTTTTTATTATATCATTCAAAGTTTAACCTCTAGAAGCCATACATAACGTCTCCAAGGTGCTTAACCTAGTAGATAATATCGCGAACTATGAAATAGAATATGCTAAATTTAGATACTATCGAATGTATTATATTCAATTACGGTGGGGGGAAATACTACGCTTTCCTAATCAACCAAGTAAAATAGCGACGTATTCAACTAATCGTATATAATTAACCGTTGGCAAAAGATATTGTGTGCTCAGCATTAAATGACTCCAAATAGGTTAATGTACTGTACATTTTGTGTGGGTTAGTTTGGTTACTGTTATGACATATACACACTTTTAGGGGTTATTTAATACCGTATTGTTTATTGTACACGATTGAGTAAATAAGGTCCGCTAATTAAACAACAGGGGATACGGAGGTTCATGCCTTTTTCCTAAATATATTGGAACATAAGTTGACGTCATAGAATTGGTTAGATTTCGACTCAGATTGTCGATTTTATGTTTCGTGTCGATAACTGCAAGCCTACACCTCTTTGAGTAAAACAATCGAATTCATAGCTATATATCGTTCCTTAAAACAAGAACACAAACATTTACCAATCACCGAGCTAGCGCAGCCATGTTTCGATTTTTGAATACAGGATAGTGTAAAAAAACATTTCGAAGGCGAATTGGTACGTCATTGAATAATTACCAGTCCATAGACATGAAACCAATATCACATTTCGGAATGAAAAGCCTCTAAAAGAACGTGCATGTTACGTACGTTTCAAGAGGATTTAATAGCAATAATAAATGAGTCAGCAGCGGTTGTTTCATGTATCTTGAATTAATAGTGACTCAATAAACTCAATAAAAAGAAAAACGAGCATACTATCAGAAATATCGAACATTTTCTGGCCATGCACAAAGTTTGGCATGTTCCATTTATTTTGTTTTATGCAATTTATCAATCACAGAAGTGCATAGTGATTTGGAAACAGGTGTGTCTGAAAATGTCGCAAAAAATCCGTGTGTCTATCGTCTTCTCTAAATACATTTCCTTTTTTTTTTACTAACAAATCACCGCTCATCAAGATCAAAAGACCACTCGAAGACAAGGGTTAGTGATTTGTGTCAGGTGGATGGTGAGGCAAACACCTTAAGGTTTGCAGACCATAGTTGAATCTGGACTGAAATTAATTACTTAAATGTGATGCTTCAACAAGAATTTGTTAACATTGGACTTGAAAACCAGTCTTCTCTAAGAAGTATCCGTTCTTCAGTTGTTTAAACCAAATTCGGGTTAAATCTCGGAAATGTAAAAATATATGCACAATAACTTTCTAAACACCCTGTATATGCATATTTAAATCAACATAGAGATTTTATATGTGTGATTCTTCAGTGCTTAAATATAGGCTGATGGATGTAAATAGTTTACTTGTAAGGTATGATATCATTCTATAGTTAGTGATTATGGGTTTGCCCAGTTAGTCACAGCTGTTATATCTTATATGCCTTCCACAGTAACATATCATTAACCTGAGAAGGCTATATTGGATATCAAAGGGATTGAGCGACGAGAAGAAGGTTTGGACTTAAAGCCTATTGCAATATATATATATATATATATATATATATATATATATATATATATATATATATATATATATATATATATATATGTGGGTTTGTTTCTATTTCTATTTGATTTTTTAAAATTTAGATATACATTTACAACATAAAGGAATTGTTATAGCTCAATAGTGTAAGGCCAGAGCTATGCTATATACAGTTTTTATTCGATTTTATATCATATCCAATATTTTGAAAGACAGATTCCCATATTTCACGGAATTTATTTTCTTATTTAGCATACAATTGTTTCAGCATACACCAATATATATGTTAATACTCCTATGTATTTATTTCGTGGTGTGGCTATCCTCAATGCTAATTCTATAAAAAAAAAAACAATTGTTTTTTATAGAAATATGTGAAGCTCTTTTTCAAAACCTTGGATATGATATAAAATCGAATAAAAAATATTATACATATATATATATATATATATATATATATATATATATATATATATATATATATATATATATGCAAACATTGTTAAAGTAACAGAATTCGTTTGTTTAATTATATTTTAAAAAATTCTTTCAATTTTTCTGATGGTCTTGTTTGTATTAAAATAAAAGAAAAATTAATAAATGTTCCATAAGTTTCACAGGTTTCACGAACGTTTTCGATTCCTCGTCAAATCATCCTCAGGTGTCAAAAGTAAATGAACAAAAAAGCTGGAGAAAGAAGAGAATTTTACAAAGACGGCTGCGAAACGCGCATAGAACGTTTTTCGCATTGTTCTAGGAAATCGAAACCATGTGAAACCTATGGAGCATGTATTAATTATTATAATTTTAATACAAAAAAGATCATCAGAAAAATTTAAATAATAAAAAAAAGTTATAATTAAACAGAAAAATTCTTTTATTTTTAACAATGTTAGAATAAATGACAAAAAGCTGCCTAAATACACAATATATATATATATATATATATATATATATATATATATATATATATATATATATATATATAGTAATCCGGATCTAGTTTGTATTCACGATGTAAAAATCCGGGGAATCAATACTGTGTTTATATAAAAAATACTCAATAATAAACAGAGCTATATTTAAATAAAAAAGTTTTATTTATACAAACATAGCATAGTAACATGTATCAACCGAATCTTTTAAAAGCAACGACATCCTCAGGCCGAGAAAATATGCTCGTTCCTTATATTAACATAATGAAAAATGAAGAAAAATTACAATATGTAAGGGTCACGTGACTAGATTAAAAATATAATTTTAATCAAACCGTAAAAATCTTCCACATATTAAAATTCAAACGTTGTCGGTTCAAGGTTAAATAGCTTGAGCAATTCAACTGTTTGCGTCACTAAAACAGCGCATTTGACATGATGACACGCCGTGGGAGGGGTAGGAGGAAGAATCTATCTTGTCTAATAACATGAACCAAACAGAAAAAGTACATATCATTTGTACTAAAAATATAAATGAATAAATATTATAGTGAGATCAATTAATAAATAAATATAATGCTTATACATGGATGTAATAAAAATAATGATAGTACTTAACAATCTTTATAATAATAATAATAATAATAATAATAATAATAATAATAATAATAATAATAATAATAATACACTATAACAATGATAATATTTATCATGATGAGGATTATAAGTAAGGATAGGATAAAAAAATAAGTATAGTTAAAATGTATTGATTTTACAACGTACTATTTACGGATACAAATAACTGAATACTTCGATTGATATGTACACATAACACTAATTAATAAACACAAATATAACTGAAGATTTTACAAGGGTAAAATTTATTCCTATTCAAATCCATCTGAACTACATAAATCTACTTTCATATTATTACTTCGTTTTCCGAGGTGCTGAGGATTTGGAACGGACACAAGGGACGAATTTTAACCTAGAAACCGTTTTTCCGTAACGATTTGCCTAAGAAAAACTGTACTTGTCTTTAAATACAATTATATATATATATATATATATATATATATATATATATATAATTATTTTTAATAAATTAATATTTTTATATCCATACATATATATATATATATATATATATATATATATATATATATATATATATATATATATATATATATATGTTTTTCATTTTTATTTTATGCTCGTCAGTACCGCCGGTCGGGCAATTCGAATGGGATCTAAGTATTACAAACTCTGGTATCGTAACTATTCGGCCAACGCGACGATCACGCTTTGAAATGCGAGAGAAATACTGTAAACACAAGTACTGTTATGTGATTCTAAAGAGAACGGCATAGTCATATCACACACCGATTATCGTTAGATCACCGAAGTTAAAGGACGTTCGGCCTGTACAGTACTTGATGGGTGACCATTCGGGAATACCAAGCGCTGCATGTGGGAGGACGACATCTCCCCTACAAAAAAACTGCAAAAACTAATGTCGATAGAGCGGTATACATATGCGACTGAGGACTGTTTGTGAATTTAATATTTTTTAGTAACTTCTTCCCTTCGGAGGAAGCCAGCTAATCCTGCCCATCGTGGCTTCTGCATGAGGACGAGAGAAGGATATTTTTTAATGTACTAAAGAGTCACCGCTTATCAAGGCTCAAAGACCACCCGAGAATGAGGATTAATGAATTTGTGAGGTGGACGGTGAGACAATACCACGAGGATTGGTAACGATGGTTGAAACTGGCCAAAATTTGATTATTTAAAAAGAACAGCTGAACAAATATTTGTTAACATTAGACTTGAAAACTACCATGTTGTAGTCAGCTGGGAAGTAGCTCTGTGGTATTGTTTTCCACAGAGAGGTAGTTCTGGGAAATAAACTTTGCTCATGGAAGTTTTGCTTAATTTTAGGAAGACAGATGAAGAAAAGAAAAATAATATTGTGCTTGTAGCTAGATGGTTTTTGTTATCGATGTTTTACGGGGGAACTCAATCGACCATCTAACCTTGAAAATAACGATGGATTATAGAAAGACTAGCAACACCTCTTCTGTAAGAAAGAAAAAAGAATATCCCCACTAGATGTAGAAGTTGGTTTTGTATTCTGTCAAGGCAGGAAAGCGTACTCTGAGTGGCACCTCCCCGGATGTGGCAACAGTACTTTATCTTAGGACGTATATTTTCGTGACTAAACAGACAGACAGAAGCTATTGATTCCGACGATAATTCGATCTTGGCTTGCTAGCTTATGATTTGAACTTTTGATCTTCGCCTGATGGAAAATTCGATGGAAACCATGGTTTTATAATTGAGCTTTGGATGCTTTCGAGGTTATCGATACTCTGGCAAACATTGTACGTCCGCCTGTATATTGATGATACCGAGGTAGACATAGTCATCATCATTTATCACTGACATTATTTACTCAGGCCTGCTTATCAGCTAAGTGATCAAGCTACGCTGAAAACACTGCAGTTTGAAGATGTGATGAGGTCACACGGTACTTAGGTGGATAATCACTTAGGAACAACACGTGTGCGAGTTGCATATTTCGATACAAAATCAGCTCTTAATTCTAATAAAATATATCGAAGAAACTATGGCAATGATGCATGATAGTTTCTAATGTAATACTTTGTATCATAGCCTCGGAAGCTTGTAAAAAAACATGAACGACCACGTGAACTCAAAAGGTTCCGAAAACTGCAAAGTATTTTCAAATAAAGAACTTAAAAGATGTTTCAGGAAGTTAAAAATATAAGGATCAGTCGAAAATTAAATGTTCGATCGATTGGTAGCAGTAATTAGTTTTAATTTTGCTTAATTTTCGATTTTTCAGTTGTTAAACGTACGACATTGACCCGTCACATTAAGTTAAGTAACGACAGCCATCTTGAATCCCGGCAATGAAAGCCTTCGCGGCTGAGACATACATTCTGAAATTAGAAACACTTAAAAAAGGTTAAAAAACTGGAAAGCTATGCAAGTCAATAGAAGATCACATTTTCTTGCGTTTGGTAAAAGTTATTTGTGATAAATTTTGTCACTCTTGTTTTGTTAACTATAATGCACCATTGCCGAAAATTTATATTTTTCAATTAAATAGAATAGTGTGAAATTATCTTCATCGAAAGCAATAAAAACCGTTAAAGATTTAACGCTTACCCGTCTATATAAAGAAAGAACACAAATTATCAGCAGTTCAGACCTGTATCAACAAATTCTCACCTCAATAAAACACGACGCATAGCAGTTTGAACAACGTACGCACTCTACGCGACAAATAAGCACTACCTAAAAAACTTGTGGGAGAAAAATACACGCACACCGAACTGTTCTTGCTCACACATCACCCGGAGCTTGACACGTGCTGAAAATATTTCTACCAAAATATTTCTGCCACCCTCCTTCATCGTCGTACATACTTTAAAAGCCCATTTACTTTCTGATGTTTGTAAATAAAACGTATATAAAGTTATTTGTATGAATCATGTTGTTAATTTATTTAATTTGCGTTGATTCCTCTATTAAAATCGGATTAGCGACCAACAACCGTTAAAATATGGAACAAAAATTTTTTCTCACAATGGAATCAGAAAATATCATACAAATAAGGCTTCCTCACTTCAATACAGATAAACCAGTGAGTGGCATGCAAGTGGTATGTACGATACCTAAAGTAACATCGTCTCGAAGCATGTATACTTAAGTTGTCGGTTGGTCGAAAAGGGATTGGATCATTCTACCGCCATGGAACAATTCTCTACCTGTATAAGAGTCAAATACGTCCTAAGATGTAGTACTGTTTCCACATCTGGGCAGGGGCGCTCAGAGCATCATTTACTGTCTTGACAGACTTTGGGGGATATCCTCTTCTCTTCCCTACATACTTTTTACTCACAGAAGAGAGATTACTAGTCTTTCTTTACCCTATCGTTATTTTCATAGTAGGTGCTCGACTGAGCTCCAATCTATTGTTCCACCTGTAAAACATTCACAACAAGAACTCGTCTAGCTACAACCACGCTAAATAATTTTCTTTTTTCCTCTAAACGGAACTTCCATGAGCAAAGTTTATTTCTAATAACTACCCGTCTATCGAACACAATACCAGGGGGCTACTTCTCAGCTGACTACAACACGGTCGTTTTCAAATCGTTTTCAAATTCTTTGTTGAGCCATCCTCTTAAATAATCAAATTCTGCCTCTTTTTCAACCATCGTTACAGATCATCAGAATTTTGTCTCACCGTCTACCTGACAAATTCATTAACCATTATACTCGAGTGGCCTTTACGCCTTTATAAGCAGAGACTCATTAGTGCATAAAAACGCTCTACTACTTTGTTTGTGTTGCAGCATATCAACTATTTTGAGACATTCATGGACGAATTGAGTTATTTGACCCAGTGTGATACATCGATTTCTTAATATTATCAAATATTATAGTGTTTGTAGGGTTGTTAGTCCATAGGTGTTAATCCTGTTAGACGACAGTGTTTATAAGTTAGTGCCCAATAACAAGTAAAGCTGTATTTTAGTACACATTTTAATTTATAAAAACATTTTGGCTACATATGTGCATACATGTTTCAGCAACCAACTTATTTAAAACTTAGCTTCCTCAGACCACGACGAAGATACTGGATAGACGAATCAGTTCCATACTGGCGTAGAGTTGGCAGAGGGATAATTGGTAAACGGTGAAGGGATATTAGAGGAGGTTCAATGTCAGCCAATACATATACGTAAATATACTTAATACATCTTCATACAATACAAAAGAGAATCCGAAATGAAAAGGTAAGTTAATAAATAAGTTAAAATTATATAGGTAAAATAAGATAAATCCGTCCAGAAAAAATGTTTTTATATTTATAAATCTATTTGTTTTGTAGCCGTATAATTTTTAAATGAAAGAGTCTGCACGCAACGAATTTTATTTAACACTTAGAAGAAACCCTGACAGGTACTACCACTCCAGCTCAAAGCAAATCCTGGGGTAATAGCAACTAAAGCCTTGTCGGTATCTTTTTTTCGAGCGAGCGATGTTAGCTTAATTTAAGAAAAGTTGTAGTAATATCGACAAAACTATTTCATATATATATATATATATATATATATATATATATATATATATATATATATAGGTAGAGAGAGACAGAGAAATAGGAAAATAGGACAATAAAATTACAAATGAATAACACCAAATATTAATTTATTATGAACTGCTTAAAATAGTTATGTAAAGTAGGCATTCAAATAGCTGTCTTTTAGCTTTTTCATTCGATTGATACAACCCCCCTCGAATCCACACCCGAAGAAAACAATCCGGAGAAGAACTCAGAAAAGCATAGATAACACGAGTTCAAAACGTTAGATAGAGGATGTTTTTCTGATGACAGGGGACTGTTTTGTAAAGTAAATACTGGCTGGATCTCCTTATTTTACATTCAGTTTTCCTCTAAAACAACGGGTAAAAAAGTATTTTTGTCCCGAAATCATTATTAAATTATAAAATGGTTTTAGTAATTTATCCGTTTTTATTAACTTAACTTAATTAATATCGACAAAACTATTGCATATTTAGAGAAAATAAGATTATAAAATTACAAATGAATAACACCAAACATTTATTTATTAATTTTTTAATATTAATTTTATTAAATTTTATATTGTAGTTATAAGCTTTATTTAATATCCTAACTATTGGGATTTATTTTTGCATTTAGTAACTGATTCCTATTCAAAACGATTTTAACTGTATTTTTTAATGTTTATACCTAAATGAAGATAGACCTTGTAGGTTAGTAACTTTTTCAGGGGCGTAGAAACCCCTGGTATAATATCCACTGGTGGTCTTATCCCACTAAGCGTGGTGTATTATTAGATTCATTCATCTAGGAGACGGAAACCCTGATATAAAACCTGCGCTCTACATCGCCTTTCACTAATCTTGCCTCAGCTTGCCACTAAAACAAGGCTTTGTAACCGCACAGCCTGAATATCCGATAAGCCTGACAAGACTCACGACGATAAACAAATGACGACGTGTGCCCCATCTAACGTCGCTGCACGGTTGAGCAGCCTTTTCAGGGTAGCACTGCTCTCACAGAATTCTGGCAGAAGCCTACAAAAGATAACCTAATCAAATTCCTCTTAAACTCAAGCTGGCCAGCCACCTGCGGCTGTTCATACTAGCATGACGAAAACAAAACACTACAAAAAATATAACTTACTGGAATGTTCGGACACTTCTCGATCAAAAGGCGTCTAAGAATTCGAAGCGACGTACTCTTTTAGTTGAAAGAAGACTAGGAAAGTATAGGATCGACATCGCAGAACTAGCAGAAGTCGGATTCAGAGGCGATCATAAAATAAAAGCGGTCGGGGCAGGGTATACGTATTTCTGGAAAGTGTAGGCCGTAGGGGGGAAAGGGGATTAGGTAAAGTGGGATTTGCTGTTCACACAGAGTTAGTTAATAGAATCGAGCAGCCTGGTTGCTTCAGTTTTTGTATTTACACGTTCTCGGCCCCTTTGTTGAATTGAGGAATCGTAGAAGTAGAAGAACTCTCGCCGCTGGCTCGAAACGGGCTGATAAGTCGTCGCCGCCATACTGCTACCTCGTGCGCGCTTTTCCCGTCGCCGTCGTCGCCACTGTTCGTACTGCCTTTTGCTGTGCTTCGTTTCTCCGTGTGTCGATTGCAGGGATCTATTAGCGCCAATAGTTCGCGCATCTGCTTACACCGTGCGTTGCGACTATTCGCACGACTGCTTGTCGTCGCCTCATCGTGTCGTTGCTGTGTGTACGCTTGTCGTCTTTGTACGACTACTATTCGCCACCGTCAACAGTTTCGGGCTGTTATCTTCGCTCTGAAATCAATTTCTTAACAGTACAACAAAATATTTTTCTGTTTTAAAGAGCCGCTTTTATTTGACTATTTTAATTAGCCGACTTGAACGAGTTCGTTAGGATCGAGAGAGAGGTTACGCTAACAAAATTCACTAGTTAATATTGTTACGTTAGTCTGTAATAAGTTAATTACTTGCAGAGGAAGGAATATGAAAGATTCTACTAGATTTCACTAAGGCTCTTATATTTTTCCGTCATTCGGAATCTTTCTCGTACCCGCTACATAATGGGGTTGTTGACTCTTCGCTCCCAAGTCAGTAACTGATTCAATCTCGATTTAATTCTCCCACGGTGGGGACTCTGACGTCATCAAACCCCATGATCGAACAGATGCAATCTGAACCCTTAACCTTCTCCTGAACCAAAGGTCAATCAACGTCACCGCGTTCGTGGGAAACACATCAAACTGAACCTACACGGGATGACTCCTCTACAAATCGCGTAAGTCAAACCCGTCTCGAATAGATGCGTCCAACTCTCACAAACCCTTATCTAACACAATGATAACACAGCAACATGCTACGACATACACCACATCTCTCTCTCTCCTTCTCTCTCTCTCTCTCTCTCTCTCTCTCTCTCTCTATATATATATATATATATATATATAGTAAGTTATGAAAACATATTCATGCCAATTAAGCTACACAGACGCTTCCGCGTATATATATATATATATATATATATATATATATATATATATATATATATATATATACTATAAATATTATTTTAAATATTAAATTGATTTTCACCAACAGATGACGTCGTTTCGGGCTTTCTTACCCTCATCGGTGTAGGGGTGGCGGTTGCAAGCCGTCGCATGGGCACGAACGCAGGTCGTAGATTCAGGCTAGAATCACGAAACAAACGTTCAGGACCACGCCGCCGCAAGAAACCGACACAAACAGTAATTGAAATGAAGGGAGGCGCGAGAGAGCTCTATCCCTTAATAGACTTCAAAAATGTCGTATGCTGGAAATCTCATGTCTTTGATCAATCATAACTCAAAACCAATAAACCAAATTAGTTAAAACTTTGCACACAATTTTTATTTGATAGGTTCTATAAGTGTGTAGAATTTCAGCATCATTAGTCAAGGCAACACAGAGATCCAGAAAGTTCAATCATGAAATCATGTTATCTGTGTGTACGTACGTATGTGCCACCCTGTATCTCATCAACTATTTGATGGGTTCAGCTGATCTTTGACAGAGATAGAGGTTCTAGGGTCTAGTTGATGGCATTTTAATTTCAGTTTACCATATACCTTAGTTTTCCAGAAAATTCAAAAAAACCTTAAAAATGACCATTGTATTGAGGCATAGCCTTTACAAAAGTAGTGACATTCCATGATAAATGCCAGTATACTGAAATCATATGCCCTTACTAGGGTTAAGATGAAAATTCATATACACTAAATGTATAAAAGCAAAGAAATTCCCAAATTTTTACACTTTTATTGTCATTAAGGGTATGCGAACACAACAGGGCTATGTATTTTACTGGTAGGAATTTTTCTTCAGCGCACCTCACACACTTCATCCACTCATGCATAGAGATTTATACTGTAGTGATGTGATAATGAAATGGTTTGGTTGATATGTAGTCATACCCTTAATGACAATAAAAGTGTAAAAATTTGGGAATTTCCTTGCTTTTGTACATTTAGTGTATATGAATTTTCATCTTAACCCTATTAAGGGCATATGATTTCAGTATACTGGCATTTATCATGGAATTAAGATACACTTAGATAGGAGGCGGAGGAAGTGCCGTTGCTGTCTACAGTGTTTAACTCTCGAGCGGAACTAGCTTATCGCAGATGACAACAAAGTTTTCAATTTTAAACAGTGCTCTACTTTTAAGACTATTACATCTTTAAAAGGGTTTTAACTATGTATATATTTTTAAATATTTTCACCACTCCTCTCTCTCTCTCTCTCCCCCCTCTCTCTCTCTCTCTCTATATATATATATATATATATATATATATATATTTATAAATCTCAGAGAATGGAACTTGAAGTCTATAAATGTTAAATCGGCAGTGACTTTGTGACTGGGTTCGAACCCTTAGACCAGCAGTAATTAAGGATTCAAACCCAGTCACAAAGTAACCTTCGACTTCCTACGCTGATGATCTTACCCCTCATGCCACCATTAATCAACACGGAAAGAAGGGAATTTAAAGTCTATAAACATCAAATAGGCGGATATGTATAGCAAGCAGACAGAGAGTGTTCAACTTGCCGGGGTAAGGATCGTTGTACTTTAGTATGACTGCCTGTTTATAAATTCACCCATCCTTGTATTTAAGTGTTTTATGCTTTTTTATGAAATCATCAGTTTATACAGAAAGTTTACGTATCAGTGCGTGCGTGTGTAGGTGTATTTGTGCGTGCGTGAGATTCGCTTTGTCTGTTTTATGAAATATCAACACTTTTGGGGTTATTTAATGCCGTAACCTTGTGAACAATTCATTGAACACAAGTTGTTATTTTATCGACAACTAGGGGGTTGTAGGTTCACACCTTCCCCTAACGTTATTAGTGCGTAAGCAAACACAATAGATTCGACGGTGTTTTAACTCGACATAGCCGATCGCATAGTCCAAAACTATGTATCCATTGTAACAATAACGTGCGTGTTCAGAGATAGATCGATAGATAGATAGATAGATAGAGAGAGAGAGAGAGAGAGAGAGAGAGAGGGAGAGAGAGAGAGAGAGTGGGGGATATTGAGAAGGATGAGGATGAAGGGAGAGAAGGGGATGTAGAGAAACGGATAGAGAGGGACAGAGAGGGAGAAAAGTAGAAGTAGCAAAACAGAAAAAAGAGGGAAAGAAAGAGGGAGAGGGACGGTGATGAAGGGAAAGAGAGAGAGAGAGAGAGAGAGAGAGAGAGAGAGAGAGGGGGGGGGAAGGAATCG
>OY744522.1:110670725-110673225 GCA_963556195.1 Sepiola atlantica
AATATGAAAACGTCACACAAAAATATTATTCGAAAAGTTGGAAAATAATCCGAAAATTATAAAAAAAAATCATCAACTCACGAAAAATCAGAAAGTTATCAAAAATGAAAAAGTCACCCAAAAAATCTAAGTCGCTTAAAAAATTAAATATAAAAACGTACAAAAACCTAAAATGTCACCAAAATAACCGCTAATAAAATCCAACAGCCACAAAAGATATCTAAAATTCGCTACGAAATAAAAAAGTCCCAAATTAGTCTAAAATTTGCTAAAAAACAACAAAAAATAAACACACAAGAATCACCTTAAAAAAAGTTAGAAAACAATCAGAAAGTTATAAAAACAATGAAAATAGTCACCAATTAAATGTAAAAGTCGTTAAAAATCGCTAGAATATCAAACACTCATAAAAAACTAAAGAAGTTACCAAAATAAGATTACTATCACAAGCAAATAGAAAAGTCACAAAAGACATCAGGAAATCGTTAGAAAATCAAAAAATCAGTAAAAGACATCGAATAGGCACTAAGAAAATAATAAAAGTCACCAGTAAATTTCACTAAAAAGTCAAAAATTCACAAAAAACTCCGCAAAGTCAAAAATAATCTCGTCTACTAATTTTAAAATGATTTGCCATTTCTTTGTTTTTTGGTCGTCACTTTTGTGTCTTTTCACAAAACTGCGTCGGATACTGCATGGTATTTTTACAGGGATCTCAACGAATGAAATTGTGTTCGCGCTTTAGTAATGTGTAAAATGTTGAAAGTGTTATCTGACAAAATTGAAATTTCATACAAAATTATCGGTAGAAAGCGGCTTGCTAACAAATTGACTACATTCTCAGAATATTATGAGTTAATGTAAGAATATGTTATTTCTTTTAAAGTATCTTTTCCTTGGACATAGTATTGCCCTTTTTACAAAAGTAAACGCAAAAGTATTCACACTGAAAAAGTTAAATCACGTAGTCTGTTGAAGATTTACCTTCTTCTTTCTTTCTAATATATAAAGTAGAGACGTTTTTTCCCCTGTACCTTCTCGGAGTATAGGAAAATAACCACATGCATAACAGGCTACTAAACTCACCACTATACTACACTTATTCACTCGAGCATGTTTTAGTAAATTTGTTATTATTTTTCCTACATAACACTAAATATTACATTTGGCCTACCATCCACGTCTCTCCGAAAAACCAACTCCATATAGGTGGTAGCAAAAACTTTTCTCCCTAACAATTCTGTACTGTCACTCTACTCATCGACACCGGGAACTAATAAGCACAGTTTAATTTTCACAAAACACCCAGTTCTTATTTATTATTGGCCTGATATTAATTTACTACATAATATAAAGCAATACACAAAGACTCCGATGATTTTCCACAAATATCAGATTACGTTATTTCAAATTCTACCTATGACTTATACATTTATAATCATTCCGGAATTAAGCGAATGAAATTAACGAACACAGTTCCTGCAACATTTATTCATTCAACATGGCGACTACAATTTCCTGATCAAATCGACTTCCTATTTAATTCAATAAGCACCAAGATACTGGTAGACCCCGATACATTTACATTTTCAAAATCATACACCTTTAACACGCATATTATAGAAAACTTGCCCAAAATCCAGTCATTTTCATCATCTACAAATGACATAAACCGTGTAATTGCTGAATCTTAACATAACACGCATGCCCATAATCAAGCTTAGCTTAATTGACCTATTTTCACATGTATATTTAACTCGAAACGGTGGCGCAGTGGTTAGGAAGGAAGGTTTCATGATCGCCAGTTTCAGCGTTCGATCCCATTCTACTGTACCACCTTTTTCTTTTGATTTATAGCATTCGCAAACACGATAGAGGGGGGGGGGGGAAACAATAGACCGTTTTTTTATTCGACGTCATGCAATAGGTAGTACTTTCTCCCGTGCAACGCCGGGCGACGGGGTCCGCTAGTTTATTTATAAAATAGAAATGGCATGATCAATTATTATTTTTTGTACTAACGGGCAACCACTTATACAAAGCCCACGACCACTCGAGGATAAAGGTTAATGAGATGAGATCATTGTTAGTTGAAAGATGGAGAACTTTGAGAGGATTGAGAATGATTGATGGAATGACTAAGTCTGTTTTTTTTTAACGTAGTTAACCCTAAACAAGGCAGACCGCAACTGTAGATGTAAGGGGCTACTGAGAAAAAAGAAAAGGGGAGAAGGTTGGAGGGGGGGGGTCAACCTAAATTGGGATCTGCGCAGCAAGATGTCTGTTTACATTAGATTTAAATTTTTGCATGTCAGTACTATCGGGGAAACAGGGGGCAGGGAGGGAGTTCCAGAGGCCAGCAGCACGAGGAAAGAAACTATTTGAGTAGAACGCTCTCCGGCATCTGGTGACCTCCACAGTGAATGAATGGGATTTAGTTGATTGTCGAGTTGGTCTAGTGAATTTACGTCGAGGGGGCGGTTTATGACATAAATCTCTT
>OY744522.1:110678225-110775725 GCA_963556195.1 Sepiola atlantica
CTCGTCCTGGGACGAGTATTCTTAGAGTTCAGTATAATACTAGATTTCATAAGAAATTGGTTTACTGAAATATTAACAGAAAATAAGTATTAGGCGAGAATAAAACATGAAGGCATTTTTAACAATAACAGTTCTTGTTTTAATCTGTTGTTAAAATACTTCCATGTCTTCTATGCGTCTAAAGATGCAAATGTTTTACGCATGACAAACCGACTGACGGACAGAGTCTCTTATAAAAACACGTGCGATTTCAAATTCCATGTTGTTATTGGCAATTAAATATTTGAAATGTTTATATAATTTTATCATTATGAGAATACCTCTTTCACACATACACACTTCTGAGAGTAGCACTTACATAACATAACATAACATAACATAACATTAAGTAGCCCCTTAATAACATTATTGAATAAGGGACACTTCATATGGCAAGGACAAATTCATTGGGCGTCTCGGTTGCTACTGACGAACAATAAAATGAAAACAAGTAAGCAGTCTCTTCCAACTGGCAACAAGCACAGATCCGGAACAACGTTTCACTGGGACGAAACTGAATTTACATCGGGAGCCTCTTTTATCACTTTCGATCTATTGATTAACACGCTTCCAACACTAACTGCATCAGTCTACGCCTCCGCGCCATGGTAAGGGTGGCGGCAACATGGTAGTGTCTGATCTATGCCTTCCGGAACTACGCTTCCTAGTAGGGTCATCCATGGCGGACAGGTCTGGCGCCCAGCGGTATTAGGACCGCAACTTGTCTGACAGAAATCTGGTGAAAATCCAACGAATAGCTGTAATTAACGAGCAGGACTTGATGCGAGCCAGAAAATCATGAGGCACGATCTTTCTGAGCTTTATGCAGGAGTTCGACTTGCTTAACAAAAGAAATAATGCAGCAGAATATTTTGTAATCGTCGATAACATGAAAAAAGAGTCGACCGAAAGATGTCTCGGTAGAAAGCAAAAAACAAAAAAGCCACCCTTTTCTCCTCCATTCATTAATTACTTTTCTTTTAAATATGTGCCTTGAATAAATAGAAAACAAAACCAAAACCTTTTTGTTTTAATCAGAAGAAACAGATTCCTTCTTAAAAAAAAGGCAATATATTCAAGTTAAATTTTCCTTAAGCCAGGCTTTTCAAACTTATATATATATATATATATATATATATATATATATATATATATATATATATATATATATATATATATATATATATTAATAAGATTGACGAAGTAGGCATAATTGCCGAGAATAGGGAGACGTTTATTATTAAAGCAAATTTAATAATAAACGTCTCCCTATTCTCGGCAATTATGCCTACTTCGTCAATCTTATTAATATATATATATATATATATATATATATATATATATATATATATATATATATATATATATATAAAGTTTGAAAAGCCTGGCTTAAGGAAAATTTAACTTGAATATATTGCCTTTTTTGCGGAATATACCTTGCTCTGAGCAATTGAATTGAATTATGATTTGGCTTATGCTTCTCTAATTCCTTACCATTCTACTTCATTATATATATATATATATATATATATATATATATATATATATATATATATATATATATATATATATATTAATTATTAAAAATAATAATAAGCAATTAGAACGCCATAAAAGAACAAAGCAACTATTGTACGTGATATGTTTTCTAAATCGACACTATATCTATTCCTACATTAATAAACTCATGTCATGTTTGTATTGCTGAACTGTATTGCTTGTGTCATACATACATGAAACCAAGTTGCCTGTCATTATTACAAAACTATATGAAAGTTTACAAATTATATTTACTCTTCGGTAGCTGATTGTTCTTGTACGCCTCCATACGTGATCCTTTCAGACTGATGGATTGCTATCTAAAATTAAAGCTCCCCATTTACACTTTCAAAAAGAACTAAGTCGACCCAAGACTGATGGAAGACAGAAGAAGTTTATTCAATCCGATCTTCGTTCTAAATCACTGACCAATACTGTAGGATAGAGAGATGGAAATCGATCTAAAATCACACCATAATCATGTGTGGTCATCTCATCTTAATTTTCATGTTCACGCATTGGGTTCACCCAACGAACTAACGTTTTCTCTCCCCACTCTCCCTTTAAACCATGTGACGTCATATTCGTTTATATTAATTCCCACAGTCTAGTAATCCTCACCTCGGGTCCAGCTGAACTTTCATTCCCAGTTATTTTCAACTAACTTTTATATACTTTTACTCGCCCAATATTGCTCAATATATGGAAGTTATTAATCAGATGATAAACACACTTACCGAATATTTATCAGAGTTCCCGCTTCTATAACACTTCCTAATTCTTTTTCGCTTACTCATGTTGTTAGTGTTATGAATATCTTGTAAATAATATCTTCATAGTTTATTCATTTCGGAACAAATGAAAGTGACGAAAATAAAATAGGTGCGAGACGCTATTTTCGTATTAAATATTCTCTATTTGAATCGCGCCCGCCAAATTGATGACGAAACTAGAAAGGATTGCAAACAAAATCTCACCATTTCACTGTAGAGGTCCCCAGATGCTGGAAAACTCTTTATTGTAATAGCTAATTTTCTTTGAACTCTTGCCTTTGGAATTCTCTTCCTGCTCCCTGTTTCCTCGACTGTATTACCATGCAGACATTTTAATGTAATTTGAACAAGCATCTTGTTGCACAACTCTTCACTTACGATGCCCCTTATAAATCTGGTGCCTAATCACAGTAGCCTCTTACGTCTCACTTAAAATATGCCCAGTTTTGAGTGAATAATAATTAAAAAATAAGTCAAGCCATATTTATTGAGAAAACTCTGTCCCTCTCTCAGGGGAACGAAAATGCCCCTATTTTTTAAAGGTAAATATTCAAAGTTACTTTCATTAGTTTTTGAAAAAAAAATCTACCTAAAGCTAGATTTAATGTAAAAGTGATACTGGTAAAAACACAAAAACTTCCGGTTTGCCCTCCCGGGATTACCCCCTCCCTCCTCCAGATGAAATATCGAAAAGTACACGCATCACTTTCGCCTCCAAACTGCAAAAGTTGTGATTAATTGTTGTTTATCTTATTCAAGTAGTAGTGATCGCAGGGGGTAGCAACTCGTGATTTACTTGTTATTATTGTTTGTTTCAGTGGCAATGTGCATTGTTTGGGGGGAATAAAAGTAAAATAAATAAATAAAATAACGATTAATAAGGACACACATAAGACATCACTTTACAAATTGATGTCGATTATGAGCGGCAGAAGCAATTGGAATATCATTCTGAATATAAATGTAGTACTTTGAGTCATAAAGAAAGATCGTAAAATTAGGTATGACGACAATTTTCGAAAGTAGAATGCGGTGGTGATCTAATTGAATGGTTTAAAATGTTAAAACAGACGTAACAATGTTTGACACTTGAAACAAAAGTATTTAATGGAGAACAAGCCACTTGATCGCTTACCCGAATAAACACAGTAATTACTTCGTCGAGGGAAAAAGAGAGAGGGGGAGGGAGAGAGAGAGGGAAAGAAAGAAAAGGTGAAAGAGAGAGAGAGAGAGAGGGGGGGGGGGAGAGAGGGATTGGGGAGAGAGGAGAGTAATTAATTACCGGAACAATTTTCTAGAGCGTGTCCAGAATGTAACTCGTGTATCTGGTTTTAAAAATAATATTGACAAATTTTGATTGTTTCAGAAAATATTTTATTTTCAGGTGATTTTAATCTTGTAGACAATGTCCTCTTCTCTTTTCTCTACAGCTTCTTTCTCACAGTGGATACGTTGCTAGTCTTTCTCTATTTTATCGTTATTTACATGTCAGATGCTCGACTGAGCTCCATCTCTGTTCCTCTATAAAATATTCACAGTAAAAACTCGCCCACCTACAACCACTGTAAATAATTTTCCTTTCTTCATCTGTCTACCTAAAACTACCATAAGAAACGTTTATTTCCAAGAACTAGCTGTCTATGGACCAAAATACCACGGAGCTGCTCCCCAGATGACTACAACACGGTTGTTAACAAATTTTGTCGAGCCATCTTCTTTAATAATCCAATTTTGTCCAATTTCAACCATCGTCTCGAATCCTCAAGGTGTTGTCTCATTGTTCACCTGACAAACTTACTATTTCTTATCCTCGAGCGGCTTTTGGGCCTTGATAAGCGGTGATTCATTAGCACGACAAAATACAGTCACGTTTCACTCTGTATTCTATGACTATCGTATCAGTGAAAGCGGAGATATATGAAGAAACTTACGTTGAAAAATAAGAGTGACTACGAAGTCAACCGTTTTTTGAGCACTTTAATACAGAAAAGAAATGCCATCCGTGAAATCGTTGGTGCATATAAACTTCAGCCTATGTCTGACTTGTCCACCAAGTTTTAGTCATGAATCTCCAACGGTCTTTTTTTTTATCGCCGTTTGCTGATAAGCACCCCTGGATAATCTCTACTAGGATTCATACGATTTTTATTTCTTTAAAATGGGGGAAAAATTGCTTTCACTCTGAATGGTTTGGTAACTCAGGAGGAGCAATCTAGATAGGTAGGTTTCTATGCTCTCACCAAATGGAGATAACTTCTTTAATCATATTTTCACAATGTGCACTATTCACTCTGCAATCTGGTTCGATTACAAATGGTAAGATTCGGACTCGCATGGGATTCACCCAATTCGTGTTCGCCACGAACATAGCAAACTTCTGATCCGTTTTCTGTAATTACAAATGTGCGTATTTCATTTCTCAGAATATTGAAAATATTATTCTTAGTACTTGTTTTACAGTTGTTGATTTTCTACCAGTGGCTTTGATTACTTCAGGCAATCCCGAAAATGATTGCACTCATTTAAAGATTTCTGATGTGCGCATGATCCAGGAATACACTAACACATAGTTCTTGTTTTTTGGGGCCATGAGTAAATTTTCTTTGTCTGAAAACTTTTAAAAATTTCCGCACATTTTGAATATCTTTTAATATAATCCTACAGCCTCTTTCTCACGGAAAAGACGTTGCCAGTCTCTTACTACTCTATTGTTATTTTCATGGTAGTTGTTCGACTGAACTGCAATCTCTCGTTCCCCCTGTAAAACATTCACAGCAAACACTTGTCTAGTTACAACCGATGTAAATAAATTTCATTTCTTCCTCTGTGTACCTGGAGCTAAGCGTAACTTCCATGTACATAGTTTCTTTTCAAGAATTGTTCGTGGCATGCAATACCACGTGACTGCTTCCTAGTAGACTACAGAAAGTCCAAGTTCTTGTTGAGCCGTCCACTTAAGTAATCTTCTCTGTCTATAATTAATGGATTAAATAAAGAGTCCCGTTCGAAATTAAGCTCTATTCATAAGAAAGTCCAAATAGGTAAGTTGGTATAACTTCAGACTGACAGTTACAAGGTTTCGGTTTCGATTTCGATTTCCGGTCATGGAATCCGCTTTATTTGTTAAGAATTTGTTATTTACTATTAGTACAATATTCTCTATTTCTAAAAGTATTTAAGATCTCTGATATTTCGAAATGAAACAAGTCCTCCAATGTATTTATTACGTTTACAAAAAAATGTGACTTACGGATGGACAGATTGAGAAAAATTATATTTATATAAGATATCATGTCAAAATTGAATGCTATGAGTTTAATTGTCCATCTTTAAATTCTCGAGGGTGTGACCTTTGGTAATTCTTTTCTAGAGTTGAATATGAATTCTAACTGTTTGTGGTCCGACTTTAATACAAGTTTATGTTCAAAGAACAAAGCAATTAGAAAAGTCCAGCGAGTGAATACCAAGTAATAGTCTGCAAGCCGGGCTTGATATATTTTTTATACTAATGGTTCACCATTTACCAAGGCCAAAAGCCACTCGAGGGTAAGGATTAGTAAGATTTTCAGTTGGCTGATGGAACAGTATTATGAAAGGATTGAGAACTATGATTAATCGACAGGACAACATGACATATATTAGTTGACATTTGACTTGACACCGACCATGTTGTAGTCTGTTCAGTAACATTCTTGTAGCATGTGTTTCACAGGTGGGAAGTTCTTGGAAAGAATCCTTGTTCATAGAAGTTCCGTATTAGGCACAAAGAAAGAAGGAAGGATAGTTCTTTGTAATGTTAGCGAGACGAGTTCTTGCTGATAAGATTTTCGTGTGTGTATGTGTGTGTGTGTGTGTGAACAGAGCTTGAAGCTCAGTCGAGCACCTACCATGGAAATATCGGTAGAATAGGGAAAGACTAGCAACGTCTCTTTTGTGGTAAAAAAGGAGCTACACATCTGAAAATAACCAATTATTTTGTGAAAATATCATCTGGAAGAGAGGAAGTGTAATAACGTACAAAACAAAGACCCAGTAACAGCTTGTAAGTCGAGCCATCATAAATCTGAAAGAAATCCATTCTTTTCTCAAATTCGATCTTGTACAAGACCAATATAATGGAACACCAAGTTATGATCCATTGATAATCTGCATGCTTACAAACCATTACACAATAACACATATTTATTACTACTTACGATATTGTATCTGCCTGTTTAAAGTCGAGACAATACCATTACTGCTATTAATATACTATTGTACTATATTTTAATGCTCAATTCAATTTACTATACTATTTCAAACTAATGTACTACCTGTATGTAGGAGGACGGTGACACCTCCCTGAACGAAAGAAAAACTACAAAAGCCCAACGTCGTCGTCTCCACTGTTAGGATACATATGCAACTGGGGACCGCTTGTGGATTTAATATTCTCTAGAAACTTCATCTTTCGGAGAAATCCGATTCAACCTGCCATGGGTGAATACCGCTCTAAGTAGATACTAAGTACTATATTTCAATGCTCGATTTAGGTGCGTAGTATAATATCTGTTTTGTTCTAATAAGAAGTTCCTCCCATGCATTAGATCCTCCTTTAGGCGTTGCGCAACGGATAAAACGCTACGTATAATCAGTTCTAAGTGACAGTCTTCTGGAGGTTGAAGGTTAAATCCTCAGTACTGGCGATACTATGAATACAGTTACGAATGACCTAAAACTTCTATCCGGTCATGGCTGACGACACGAGAGCAAGTTACCGAGTTCGACAGAAAGATTCCTGAGTACGACAAGACGCACCTACAGAAGGTCGGAGTTTACATCGGCCGAAACGTTGTGAGAATAACACCGAAGATTACAACATTAGTCCGAATCATCCAAATAATCAAACTAACGGACAATGACAAAAAACATAAGTCATTTTTGAGTTGAGTGACGAAGCATATATGCTTTAAATACTAATACTGATACTCTATTGATATTACAACCAATCACACGGTTCCCGCTAAAACCATCACTATATATTTAAAAATACACTTCTTTACTTGGTACTCACCCCTGAAGATGGCTCCAAAGGTAGTAGGGTACACAACGAGTACGGCAAACACATTAGCCAGTTCCAACTCTAAACTCGAAAACTAATAAAGAATTTAGAAAACAATCAAAGAAAAGATATGTAGACACAAGTTGTCCTTAATACTTAATGAAATATGCCTTAAAAATACTGCATGTATATATATATATATATATATATATATATATATATATATATATATATATATATATATATTCAGAAGTTTAGAAAGCCAAATAAACAATGCGGGGTTGTTTTTAAAAATAAATCATTATTTTAAAAGCATGACTTTTTGACACAAAGCGTCCTATTCATAAGAAATATACATTTTTTCTTTTTTCTTTTACTTCTTACTAGTGGCATATTCGTAATTAGTAATAGAGGGCTTCTATTACAATAATTTTTGTGTCGAAAATTCAAGTTTTAAAATAATTATTTATTTTGAAAAAAGAACGCATTGTTTATTTGGCTTTCTAAACTTCTAAATATATTCAAATTTCAACGATGCTTCAAGAGGGGAACTACATTTTCATTATTTCAACAAGCGCAGCCAGCGCGTAACATCACATATTGATATTGAACCTCAACCGTCAACAATATCGAGCGGGATTCTATTACTAATGACCAATATGCCACTAGTAAGAAGTAAAAAAGAAAAAAATGTCTATTACTTATGAATAGGACGCTTTGTGTCGAAAATTTAAGTAAAAACAAAAGAGATTTATTTTGTAAAAAAACAGCATTGTTTATTTGGTTTTCTAAACTTATAACTATATTCAGATTTCAACGATGCTTCAAGAGTGGGATTACATTTTAATTATATATATATATATATATATATATATATATATATATATATATATATATATATATATATATATACATATAATTCGCGAAAAACTCTGTAGAACTCTTTCGACTACTATCTTATCAGGAGAAACTGATCGTATAAATGAATCAATACTATTAATGCAAACAAAGAACACCGGGTGAAATTGAAGTGCCAGGAAATATTGATAGGCGATTAAAATAATCAATTTTAACTAGATAGCCGTTTAAAAACGACTAAAAACGCACAGTGTGGGATAAAAAAACAAACAAAAAACGGGGGTGGGTGGTTAAGGTCTCCCAGAGAGATTTAACGCATTTACAAACTCCAACTACCGGCACTAGTAAGGTTAACATACAGCAATAGAGACAGATTCCAAAGTGTTCAAATGGCTATTGGAATCTGCTCTATGCAGCACTCCAAACGCTCTGCCATAGCATAGATTTTCAACCAATATATATATATATATATATATATATATATATATATATATATATATATATATATATATATATATAAAGTGGTGTACTAAAAGCGAACTTTTAGGAAAAGTAAAACCTATTGTGAAGAGTATACAGCTCAATATCCAGGATAGAGCAGGTAGAATGAAGAAGAATGGAAAGGAATTAGAGAAGCAAAAGCCAAATCATAATTCAATTCAATTGCTCAGAGCAAGGTATATTCCGCAAAAAAGGCAATTTATTCAAGTTAAATTTTCCTTAAGCCTGGCTTAAGGAAAATCTAACTTGAATAAATTGCCTTTTTTGCGGAATATACCTTGCTCTGAGCAATTGAATTGAATTATGATTTGGCTTTTGCTTCTCTAATTCCTTTCCATTCTTCTTCATATATATATATATATATATATATATATATATATATATATATATGTGTGTGTGTGTGTTCTCAGATAAACATTTTTTTAAATTGTTTTAAATAAAAGCGGATATTTCATCTCGAGAACACTTTCGACCAACATCTCATCAAGATATTTTGTATACTAACGATTTCTCCTGATGAGATGTTAGTTTAAAGAGCTCTCGATACTAAAGTTCTGCTTTTACTTAAAACCATTTATATATATACGACTCCGCTGATGAAGGTCCGATTTTCTCGGATCTGAAACTTTGGTCCGGATGTTGTTGTAACTTTTTGTTTAATATTAATAAATATCATGCTCTTATTAATTATCTAGTTAATTTTACTTTTGCATTAATAATTGAGCACTCTGCTGGGAAACTCTCCCAATTAAAAAATACAGTATATATATATATATATACTAGCGTGGCTACCCGGCGTTGCTCGGGGTAAAAAAACACATAATTGTAGAAAAATCGCTTGTGTAAGATCTTTATATTCAAACTTCTATTTCTCTCCCTCTCTCTATAGCTGTCTCTTTATCTTTCTATTTTTCTCTTCCCTGGTCGCCCCATTTCACAGCTTTCTCCCTTTGCCTTTTGCGAAAGCTGTCACTTCCTCACCATTCCTCCTCCGTAGACCAGGGCAAAAGTATGACATTTCTATAAAAAGTACTGCCTCTATATGCGCATTCTATATAGGTACATATTCCGCCCCGGTTCGCATAATATATACGTACCAGTTGCCGCCCTAGCGCACATACTATATAGGTACCTATCGCCGCCCCGGGTCGCGTGCTATATATGTACCTATCGCCGCCCCGGGTTGCGTGCTATATATGTACCTATCGCCGCCCCGGATCGCGTGCTATATATGTACCTATCGCCGCCCCGGGTCGCGTGCTATATATGTACCTATCGCCGCCCCGGTGCACATACTATATATGTACCTATCGCCGCCCCGGTTCGCATACTATATACGTACCTATCGCCGCCCCGGGCTGCGTGCTGTATATGTACCTATCACCGGCCCGGTGCGCATACTATATACGTACCAATCGGTGTTGCAAGGGGATCACTCTTCTCCAGTCGCCCTCCTTCACCCCATTGGACACTACACCCGTTGCCCTCAGCCAAAGCTGTCTCGTCTGTGTTTCCCTCGTCAGGTTCACCTCTTCTACATTTGCCAGGGTCAAAAGATGTCACGTACCTGGTTGCCAATTAACCCTGGCTACACTACATCCGGCCTCCCCTAAACTCTGCATAACTTCTCCATTCCCTGGAGAAAAAATGTAATATTTCTATTTAAAGTGCCATATTTGTCTTCATTTTTAATGTTAATAAGGGTGTTTATTTACTTCTTCATGTCTGTGTATGTTAGATAAAATAACCTACACATATTTCGTCAGGTCGAAGGGTACCCACACATATTTCGTCAGGTCGAAAGGGTACCCACACATATTTCGTCAGGTCGAAAGGGTACCCACACATATTTCGTCAGGTCGAAATGGTACCCACACATATTTCGTCAGGTCGAAATGGTACCCACACATATTTCGTCAGGTCGAAATGGTACCCACACATACCTTTTCCCGGCGCAGGGTACCCACACATAACTTCGTCATGTCGCAGGGTACCAACACATACTTTGTTAGGTCGCAGGGTACCCACACATACTTCGTCAAGTCGCAAGGTACCCACACATACTTCGTCAAGTCGCAAGGTACCCACACATACCTTTTCCGGGCGCAGGGTACCCACACATACCTTTTTCCGGGCGCAGGGTACCCACACATACTTCGTCCGGTCGCAGGGTACCCACACATACTTCGTCCGGTCGCAGGGTACCCACACATACTTCGTCCGGTCGCAGGGTACCCACACATACTTTGGCTGGTCGCAGGGTACCCACACATACCTTTTCCCGGCGCAGGGTACCCACACATACCTTTTCCCGGCGCAGGGTACCCACACATACCTTTTCCCGGCGCAGGGTACCCACACATACCTTTTTCCGGCGCAGGGTACCCACACATACCTTTTCCCGGCGCAGGGTACCCACACATACTTTGGCTGGTCGAAGGGTACCCACACATACTTCGTCAGGTCGAAGGGTACCCACACATACTTTTTCCGGGCGCAGGGTACCCACACATACCTTTTCCGGGTGCAGGGTACCCACACATACTTTTTCCGGGCGCAGGGCACCCACACATACTTCTTGCGGTCGCAGAGTACCCACACATACTTATTGCGGTCGCAGGGTACACACACATACTTTGTCCTGTCGCAGGGTACTCACACATACTTCGTTAGGTCGAAGGGTACCCACACATACTTCTAAAAAAAGGAGGAGGTAATGCATGGAATGAGTTCATCATGACAACGGAACCTATACTACCATTCCTCTACACTTCTCAAGAAAGGAGGAGATAAGGCAAGGGATGAGGGCATCATGACAACGGAACCGATACGACCCTACCTCAACACTTCTCAAAAAAGGAGGAGATAATGCATGGGGTGAGGGCATCATGATAACGGAACCGATACGACCCTACCTCAACACTTCTCCAAAAAGGAGGAGATAATGCATGGGATGAGGGCATCATGACAACGGAACCGATACGACCCTACCTCAACACTTCTCAAAAAAGGAGGAGGTTATTCATGGGATCAGTACATCATGACAACGGAACCGATACGACCCTACCTCAACACTTCTCAAAAAAGGAGGAGGTAATTCATGGGATCAGTACATCATGACAACGGAACAGATACTACCCTACGTCAACACTTTCAAAAAAGGAGGAGGTAATGCTCACACCGGCGAATACCGTAACCCCCACCCCCAATGTTGCATGAAAGAAGGAGGTAATTCCTATCATGATAACAGAACGGCCACAGGGAGGGAGGGGGGGGGGGGAGGAATATTAGCGTCTATTAATAATTAAGAAAGAAAGTGTGAGATGGAAAAAAGACAGAAAGGAAAACTGCCACTCTGTGACGTCATGATGACCTGATATAACCGGACACAAAACATAAACAAACCGAATATGTACATTGTTAAAACATAAACAAACCGATTACATTTATTATTTACGTTTTTCACATTACCTTACATAACAAATACATAGCATTTCATCTCTAAAAAATAAAATAAAAAACTTACGTTTTCCTTACTAAAACAAAACAAATAAATTTACTTCTACAGATTTTGGCCCACCGTAATACTTTACGAAAAAAAAAAATCCAACGGATTACGTTAAGAAAAAAAACACTGTTAGAGAAGGGAATGTTATTCGGTTATTCGGTTATTCTGTAACCGTTTTTTTTTTCTTAACGTAATCCGTTGGATTTTTTTTTTCGTAAAGTATTACGGTGGGCCAAAATCTGTAGAAGTAAATATATTTGTTTTGTTTTAGTAAGGAAAACGTAAGTTTTTTATTTTATTTTTTAGAGATGAAATGCTATGTATTTGTTATGTAAGGTAATGTGAAAAACGTAAATAATAAATGTAATCGGTTTGTTTATGTTTTAAAAATGTATCTATTCGGTTTGTTTATGTTTTGTTTATTTTCTCAAAGTATTTAACGAATAGGAAACTTTTCTCACAGAAGCAATTGTTATTGTATTTTAGTTAGTAATAAGTTATAAAAATAATATTTGTTTGTTTTTTATTGTACGAATTAAAAGTTTCTCCAAATAGTCAACAGTTATTTTTGGAAATGAAAAGTTAGTATTTAAATTAATAGACAGTAAAAGAATGGGAAGAATCCGTGCGAAGCAAGAATTAGGGAATGTTATTCGGTTATTCTGTAACCGTTTTTTTTTTCTTAACGGATTCCGTTGGTTCAAATTCTGTAGAAGTGTTTGTTTTTAAGTAAGGAAAACGTAATGTTGTTTATGTTAGATGTATAATGTAAATATCAGAACAGGAACGGCGTATTATCTGAATTAGTCGTAGATCGTTAAGGTAAATCGGCATAACTTGGTAAGCGTATTGAATGAGGAAGGTGTTTCCTGAACTGTATACGCTGATCGGGGCTGAGAGTATGAGATTGCGTAAGCGTATTTAACGGAAGTGACGTAGGCACATGTATTGAAGGGAGCGTCTGTTATGTTTTATGGACAACGTATGTTACTGTGTTGTAATGTGAAGACGAACGTAGCATAAATAATAAGGGTGTAAAATGTGTAAAGTATCCTTTGTGTAGTTGTGACCGGTGTCGACTGGTAGCGTGGGAGTAGTAAAATGTTAGAGGGAAATGTTCTTGCTACTACCTGTATGGTGTCTGTTTTGGGGAGAGTGACTGATGGAGGAACGAAAGTAGTAATTTGCCCGAGGTGGATGTAAGAGTGTAAAGTTTTCTAAGAACACGGTCGAGCGAATAAGCTTGGTGTTGTAGTGCGTGTAGGAACCTATTGAGTTCGAGTTTATTTTCCTATTCGACGCGAAGGTACAGGGGAAAAAACGTCTTTACTTTATATATAAGATATATATATATATATATATATATATATATATATATATATATATATATATATATATATATATAATGTCATGTCTGGCGAGTCATTTAGTAATCGATAAGTTTGGTGAAATTATGCCGGCCTTTAGAATGACTCAGTAAGAAATATGAAAGGAAAAACATTTCATCGGAACACCTTTCAAGCATTATATTACAGTTATCAAGTTCGGAGCAAACCAGCGCATTTTATTCACATTGAGATAAAGATAACCATCATATAAACAACAAAATCCTAATGTACACTATTAGCACTATTTAAATGATTGTGTGCCTTGAACATAGATTTATGAATGTATTATTATTTTTAATCTGTCAATTTTTCGAAAGAATAACGTCAGCATAATTTGAAAAAAAAAAGAATCCCACAAAATGTTCACGTGAGGTCAGAGCGTTTCGTGCGAGAAATACCTTCACGTGAGTTGAACAACTTCAACAGGAAAACAAATACATTTTGCTGACTCAAGTTCATCATACATTTGTTCTTGTTGCAAATAGATTCGAAAAATTGAGGTGAAAAGGAGATTGGACACTTTGGTAAAATTGCAGAATAGTTAACACTCGAGAACTCGTAGGGTTGAGATGAAGCATAATGGGGCGATGGGGCATATTATGACCAACTCACAGATTTCTTTTATTTTCTCTCAACCCAAAAGTATTAATGGCTGATGCAATACCGACTTGAAGTAGCATCACCCTTATCAATATCTAAAACTGTAACGCACTCTTTCTATGCTCTTTTTCTTGAAGTTACCAGCTTCGGAAAGTGCTACTGGTTTACTTGCTGCATTAAAGAAAATAACTTTGACTTGAAAAGCAGCAACAAAAGGTAAGATATTAGACTCTACTTAAGTGTTATAAAGTCTGATTTGAGATATTACTGACAGAGTTACAAAAATCAACTACTGATTCGGCTCCTTGTTGACAACAATAATCAGTAATTTGAATAGTTTTGTACTAATGAGCTTTTGTTTATGTCATTTGTTTGCTATATTCAGAAAATATGGAACGATAGGAAGGATTGTCTAAATGAAAATACGTGTTGCTTGAGAGAGCGTGTTTTTATGACATTTGTGTGCTATTCTATATTTTTCCTAGTCTATATTTTTATGAGAATGATCTATATATTTTCCTGTTAAAGTCTTGTTATAGCAGTAGTAGCTGCAAATATAAAGTTCTCCAAGTACCTATTGCTGTTATACTGCCTGTTTGAATTGATTATCACCTTTTGTTTTGACAAAATGTTTTTTTTTATTGAAGAGATACAATGATGACCCATTATACCCCACGATTAAAATAATTTTACCAATTTTCATGCCATTGGCTAGAACCCATTATATTTTTGCACAATGTGATACGTTTTCAGAAAACAACCCAAAAATAAACTCATAATACATGTGTTGCACTTTTACTAAAAAAAAACAACACTTTTTCAGTATTAATATAATTTATTCCCTTTTACTTCAAAATTCTCCCAAATCAACTCATTATGCCCCACCACAAAAACTCATTAGAATTACATTCTCTGATGAACCTGCATAGTTTTAACGTGTGGATAAAGATTTGTAAGACATTTTAAAACATTATAAGTACAGAATAGTTAACATTTGAGAAATCAGAATCGGCGCAGTTTTATTGTGTGTGATTTGTAAGAAGTTTTAAACGGTATAAAAACTCTTACAAATCGTTTCCATACGTTAACATTATGTGGGATCGGTAGAGAATTTCATTCTGATGCGTTTTATATAAATTATATGTCGTTGTTTTCTTTTTTGGGATTACAAGTTATCGAGTGTTAACAATTCTGTACTTTTACCGGCACGTTACATAATTTAAAACAAGCTTTGCCAGTAAGGAGCAGAAGTATATTGTCGATCTGTTTTAATTTGACAATTAGGGGACTCTGTCAGATACTATCACTCCGAATCAGAGTTGAACTGGGAATAGTTGCAACAAACGGATGACTCTACACCCCCAAGGCTTGCAAATTGAGGCCTCACCACCGGATGCAATTTTATATCACATCCAGGGGATATTCTATTTAATCTCTAGATGTGACCCTGATAAGTACTATCACTTCTGGTCAATACGCACCCGAAAATAGTGGTGACAGACAGGTAATGCTTAACTCCACAAAGCCCCAGTATTGAGGCCTCACTACCGGATGTTATTTAAGATCATAATCGGAGACTGGGTTTACTTAGGCGGAGTTAGAGAGTAGTTAATAAGGTTACTACTGTTGTGGTTGTTTTTGTTTCTTTCTAATTCATTTATTTTGTATGAATCAGATGATTCTATAGTTGGCATTGGTTACCCCGATATATTTCTAATTCATTCTAGAAAGACATCGGGTACTTACAAGAGGGACCACGTAAAAGTTGTCAACATCCTAATGAGTCACTTCTTATCAAAGCCCGAGGGCCACTCAAGGATAAGGGTTAAAGAGCTTCTCAGTTTGACGAGGAACTACACCATGAGTGAATTGGGAACGATGGGTTGAAAGAGCAGACTTTAATTATCAAGGATGACGGCTCAACAAGTATTTGTTAACATTGGACTTAAAGACGACATGTTGTAGTCAGTTGGGAAGTAGCCCCCGTGATATTTTGTTCCACAGATGGGATATTCTAGAAATAACACTTTGTTTATGGAAGTTCCGTTTGGTTTTAGGTACAGAAAGAGAGAAAGAATGATTCTTTGCTGTGGTTGTAGCTGGACGAGTTCTTAATGCGAATGTTTTACAGGGAGGATCAGAGATTGGAGTTCAGTCGAGCACCTACCATGAACATAACGATAGAGTAGAGAGGGGCTAGCAAGGTATCTTCTGTGGGAAAATGGCTGTAGAGGGAAAAAGAGATTATCCCCTACTAGATTATGAAGTAGATTTTGTACTTTGCTAAGACAAGAAAGGAGGGCTCAGAGTGACCCCACCCAAAATACTGCAGTAATACTTGTTTTAAAAGTAATTTAATGGAATATGCTCCGATGAACTTGCTGCGTTGGTGCCTTCTTTACGTAAATATCCCCGATCAATCCATCAGACAGTAAGATCCAACCCCTTCACTCTAGAGGTTCCCAGATGCTTTCTACTCTAATAGCTTCTTGGCCTTTTGGCTAAGATCAAAGTGTAGTATCTGTTCCGATGGATACTGCACCCCATAGACTGGTATTGTCTTGGCCTTCCGGCTTGATTTACGTCGGTCTATGGGTCTGTCCTGTGCAGTTTTAGGAGGTCCACCCTCCCAGGCTTCGCCTCCCCTCTTTGGGGAGGAGTAAGTTTATTGCTTACTGCCTGGGGCGCCCCTACCGGGGAATGCCGACGGGGCTGCCCAGGCAATTTTTAAACCCCACTTTCCCGACCCGACTTTGGGTCACATCTTACTTGTGGGAGTAAGATAAAAACTGGCCTTGTGCCTAACTCATGGAGAGGAGTAAATCAATACTCTAATAGCTTCTCTCCGTAGGAATCCCCTTCTTTTTTCCTGTTTCTCTGACTGTACCAACATGCATAAGTTTAAATGTGATGTGAAAAAGCATCTCGCTGCACAACTCTCTACTTACGATGCACCCAATCCACAGTAGTTCATTACGTCTCGGTAGCGTTGTGCGTTGTTTGGGGTGAGCAAAAGTAAAAAAAAAGGTTTGAGCTGGAGATCTTTGCCTTAATGATAACGAACAATTCAGGACATTAATTGAGAATAACCCAAAATACACAACACGAGAACTAGCAAGCTTAACATATAAAAACCACAAAAAATGGTTAATATCTGGTTGATCAAATATTTAATATTTTTGACCTTTCATTTCCTTTAAAATTCATCACAAACTATCCAGACAACCTGATACTGTATAATAATTATAAGACGGGTCAATATACTGCCAGAGTATCCCTACCTAAACAAATTGCAACATTTTTTTTGTGGTTTGATGTTAGGCTGGGTCTAGTCTATAGCATACTAAAAGTTAGACAATATCAGAGTATGGAAAGTTTCAAATTTTGAATATGACTTGTTTTTGGTTTACAAGTCCTTTTCCATTTACACGTGAAGCACTAACTCGGTCAGTTTTCATGATAAATTAATAAATCTTGCATTTTTACTTGTTTTCGGGGTCAATCTTTCACGTAAAAAGAGTTATCAGTGATACCAAATAAAACCTTATACTATATCTAGGGGTACCCGACACCTAAATTGTTTTATAAGGTATAGGATTCCTGAGAAAACACCTGAAAACCCCAAAGAGACCACGTTTTACCCCGTAAAAAAACCTTCACAAACAATTATCTAGCTCCATATACTAATACACATATATTTTCGTATATTTTCCGGGTCCAACATTAGTTCAGCTGCCAGTAGAGAAACTTGTCTTTTATACGAACAGGATTTGGGCTGTGATGAGACCGTGGTGCTTCGAGAAAAGGGTGCTGCATGTGTCAACTGCGCAAGTATCGAAAGATGTGTCAAAGTCATTGTTGAAGCCGGTCCATTGTTCACATAAACAAAAAAGACATTGCTTTAGCCTAAAAGTAGATTATTTTGCTCGGCCAGTTAAAAGGAACGCTCGTGTTTATCTGGGACGATATGACAGTAAAACGCATTGCTTTTTCTGTGGAACTGTGGGACTGATACTACGAAAAAGATTATAACGATATAGGACCTTGTCACTTAAATGGGAGAATACTTACGAGGTAGTAAATCAACGGCATATGGAAATCAGTACCTCAAGGAAAAGCTGATAAGTCGATATGGAAACTATTTATTTGTGACCAAAGGCCGTTGTGGTGTCGCAAGCATTGTGACATTTAGAAAAAACAACCTGTGACATTGTTCGTGAATACTACAATTCACCTCCGACAGATGATAAGGAAGCACAAAAACGAGCAATTCTCAAAACCGCAGCGAAACTCATCAAAGCTTTCTTTCACTTCAACCAGACTACTCCCAGCTGATGCATAAGGAGTGCGAATATATAGGACGTTGCTGAATTGCAGTAGACTCAAGGAGATCATGGGGACAGTATATGGTGAAAATGTCATCGTAGACATGATGAACGGAAAGGCAGGGAAACAACATTTCGTGGCCACCTGCTGATGGATCAGTGTCTCACACGTCAGATTGTTGCCAAAATCTTGGAGGATGAACCTGGTTTTCAGGACCAAGTAGAGGAACTGTACATGCTGTTGGAGACTGGTGAATGTGCCTTGAAGTCATTGTTGGAATCAGATTCCATCGGTAGGATTTAAAACAGTCCAACTCTGATAGGGGATAAACTGGTAAGGGCCTCCAAAACCAGCAATCTATGGATAAACTATCAGCACATGCTAGGAATTGCTAGGGTACTTGTTGCAGCTGATAGAATGAAGTTTTGGGAACTGCGTCTTAGTGCCGTCTTTGTTTGTCTTCCAATATTCGCAGCCACTGGTCATCAAAATTATTTGAAGTCGGCTCGTCTATGTATGCCTTGAAAGCTGACAACCCTGCAGTACATCAAAAGTTCCTGTCTGAGTTTCACGTAATCAGACGCAGTAGCCAATACTGGGCTAGTCTTGGCTCCGATCTTGTCATCGAGCAAACACTAATGCGCTCACTCAAAAGCCATGGTTGGCTCACACGGGGTAGTGGGATGTTCGAGCACCAGAGTACAGTTTTGGCCATGTCGTCTACTATGTCATCCGCTTACAACCTTGCCATGCAATTACTTACCACGCCAAGTTACACAACAAACGAATAACGTAAGGAGTTGTCTGCCTGATAATTCAAATATTTCAAATTTGCATTGAATTTTATCCATAGTTATTAGACACTAATTAAGCAAGATTCCCTGACGTTCAATTTCTTCTTAAGCCTCCTATAAGCTTAAGCCGTAAATTTCAGACATTTGATCAAAATTAGAATAAGAATTCTAGACATAAGGTTTATATACCTCATGAGGGAACATAAAAGTGGTGCTAAACTGTTCTGTTCGAGGATTAGATTTTACTCATCCTAGGATAGGTATTTTTCAAGTATATATACACACACACACACACACACACACACACACACACACACATATATATATATATATATATATATATATATATATATATATATATATATATATATATATAGTCAGTTATGAAAATATATTTATGGCAATTAAGCTTTCGTGAATTAAACGGTCGTGAATTAAACAATGGAACGTTATTCGTAACTGATGTATAATCATGATAATAAAAATATACTTAAATAAATCGGCGAATGCTAATAAATATATTACATAACTTACTACCTAGCTCTACTCATGTATCGAGCACCGTTGAAGTAAATACTGAAAATTGATATATCAAAAATTATCTCCTTATAACACTTTATGTGAATACATGAAATAATATATATATATATATATATATATATATATATATATATTAGGGTAGGTCGATTTTACACTTTTTTTTAAATATTAAAAAAAGGCACGTACCGAAAGTTGTATATAGACCTATTAAATACTCATGCAAAAAATTAGATAAAAAACTTCAGCGGTTTTTTGAGCGTTTGGTATCAAAGATCGTAGACAAGAATATACTGAAAATTCCTCGTTTTTGCAAGATTTGCTTGAATACTGGTGTTAAAACCAAATAATTTGTGCATTTAAAATCAGCGAATGTCCTTTTATTTTATAAAAATGATATTAATTAAAGAAATCTTCAAATTAAAAATTTGCCCCCCCCCCCTCATTTTCAGTATCTGCTTTTGTAAACTACCTTTTAACGTTATGAATTAAACAGTAATATTTGAATACCTAAAAAAATGATTTTTTTAATGGAGCTTAATATTGAGAGTCAAATTGCTCCATATAAGACCCCTTAGACAAAAATGCTGGTCTCAATTTCTGACTCAAAACTTTGGTTGTAATGTGTTGATGCCTTGCTTCAAAACCATATACAGTTTGTGAAGCTTCTGTTATTAACTTAACTGCCTGTTCCACGCCCTGAGAATGCCAAAAATGCAGCATAATTTTAAATCTATTAATTGTGTCCAATGTGTGGCATTAAAATTAATAGGTGGTATTCTTTTTAATCTTTTTCTGGTTGACTCCTCACTCCTGAAAGAACACATTAATTAATTGAATTATTAAAAAATTCCAATCTGTACTGCTTTAATAATTATGGTGAAATTAGATAAAATCTTTAAAAATCATTCTATAAATTGGAATAAATAATTGAGTCAGAAATATATGAATAAATATTACTTACCTAATGGCCAAAATTCTTTTTAAAGCTTCTTCTCTTACTTCAATCTCTTCAGATTTAACCATGGAATATAGAAAGTTTTCAGGCAGTAAACAAAATGTATTACCTTGTATATTTCTAAATGTGATATCTTGGATTTCCTGAGGCTGCTCCTTAATCCTCTGGGTCATATTAAAAATGTGCACTTGCTGATTGTGGAATTTACTATTTCTTTTAATTTCAAACCAAGAAGTGGCATACACATTTACAATAAAATTTACTACATAGTGTAGATTTGTTGTGTGCCTTTGTGGGTATGCACCACGAGTCCATAAACACATGAGCCTGATGGCCAAAGTTAACCATCTTGCTTGGTTTAAAGGACCAATTTTCCAGGAGGTATATCTAGAGTCAACCTTACCTCTAGAAATACCTACTGTGTATTCATAAAGGAGTCTTTGGTCAGAACTAAGATCATGTATTTCATCAATTTTAAAAATTGACTCTAGAGGATTGCTAATAGTGGAACATGATATTTGGGGTAAATCATGGCAATCATTTGAGCATAATTTCCCCAGAGGGCCACTGAATGTTGTAGGGCCCTTTGCGCAACCATCTATGTTTTTAAAAAGGGCTCTTAAAGGTAGTTCATTATGATGCAAAGAGCAACCAATTGTGTGAAGATTTTTAAAAAGTTTTTTTTCTAAAATTGCAACCATTCCACCTTCGCAACCTGTGTTGGTATTAGTGTTGTCAACAAGTATAGCCTTGATACTGTTCTCACTGTGGAATTCATGCAAAACATCCACCACTTGATCTGCATGAACAGCACCTGTTGCACCACTATTAGGAAGAACTCTGTGTCAGATATTTACTTTCACATGGTGTTTCTTTTGTAAAAGTTAAATGGTGTTCTGGTCCCTTAGTTTTTTTCATAATTCTCTGTCTATTTTCATCCACAATTTCCTTATACATCAATGTGTCCTTATCCATTCTCCCATCAACTCCAATACATATAATATTTTAGGTGGGGTAAAAACCCCTGGCTGAAATAGTTTTATTTGTCTACCTCCAACAAGGTAAGATGTGACACAAGGTCATGAAAGTGAGATTAGATAAGCCTGCGCTATAGAGGTGAGCACTCTGGCCATTAAAAAATTGACTGGGCAGCCCCGTCGGCATTTCCCTGTAGGGGCGTCTCAGACAGTTAGCAATAAACTTACTCCTCCCCAAAGAGGGAAGGCAAAGCCTGGGAGGGTGCACCTCCTAGAATTGCACAGGACGGACAAGCCCCAATAGACCGGCGTAAATCCAGACCCAAAGGCCCGGACGATACCGATTTATTTGGTGGGGTAAAAACCCCTGGCTGAACTAGATTTTATTTATCTATCTCCAACAAGGTAAGATTGACACAAGGTCAGGAAAGTGGGATGAGAAAGCCAGTGCTCGAGAGGTGAGCACTCTGGCCATTTAAAAATTGCCTGGGCAGCTCCGTCGGCATTCCCCGGTAGGGCCGCCTCAGACAGTAAGCAATAAACTTACTCCTCCCCAAAGAGGGAAGGCAAAACCTGGGAGGTGCACCTCCTAGAACTGCACAGGACGGACAAGCCCCAATAGACGGGCGTGAATCCAGACCCAAAGACCCGGACGATACCGGTTTATTTGGTGGGGTAAAAAACCCTGGCTGAACTAGTTTTTATTTATCTAACTCCCACAAGGTAAGGTGTGACAAAAGGTCGGGGAAGTGGGATTAGATAAGCCAGCGCTCGACAATTCAATATATATTTGTGATAATTACATTTGTAAACACAGAATCAACACGTGAATTCAAATTCGCTCGTTGAATTTTCAACCGGTGAATACCATAAAAAATATCCAATAAATAAAACGCCTATGTAAATAAATAATTATTTATATATAACATTAAATATTATAGTGTTTTATTCCTTTTTAATTTGAATATGTACATTTAATTTCTTAAGAAAAGGAATAATAAACTTTAAAATATTTATTATTAAGTAATGTATTACTTTTTTTTGTTAAAACCCGGGTTTAATTTAAGGCGACACATCTGCCGGTGAACTCTAGGCAGCGATAAAAAAATCTCGATTTATTTGATCTTAAAGTTGCAATGCTCAAATAAATACAAAGTTTTGAAGTAAAATATTTCTTGTGGTAACTTTTGACATTATTTGGCAACTTTCTTCGAGTGCGATAATTTACAGTTTCAAAATCGACCTCCCCTAATATATATATATATATATATATATATATATATATATAGAGAGAGAGAGAGAGAGAGAAAGAGATACTAGCAGGACCCGTGCCCCGGCGTTGCCAGGGATAGATATAAAATAAATTAAAAAAATGTAAGTATTTAAGTATTAATTCGTCAAAAGGCATTTGAAAAAACCCTGTAATTTAGGTGATTAAAATAGGGTTTATTGATGTTTTGAATCAAACAAAATAGATTTCTATGTTTTGGGTGACTGTCGCCCCTCTACCATTGTAAGTGGAGCTTTATTTAAAAAAAAAAACTACCCCTCCAATTAAATATGACCCAAAAATATGCGTGAAGGTTTCCAAGGTCACTGAAGGAAAACTACTTCTAGATTGAGGCAATTTTTATCTCAATCCGGAGTTCTTGATTTTAATATATGGCGATTAATTTAAGGAATTTATTGTGGTTATTAAGTTTTCGATTTATCTACTGTTAACTAATCTGCACTTTTACCATTGACTATGCTGCTACTATTTCGTTGCCTCTCCACGAGGGGAGGGTTATACAATGGTGATGTTTAATGTTTTGAAAATCCATATCCTGGGGAAAATTGCTACAGTCTAGAAAGATTTCTTCTAAAATTTAGACATTTAAATAAAGGAAAGTAATAAAAAACAAAAATTGCCGCAGTCTAGAAATATTTCTCCTTCACTGACCGAGAAGAGAAAAGACAAAGTAACGGATACTGCACTTTAAGTTAAAGTATGTTTAGAAAAGTAGAAATGAATATGTTTTTTGGGATATCAGTATCAGTTTTAGCCTCGGAGAAAGTATGTAAATAAGTTATGAAATAAATTTGAATAACGTTCGGTATGAATTAATATCGAATAATGTTCGATGAATAGGAAAATGTAGATGAACATAATGATTCTTAATGTTACGCCGGTCTGTGTTCGAAATTGATTTCGAAGCCTTAACGTGAATTAAACTAAGGAACGTTATTCGTAACTGACGTATAATCATGATAATAAAATATACTTAAATAAATCGACGAATGCTAATTCAAATCTAATGTGAGCAGAAAAAATGTACGTATCTGTTTAATCTGTATTGCCTCGAAGGTACTGTTGCGTGTTGCGATTATTTAAGTCGGCGAAAATGTAACCACATTGTTGCGAATGAATACATATAGAGAGCCGGGAGGAAGGGTCAGAGTGTGAGAGAGAATGGACCGTTACAATAGGTAAATGTGAAGAAGAAAAGAAAGCGTCTTACGTAAAATAAAAAAATAAAACTACCTAACGTGAAAATGAAAACACGAATGTTGGATTAATATTAGGTGTGTATGGATGGTCAAAAGTGAAACAATGAACTTGTGTTGTCTATTAATTAGTAGTAGAATGTTCATAGAGAAACTGATATTACGTGCTTCCGTGGAATTGGTATCAACAATTAAATATTGTCAAAATTAACACTGCAGTTCGATTTACGCTGTAAGTATTTTGAAAAAGATTTTTACGCCTTAAATGTATTATATATTAAATTATCTAAGTGTTTAAATGAAAAATGAAATTATACCTAAAGCAAACGAAGATTACTAATATAAATTCGTAAAGTAGATTCGATTAATTACAATCTCGTAGCCGCCATTTTTATCAATGTACAGTATAAGTTATTAAGTTCGTTCAATGTATTCCGTAAATTTCGGAATGAGATGAAGTATATGCGCAATAGTTAGACATAACGTAATCCGATATTCTCGAAAATGAGTGGATTATGAGTGAGCCTCTATAAAATTTGTGCGGAATATATTGTATTATGTATTAAATTAATGAAAGATGAATAGAAAATAATAACGGTTACGCTTTTCTAAAGTATCTGTTGTTTATTTGTTCTGGTGATGAAGGGGAGAGTGTTAGAATGAAAATATTAGAGAGAAAATATTTGGCTACAATCTCTATGGAGTATGTTTTAGGGAGAGTCTGTAATGGCGGGCTAAGAGTAATATTTATTGTTAGATGGAGAAAATAATCATAAATTTCTTCAAACACGCCCGAGTGAATATACTGAATAGAGTGGTGAGTTTAGTAGCCTATGATGAATGTAGTTATTTTCTTACTCTCGCTGAAAGTACAGTGGTAAAACGTCTTTACTTTATATATATATATTTATATATATATATATATATATATATAAAGAAAGAAAGGTATATATTTTATATAATTATATTTAAAGAATTACTAAACTAATTAACCGATCATTATGAATTTTGGAATACATCTACTAAGAGTAAGGCTATCTTCAGTTTAATTTAGTTTTATGCAAAAAGGGGTGTAAAATGGATCGAAGCTCTTCGTTAAAATTCAGATACCTCCTATTTTTAACAAAAGATTAACAATAGTTATTAGACATTATTTAATAAATATTCCCAAAATTTCAGTTGATTTGAACTATTTTAAAGGAATTTTAGGGGGCATAATCTGGGCACCACCTCTCATTTCAAAATTAAAATATTTCAGATTTGCATTGAATTTCAGCCATAGTCATTAGACCCCAATTAAGCACGATTTGCTGAATTTCAAATTTTTCTTAAGATCTCTTAAACTTAAGCTTACAATTCTAGACATTTTTTAAAATTAAAATCATTTCATCGATTTTAATCCAAATTAGAATACGGATTATAGACATAAGGTTTTGTATCATTATATTTTAATTTCAATCTTCGTAAGGGGACATGAAATTGGTACAAAACGTTTTTTTTTTCAGGGAATTAATTTTACCTGTCCTGGGACGTGTATCCTCCTAGTGCAATATATAATAAAACTCAAAATCAACGAAAAACAATACTTACCAATGAATACAAGCTCTATGTGGCATAACTAGAAAAATACTTAATCGTCTTGAGCAGATGGGCACGCGACTTGATAATCCAGGTTAAACAATATCAATCAAATGGTGCTCGTCCGTTCCATTCTCCAGAGATAAGAGTTCAAACTCTGGTGTCGGCTGTGATGCTATTTATTCATATATGACAATATGTAAGCTAAAAACAATGGATATCCCTTATTGTTTTTGTTTTATGAAACTTTTTTTTGATTTTCAAATAAGTCGTTGTATGTCACATCGGAGATTTTTATATAGTTTTATAAAAACCTGTTTTGAGCTTAGAGAAAAAAGATTACGTTTTTCATAAATTGTTGTTCTTTATGTGTATTCCTCCGCTATCAAACTGCAATGATGATACTGACAATACCCAGATAAATTCTCGCATTCTCCATATTCCCTTCTTCAAAATGACAGTTAGATCCACTGATGAAGATACAATAGTTGTATGAGAGAATGTACAACAACGAGTGACGTCTAAAGAAAAATGGTACTTCCGTCGGAGATGTTTATACGGACTTAGATTTAATTTACAGCGGACTTTATTGGCCCATTATTTGATGTGTATAAACAAGATGTGACAGAATGTCATTTTAATTGTAAACACACACACATATATATAGTTTGAACTAGCTAGTGGACAGTGTCTTCGGTATCTCTGTACAAGGGTTTGTCAGTATCACCTGACATGAGGATACTTCACCCTAAAAGTAAACCCTGGCTAAATATTCAAAATAACATAATAGTCGAAGCCTAAATAAGATCCCCTCGAAACGACTATACACTGGCTCATACGAGGAATTGTGCACTTTCTCCAAGTTATGTTACCTCAAGTAACAGCACTTAGCTGGATATTCCACCTGACAAGATAAATTCATGTTCTGGAATCCATAATTCATGTCATGGAGGCCACAAGAAACATATACTTTATACAGTTAACTGGTCAATTGAAGAGAGGTAATTCATGTTCTTCACTTCTTTACTAAATCAGCGTTTGACAGGTAAAGGAGAGCTTTAATGAAATATTCGTATATAGATGTATCTCATATAGAGATCAAGTGTTAGCCCCATGAGAACTTCGACTGAAGTAAAATGAAACAAATATATATATACACCCCCCCACACACACACATATATATATATATATATATATATATATATATATATATATATATATATATATATGCAGTCAGTCAACGGAAAATCATAAGCGCACAAGAGAGAAAAAATAATAATAGTGAATAAAAAACCAAGAACAAATAAACAAATAAACGTGCAACTTATTATTTCGTGCCGTATATATATATATATATATATATATATATATATATATATATATATATATATATACTAATCCATTACCGGATAAGAGTAAATGAGGTTCTTAGTTTTATGATGAACAGTACTATGAGAGGATTCGAAACGATGGGTGGAAGGTGATGCATTTCATTACTTCAGATGACGACTCAACAAATATTTGCTTACATTGGACTTGAAGACAACGATGTTGTAGTCAGTAAGGTAACAGTTTCGTCGTATTGTTTTCTACAGACGAGAATTTATTGGAAATAAACTCTGCTCATGGAAATTCCGTTTGGTCTTAGATATAGAGAGGAATGAAGGAAAGTTATTTGCAATGATGTTAACTAGAGTACTTTCTATATATATTAAAGTGGTGTGGTGTAAACACAAACACACACACACACACACATAATATATATATATCGAAATTGCGTGGTATAATGGTTATAGGAGTGGACTGTGGGTTCGGTTTGTCGGCTTAAATTAAAAAAACAAACATTTATTCACTCTGAACTAGACATATTGCCACTGTGACGCAAGGGACTGCTGTGATGATGGGCCAGATTTATTAGGGGACTCCTAAGTAGAGAGTTGGACAGCAAGAAACTTGTTTACATTACTTTCAAATTTCTGCATGACCGTACAGCTGGGGAAACAGGGAGCAAGGAGGGAAGTCAAAAGGCAAGTGGTCCGAGGAAAGCAGCAATTAGAAAATCTCTACAATGAATGGGTGGGATTTTGCTGCTTTTCGGGTTTTGTCGGGTGTATTTACGTATTTATCGCAGCGCATTCCGTGGAAGTACTTGTAAAACAAGCACGGGGATGCAACATTGCGGCGATGGGACAGACGCTAGAGCTTGGTATATAGTGCGAGTAAGAAACTCTCTTTTGCACCCTGTCCAAGGGGGAAAGACTAGTGGTTCAACACCAGCCCAGATGTGGCAACAATACTCAGGGCTACTGCATCACTTTTACTATACTCTTGATAAACCAACATTCATAATAGCTGGTTCACCGGCAAAGACACGTTGTTGGTATTATTCTGGTGAGCAGACTTTTCTTTTGTTGCCGCTAGGAGGTTCACCCTCCCAAGCATTACCCCTTCCTTCAAGGGTTGGTTTATTACCGCTCGCATGAGGCGTCTCTTCTGAGGAATGCCAATGGCGTAGTCTCGGTTATATAATGTACCCAACCATGTACTTATGGGGAAGTTTTATGACAAGTATTTGTTTAAATTATTTGAAGACGACCATGTTGTAATTTGCAGCGAAGCAGTTCCGTGGTAATGTGTTCCAAATACGGTAAGCCCGTTCAAGGAAGCTCTGTTCATAGAAATTCCGCCTGACGCTAAACACACGGAGCAAGAAAGAAGATTTTTTCCGTTGTGGTAGATAAGCGAGTTCTTGCTGTGAATGTTTTACAAGGAGAAACCAAAATCAAATATTGGAGCTCAATCGAGAACTGTCTATGGAAACGACAAGATATATATATATATATATATATATATATATATATATATATATATAGAGAGAGAGAGAGAGAGAGAGGGAGAGAGAGAGATAGGGGAGCAACGTCTCTTTAGTGAGAAAGGTGCAATAAAGAACAGAATAGATCATCCCTCACTAGATTTCGAAGTCGATTTTGTACTGTGTCAAAACAATGATCCAACCATTTTTTCTAGCAACCTTAGCGACAGAGGTAGGGGGAGTTCCTTGGGTTTCAAAACTTGTCCGTCGGGACACGGGTCCTGTTAGTATTTAATGTTTTCGAATTTATAATGAGGAAAGGGTGGTTTGCTACTTTTAAGATCTCAAAAACTAAGTTTCCCTCTTTTCACCAACAATGCTCGCATCCTTGTTTTTCTATAGTCAAAATGAAGAAGCCCCTTGTTTTGATAAGCTCTTCGAACTGACTTTCACTCCAGATCTAATATAAAATACCAATATCCAGTCTATTGTTAACATCGCTACCAAAAATGGTTAGATAATTCTATCGCTTCAGAAAGTACCTGTCTCCACGTGCAATACGCTACATATAAGAATCAGATATGTCCGAAGATGGAGTTCTGCTAAGAGCACTCTTTCTTAAATTGACAGAGTACAAAATCTACTTCGAAATATAGTGAAGGAGTATCCCTTCTCTTCCCGACAGCCGTTTTCTCACAGAAGAGACGTTGCTAGTTATTCTATACTCTGTCATCATTTCCATGGAAGGTACTCGACTGAACCCCTTGTAAAACATTCACAACGGGAACTCTTGCTACCAAAATAAAAAAAACTCCCTTTTCTTCCTTTATGTCCCTAGGATCAGGCGGAATTTCTATGGACAGTGTTTCTTTGCAAGGGTTTCCCGTCTATTGAACATATTTCTGCGAGACTGCTTCTCTGCAATTTACAACATAGTCGTTTTCGAATTCAACGTCAAACAACACCTGTCATAAACCACCCCATAAGTAACGAAATCTAGTTCATACCTTGATGTTTCTCATCTTTCGGCTGACAATTTTTTCCTCTCGTTAAGCCTTATCCTCAAGTGGCTATTAGCCTTGATAAGTGGTGATCCATCGGTAAAAACAAAACAAAATCATAAAAAAAGTGGTCACCCGTCGCATGCATATCCCGGTCAGGGGAGATGATTATGACGTTAGATTTGCATTTGTTTTTATTTTATTTTGCAGGCTCTCCTCCCACATACAGCGTCTGCTATTCTCAAATCGTCGCCCATCTATTATTAACTAGGATCAACGTCTCTTAACTTCGGTGCTCTAAAGAGAACCGGTTCGTCAACATGATTATGCATGTCTTTGATCAAGATGATAATGCTGCTTACCTCCTCTTCAAAAGATTAGACACAGGGGTGGTTTTGAAAAGCCAGCGCACTAGGATAAGCACACCCTGGCATATAAAAACACTTGAGCAACCCCGGCGGCATTTCCAGTAGGTGCGCACCAGGCGATTAGTAATAAACGAATCACTTCTCATAGAGAAAGTAAAGCCTAGGAAGGGTGGACCTCCTACGACTGAAAAGAACCATATCTCATCCAGATAGCAACAAAGCCACTGTCCGACTGCTTGTCGAGAATGTATTCCCGACTGGTTTAAGCTACAATTATAGCAAAAATGCTTGCATCCAGACTATTGTTATCTCTTGACATTGTGCACCATTCTACTGGCCTTGTCGCATATTTGATTATTGAAAATAATTGTTTCATTTCAAATTTGTAATGAATAATGAGCTCGGCTTGCTTGCAATTATCGATGCATCATTATATTTGTAGTAGATTAAAATAAGTGTTTAAGCAATAGACAAATACAGCTATACACATAATAAGATAAGATAATAAGCTTATTTACATAAAAAAACTTGTTGAAAATAAAAGCCAATGACTGCATATGCTAGTTCAATAGACTGAATAAGTCATACAGTCTATCTGTAACGATACCATGAACGGATATTCATGTGTAGATTAATCAGTAGCATTGTCTGGCTGCTGCTTGTGTGAGTAAAACAGCTTTTCAGTATATGACTTGTTTTCTCATGCGAATAATATGTGAGCGGTTATGACGCATAAACTAAGATGTAGCTTTTTACTGCCTGCCTGTACGCTTGAAAACTCAGCTTTTTACATATTAAACTAGGCTCCAGGCGACTACATGTCTTTAATTCAATGGTTAACCTTTTTTTATAAGGAAGATAATTAGGCCCACTGTAAAATATTTGAATCACATATTTGAAACTTGAGCCCATTTTGTACGAAACATTCACTGACTTTTCTCGCGAAAAAAATGAAATTAAGTAGCTACAATACTAGACTTGTCCCAGGAATAAATAGAGAAAATAATTGGTTACTTTCAGATGTCTGATGGCTATCGAGCTTACCTGTCAAAATATTACTAGATCCTCACTTGGTAGACCATTACATTCGTGTTGTTTTAGATTCGAAATAATATTATTTAGAAATAATAGGTTCTTCACTTGATGCACGATTCTACTGACCTTGCTTTCGATTTTCTTTTTACAAAATAATTAAGAAATCTCAAATGTATATTTTTGTCATATTGCGCACGGACTTTTGTTTAATAAATAGATAATAAATGTATTTGCTTCTTTAATGTATTTGCTTCTGTTTTCTTTTACACAAGGAATCTATAAATCGATTAACAATTTAAATTATGTTACTGAATGTTTTAGATGAGGATTGATCATTTTTATTATTTGGATTATTCGGACTACTGTTCTCATCTCGGATGATATTCTCACAACGTCTCGTCAAACTATATAGTAAGCTGACAATTTATATCTTTAAATTAAAACATCTAAATTGTTTGGATTATTTGGATTGTTCAGACTACAGTTAACATTTTGCGTGTTATTCTAACACCGTCTCGTCCGACATAACCTCTGACCTTTTTTCAGGTACATCTTGTTGAACTCGGGAATCTTTAAGTCGAACTCTGGAATATCCACAGAATTTCGAACGGAACCCTTTATTAAATCCACAAGGGTAGCTTGCTCTCGTTCCGTCAGCCATGAACTGTAGCCTAACGGATATAATTGTTAAGTAATACTCAGTTCTATATGACAGTCTTTTAGAGGTTGACGGTTAAATCCTCAGTGCGGACGATACCAAGAATATGATTACGAATAACTTTAGACTTCTACCCGATCATGGCTGACAAAACCTAGCTACTCCGTGAATTAAATAAAGGTTCCGTTCGGAATTCTGTACAGATTCCTGAGTTCAAAAAGTTGCACCCGAAGAAGGTTGGAGGTTACATCAGCCGAAAAAGTGTTAGAATAACACCCCAAATGAGAACTGTAGTCCGAACAATCCAAATCATACAAACAATTCAAATTTTAATTTAAAGTTATAATTTGTCAGTATATATTTTGAATTATTCTTTAACTTTTAGTTTGATTTTAATAACTGCAGAGTTATTCCCCTTTTACTACCGTATTCTTAGGGCAGTTAATTTGTCATTATGGTCAGATGATAAATTTTCTGCCTTTGATGCACAAACCATCAATTTTGAAAACCTCAACATGGAGGCTTTTTACCGGACAATTTTTTTTTAACCATATAGTTTTAACCATATGATACTGGATCTTCTTAAACATGCTGCTCTTTTAACATCTGTACTTTTGCTTTCTCCCGGATATTTGACTTTTTTATGTATTCCACTGCTTGACAGGTTGTTTTGAAAGTATTTTTCTGACGAGGGGAAAAGTAGCACTATTTTGTTTACCCGGCTGAAAGTTTAAATGGTGGCATTTTTCATCTTCTGACGAAATATTCAATAAATTTTCATCCGAAACGTACGTAAATTAAGGTTGCTGGAACTTTTCATTCTTAAGCTTTGTTAATATATATATATATATATATATATATATATATATATATATATATATATATATATATATATATATAGAGAGAGAGAGAGAGAGAGAGAGAGAGCGAGAGAGGGGATGACATTTTAAGATTGACCAAGGACAGTATATAAGGGATAGGGAAGGTAGTCAAGATATCTCAAAAAAGGGTCAACCTGTCTAGGTACCCCACCAACCAACCGCCCAACCTCTTTTTTGAGATACCTTGACTACCTTCCCTACCCCCTATATACCGTCCTTGGTAAATCTCACCCCCCTCTCTCTCTCTCTCTCTCTCTCTCTATATATATATATATATATATATATATATATATATATATATATATATATATTGCTCATTTCTCCCTCTCTGTATTGCCTTCCGTTATAAATCGTGCAATCCCCCTCTCTAAAATGATATTTTAAATGTTTCCAATCTTCTCCTCAATTTACGCCTTAAAAACTCATTTTCCCCTCTCTCAAGATATGTATTAGATATGTTGTCGCTCTCTCTATATGTATATTAATATGGTAAGTGTGAATTTCTCATTTTCAAAAATGTAATCATGCTGATGGTTAATTAGTTTAAGGGTGAACTCTGTAAATACAAATATAAAAACATACCTAACTTAAAAAAGAAATATATATATAAGTAAATAGCGAGGGTGAACATTGGCGGAACATAATTTTTTCAATCATTTTTGACAAAGGGTGCACACTAGTATATATATATATATATATATATATATATATATATATACATATATATATATATATGACGGCTGTGAGCCAGAAACATATGTCTATGGATTACTTTTATGTACGTATAAAATAAATAAAAGTATATATTAACGAAAAATACGTCCTATAAAGTAAAGGGCGACTAATAATGAAACTTTCTGCATCTTAATCACTTAGGAAGTGAGACAATCGAAATAATAGTAAGCAAAAAAACAACGAACGCTGCAATTACCAATACAAATAATTACATAAAAAATACATTAAATATTTAGGTGATAAAAATCGTACATATTTCTAGATAGAGCGTCTTGGTCCGATGGTAAAACGCTGGACTATAGACATCAATATCGAAGGTACGATCTCTGTGTAAGTTAGCCATGCTGATGACGGCTGTGAGCCAGAAACACGTGTCCATGGATTACTTTTATGTACGTATAATATATATATATATATATATATATATATATATATATATGTTTTGCGATTATAAATTCATATCGATTGAGTTTAGATTTTGAAGCGGGACATATTTTAGTCAACTACAGACAGACTGTTTCGCTGCATCACAGTTCTTCAGTGCGGTTATGTATATATTTGTAATGAAACTTTCAAAACTTTGTTACCATATTAGTCTTCTAAAAACTCTTTAAAATACTCCGAAAAACTGAAATACTTCTTTGTGCCTCCTTTGCATGAAACTAAACTAAACTAAATATGACCCATATTACTCACCCGTACGCCTAGCAGATGTGTTCTAAAATTCATTATGATCGGTTCAATCTTTTAGGGGTTATCATGTACAATGAAATACATATATTTATTTATGCACAATATATAAATATATACAAATCTATCACTTTATATAGATGCAGTCCTTAATGTTAAAGTTTACAAAAACAATAATGTGCACGTTACCCACTGTTTTGGCTAGAATATATATCCCAAAATTAATGATGATCCGTTCATTATTTTTATAGATTATCCTGTATATATATATATATATATATATATATATATATATATATATATATATATATATGACTTATGTGGTGTCCCCGAAAGTTAGTGTGTTCGTCGAAATATTTACCATTTGTTGACTGTCGTTCGATTAAAATTGTTTGAAATATAGACTTAGATCGCTTGCCAAGATAAAGTACAATAACCTGGATGATATCTGGCACAACGGTTTGACCAATCAGAAAGATTCTCTCTCGTCTTAATAACCGAATGTTCAAACACAGCAAATACTTAAAAACGTGAACATCGCTTGATAAATGGACATTGAACAAATAAATTAGATATTATCAACTGTGGAACAAGTCCACTTTATTTTCTTAATTAGCATGAATGTGAAGAGCTTTTATATTTATTATTCATTATTTCTGTGACCCAGAAAAAAGACGACACACCGGAAGTTGTAATTTAGAAATTGGGTGACTCAGCAGTGTCATTTCTAGATGCGGATATCACATTGCTATTATTGGTTGTATCTGTCGTCCCCACTTAATATTGCTCTTAACTTTGCCTTTAATCTTGACAGTTGAGAAGCCTAATTTAGCTGCTGCTTGTTTATGTTTTCTTAAGTTATCGTTAAGTAATGTATACAACATTATTTAACGCAACTGTTGACCGTTTCTTCCTTCATATCTCCCCACGACTCATACTACAATTGAGGAGAAAACTGTGTTGTTGAAAGTGATGTCATAGCCGGAAGAGCGATGAAGTCACTTCACTTCCTTTCTCCCTCTTTTCTGTGGAATTTTGCACGTGGTTGACATATTCTTGATGTTTGATGTCTAGGCAGGGGCACGTGCCCTTTTCAGGTACTTTGAAAGGACAACGCTTTACTACTTTTGTTTCTCGGAATATAAGAATAAACCAGTGAACCAACCGGAAGAAAAGGTGTCGTTGTTTCATTGAAATCTTTTCTTCTATGCGACACACGTGTCACGCAATGATTTTGTTTTCATAAATCTTAATTACAGAAAAGGTAATTATGAATAAATTAACACTTTATACAGCATGAAAACACAAAAAACAATTACTTAATTCAAATGAAATATTGTTACATATAACTTCCTTCCGAGAGGAGGTCTACTGTCTCACAAATCACAATCAATTAAAATACATCAACGTTCATAACATATCTTACTGGCTATTCGTGATCGTCACTGACCAATGGAGCGAGGGCGCATTCCAGGATACGGATCATTTGGAGCCCATAGCCTCTTAATTGATCGTCAATCTTAAGACATTCTCTTCCAACGAACTGCTTACCTCTTACCCCCGTCTCTCTTCTAGCCATGTGACGCCACATCCGTTTTCAGTACACGACAGGGTCGAGATGACATTGAATGCACTCGCCGACACGATGACTTCGACCCCCCGTCTACGTGTAAACGTTGGCCCCCGAATCTAAATCAACACATGAATACTAGCAAACATACCGCCTACTATTAAACAATGTTTTATCACTCTTGGAGACTTTTAAAATATTTTTATTTACCGATACCGTTTTTAACAAATTATGGAAGACATGCTATCTATTTGCTTCTCTGCTTTAATGAATAAATTAATTTTCTTAATGCAGACAATTATTATCACTAAGTATCACGCTTAATTTAATCCTTTTTTAAATCACATATTTTATTAAATTTCGAACTGGGTGCATTTTGTTTAATTTCATCAGAATTTTTTTCTGAGACCAAACTCAGTGAAAAAGGGAAGATAGCATATTCCCCTTCAATTTTAAATCGCTATTAAATAACGCGTAGATATTGCTAAAAAAGAAACACACCTGATTAATTAGAAATCGATATAATTAAACTAGCAAGAATAACAAAAATCTAATATGACCATAAATTATGGACAAAAAGACAATAGGGAGCTAGGGATCTTAATTTAATATTACTATGGGTGCCTCCGTATTTGAACAATTTACTAGTCTAGTTGGCCACTAGATATTGAGAGAAAGGTATAAAGATATACCAAGCATGCTGAGAGGTTTATAAAGAGATTATTCTTCGTTAATTCTAATAATGGACATTTAGAGAAAACCAAAAATGCTTTACATCTCTTCTTTAAGAAATTAGATCTTAAACTAACCATAGACATAAATAATCAAATAGTAAATTCTTTTATTAAATAGTAAATTTAAATGATACTAATTTTGAATTCTACTAGAACGCAAACCATACTTAATACTCTATAGATAATAAGTGTAAATATCCACAGTCTGTGAAAAACGCACTTATTCCAAATATCACTAAAACGATATCAAAGCTATCCTCCAATGGGCAGATATTCAACAGTAACATGCAATATTATAAAGTTGAATATCTGCCCATTGGAGGATAGCTTTGATATCGTTTTACTTTAATTAAATTATTAATTATTAAATTAAAGTATTAATAAGATCTGGCTATAATAAGGACATTAATGTTGTTAAGAGTGTATCGGAAAGTAATACGGATAGGAAAATTGTAAATAGAATAACATACAAAATTATATCATATAATATGGCTACAGGCAACACAAAATACAAAAGTAAACATAAATTCGACTTACAACATACATACACATCATGTGGAATTCAAACATGCGCTAGATAAATCAACATATGATATAATACGAGGAAAAATAGGCGACGTAATTTCATATAGTTTAAAGCACCATACAATAAACATACCATAAAAACATTCTACTATATTATGGAAAATAATGTCCCCGGAAATAGTAAATTAGGGAAAATAATTAATAAAAACTCTGTACAATTACCATACTTAGCGTCAACTATTATAGTTTCTAAGGATATTAAAATAAATCGGAAAATAAATATTGGAAACCCCTAAATTAGGACACCAATGTAAAACATGTAGATGAATTCCTATTAAGAGGAAAGTGCTTAACTTCAAACATAGTTTATGAATGTAATTTAAAGGGGAGTAATACTAGGACATACATAGGATATGCCGGTGGTACTTTTAAAGATAGGCATAGAAACTATTCAAAATTAAACCGAATATAAATTTTAACTATAACCCAACGTCACTAGCTGAATGTGTTAGAGAATTACGAAAAAATAACGTACCATTCGAATTGAAATAGTCTAACATTTGTAAAGCAAATAAATATACTCCTGGTAAGTTTAAAATTTTGTATCCATACACACTTTAATCTTACGATATAATAACATATAAGGATAACTTGATTGATATAAAACAAGAAATCTTACAAAATCTTATGTACCGCTGTAGATACGCAGTTTCCGGTTTTAGACCTTGACGACATGTGAAATTTATTTATTGTTTTTTTGTACATGCCTTTGTAGTTATGTATAAATGTACACTACACACACACACACGCACACACACACACACACACACACACACACACACACACATATATATATATATATATATATATATATACATAAATACCTTATAGGTGGATGCATAAATGAATAAATATATAAATTTATAGTCAATACATTTATAAAAAGAAAATATATTAAAAATATCTTAAAAGTTATACATATGGTGGTGCATAGTATAGTTATGTATAGTTTTATAGTGAATTAGAATATAAAAATATCTTAAAAGTAAACTTGTGATATATAATTAAAGGCACTAATCATTTGTGATGGATAATTGGAAGTAAAATATTAAGAATGTTAATACTTCTAATGATAAAGAACGTAGTACAAATAAGTATATAATTGTTAAGATTACACTTATTCTAAAAAAATAAATAAGTAATACATTAATAATTATTTGCGGCCTATAGATTTAGGATATTGCCAATAATTATTATGATTTTTGTTTGTTCGCAGATTGTGCTTTTGTTTTTTTCCTTTTTTTTTTGGTAAATGGATAATTTGGCAAAATCTTGTTTTGAATATTAAATTTTGTGATTAATTTACGAGGTTATTATATGTATATAAAATTATATTATATAGGAAATCAGAATGTTAATAATTCTTATTATTAATTAAGGAGTACAAATAAATAGATTATTCTTAAAATAATACCAATACTAAAATAAATAATATATAGTTTGTTTGAAATTAATAAACATTTTAGTCTAACTATTTAGGATAAATCCAATAAAAATCTACGGTCTTATGGTAGAGGATTCTTGTTAGGTGTTTTCTGTTAACTAGATATTCTAAAAAAATTCAACAAATTTTTAAATATTAAATTCTTTAATTAAATTAGGCATTTATCTTATTTTTTATATATTTAAATTTAATTAATCATATAGGAAATTAGAATTTTAGAATTTACTATTTTGGACTTACAAAGGGATACAACACATAATAATAATTAAAGGATTGCTGCCCTTGGTTTTTTAATTACATTTTTTAATTACATTTGAACTTTTTACTGAATAACTCCGTATGTCTCTCATATTTAAAAAATAATTTGTTTAAAATATGCCTGATTCCCCCCGAATAACTGGGTTAGCAAGTTTCCCTTTACGAAACACCATCGTGCGATGGAATTTGGCGGACACGAAGAGAAACAGCGAGTGAAACTCAAAATGATTCACAGACGCACTCGTAATCGGTGACCCCCAAACCCCAGCATACACAGCGAACTAGGCATGCCGTGTTCAACTTTGTTTTTTTCAATATAGAAAGATATGAACGATCTCTTTTACTCGGCTTAATGGATGAACCAGTAAAGTAGATTATATGGTCAAGCTGCAAGTGCAGCTAATATTGGAGAAACAAAACTACGAAATAACACGTGATAAATTGTCCACCTTTTGTAGCACAAGGAGCGTCGAGGTTTACTTTTCGCGCGACCCTGAGCCAAACTTGACTAAAATATATAGCTATATTTTTCTGAATATCAAACTATTGTCTCATAACCAATTAAAAGGGCATTGCACTATGACTGTCGATCCTCGAAAACACCGGCCTTGTTTTGAAGTGACTGAGAGTAAAGGTGCCAGTTTCTCCCGTTCCCATACTGAAGTGACTGACCGGTACGAACTGCAAGTAAGTCAAAGGTCAGACCTGTCAGAGTTCCTCCGAAATGACGGCTGTCGGCGGAAAGCGCCTGCGAAAAGGAAAGTCAGAGGAGGGGTAAATTTGAATGACAGGCGGTTTCGCCTACTGTTTGTGTCTTTATGTTTTTAGCGAGAGAGAATCTGTTCTACACAAGACGCCAACTTAACTAGTGGTCTCTGTCGGCTGCTATGTGAAACAATGGACTGATATCAGAAGTTAAGCGAATCGAATCTTAAATAAATTATATATTTATAAAATAGTACAAGGAATGTCTTCTTCATTTCTCATAAAGCTACTCCAGTTTTTCAGCTACGGACTTTACGGATGATTTTTTTGTCTCAACATATTCTATAGCCCCGTAGAGAATTAATGCTAACAGAGGTTACACCCTTCCTGTTCGGACGGGTGATTCCAAAATAAGAAGTTTTGTGAAGCTCGATCACAACGTGGGCTGAATACTATGGACGAAGAATCTAGTTCGGAGGAAGATTATTTTTGTGGTCCTACGATAGTGCCACGATCGCTCCCGGATAGATTCACAATACATTCCTCAAACAAAGAATTCCACACGAAGGCTACGATAGTTTCATGCTCTAAATTAGCTTTGTCCCGAAAGTTGTGGTGTTTTACAGAATGTATATCATATTTTAATAAAATTGATCGATGGGTGTTATCTCCCTGATAATCGGATATTCATATATTGTTCCCAATATATATATATATATATATATATATATATATATATATATATATATATATATATATAGATACACACACAATTACACCAACATAGCAGAATATAAAATCTCAAATACTAAATAGCGCTGTTATTGTTTTTATTCACAAGATAAAAGTAAACAGGGACGATTCAAAACAACAAGCGGAAGTGGTCGCTAACAATCATGCAGATATATTATATCAAACAATTATACGTAAATAACCGCACCCTTAATAACAGCCTCTAAACACATTTAAACAAAAATTAGCCCCATCTCACAAGACATGATCCTTCAATTTTTAGCATATTAATACCTCGCACACATGCGGTTTCCTTTCCGTTTCTTTTTTCACCACACTTTTCATTCCCGACGTCAAACGCAGGGCGTATAAAATATTGAATTATCATAATAAAAAATTCTTAAAAATACAATGACATTTTTTATGCTTCAACCACCACCGACTCATCATTATTAAAATATATCTCTAGAAGCACACGTGGGATATAAAACTAATCTCTCTCTTATATATATATATATATATATATATATATATATATATATATATATATATATATATATATATATATATATATATATAAATATTTATTGTGTGTATTCAGGCAAACATTATTAAAAGAAACAGAACGCGTATGTCTAGTTATACCTTTTTAAATCTTTTCAATCTTCAATGTTTAGCGTAGTTTAGTTTATTTTGGTAAAACCACTCCGGCGTCGCTGAATTCAAATTAAAAAAAGGGACATTTTTATTAAATTAGTTATAGCTTGCCTCCCCATTTTCCCATTTCATATTTATTCGACTACACGAAATAAATTCAGCCATTTCGTAAAAAATGAAATAAATAAATACATAGATAAATTTAAAACAGATTTAATTCGTCAACGTCTTTCTTGGAATACTGTTAGATGTTCTTTTATGTGCGCGTATCTCCAATGTATTTTTAAAATTCTATCCTTTCACTATCTTTTTAGTCCATTTTGCCATCAACACCTGAAGATAATCCGAAGAGGAATCGAAAACGTAAGTAACACATACAGAACTTTTATCAATGTTTATGATTTTAACACAAAGAAAATCATTAGAAAGATTGAAAAGATTTAAAAAAACATAAATAGACAGACTAGTTCTGTTATTTTTAATAATGTTTTCATTATAACGAAAAAAAAAAAGGTTAATACCTTTTATTTATCTGCATCTAACACGGTTTTTGAAGGCATTTTGTTTCTTTCTGTGAGTTTATATATATATATATATATATATATATATATATATATATATATATATATATATATATATATATATATATTGCCAGACTGAAGAGGTGCAGCACAGCAGAAACAGTCTTTCTGTGGATGACTAAATATGGCCCCTTCTTGGCCTGAGCTCTCTTGTAAATGAAATCGTCAACTGCTACTAGTTTATAATGCATTGCTTTTTGTGTAAACAAATTGAGGTCTTAAGCAATTGCCAATGTTTATGTTGATATTTAGCTTAATCCCAGCAGATGCTGAATGATAGATAAGCGGTTATTAGCGCCGACTATCGTCTAAACGGTCGAGTTTCGATCCCGGCTTGAGTCACTTACTTGTATAGCCACACTGAAGAGCTGTCATACAGCAAAACTCTTTGTCTATATATATATATACATATATATATATATGTATTAAGTCGGTCGATTTATTTGACTTAGACCTCCATAGCTTTGCATCTGACAAATCTATATTTAATTCTGACTAGTCAGTCATTTACAGAATGTATCTGTGTTCTTTACAAAAAGAACATTTAAAATTATAATTGATTTCGTCGATTACATATTTCATCACAGCCGATGATTCTATTTGTATCATACATTTCCAGTGAGTCACCGTTACTTTTCATTGAAGAAACAACAGATACAATTGTCTAATGAAATTCCTCCGTTCGTTAAAATACGAGAATTGCAAATACCATCCAAAATCTATTTGTTTTGAATTGTTATGAACAGTTTATAGATGCATGCAGGCGTAAAATAATGTTTTCATAAGTTGATCTACTCTGACTCGCACTTAAATGAGCTAAGATGAGATTTACGAAGCGATTATGTGTTTTCTTTTAAGTAAGCTTTTATTTGCTTTGAACTGTTATGCACAATGCATGAACACACATAGGCTTAAGAACCGTGGTTTTATATTTTGATCTTGTTTAATGGACGCTCAGCTGAGCTTATGTACGAAGCGATTATTAATTTTCTTTTAAGTGAGCTTTTATTTGCTTTGAACAATGTATGGATGTGTGAATTTAATTGTTATGATGCAAATAATAACATGATTAAATATTTGGTAATTTGTATAATTTGGATTATTCGGACTACTGTTCTCATCTTGAATGTTATTCTCACAACATTCTGGCCTCTTATGCATCTTGTGGAACTCGGGAATCTGTACGGAATTTCGTACGGACCAAAGAATTGGCTTAAACCATTGATGAAATCGATTTTTTTTTATCTACGTTTAATTATGAAAGTTTATCCGCTCAGATTTAGAGGGAAATTCTTGATTTTATTTCATATGAAATAAAATATAAATGATAACGGTTGCGGTATTTATGTCTTGTGTAAATTTGTGTTTAGTTTTAAGACCAAACAATGTTATACAAATGATCTGATTGAATAAATGCGAAGGTTTTGTTCATTTATCACGCATATATTACCATCGAAACGTATCACTGTTATTCAAATCAATAATTAAGGGGCTTTTTAACTATAAATATTTTTACAAATATTAAAGTGATTTTTTTTACCTACAGACGACCTTTGATGATTCCTTCTGAGAATAAGTGTTATTTCGTTTAAAATCCATATTTTATCCCGGTTTAAACATTTGATTATAATAAACTTGTAACGTATGTCACTTTACTTTTATTTCATTATTTTATTGTTTTCTTATATATATATATATATATATTAAAAATAACCGACAATTTTTGTCTGGCTATTTTAGTGTTGATCCCTTCAATTTTCCGGATTAAAATCTTAATCTCGGAAGGAAATTGGCTGATGAAACTGCCATAGTGTAAATGTTGGTCCAGAGTACTTTCTGACCCGTCTGGGTCCATCGTCAGTGGAATAATGACAAACAGGTAAAGACCTGGAGTGAGATTTATAATTAATTATGGCGGGAAAATTTAACTATGTTTGTTAGGTATTATAAGCATTTAAGTATATTAGTGCTAGTGTTAAAATTAATCTTGTTAATAGCAGGTTTTTTAGTTTTAATGAGTAAAGCTTCTAGTATGTGGAGTTTTTGAGTATTAGTATTATGTTCTATGATTTTAGTATTGTCTACGAGAAGTTTTCGGATTTGAGTATTTAATAATACGTGCCTTAAAGAAAAAATGCTGCCTCGATACACATATATATATATATATATATATATATATATATATATATATATATATGTAAAAATAAAAATGGAATAAAGAATAAGCAATTCAACAACTAACAAAATAACTCAAAAACTCATCTTGTAAAGTTCCACCGAGATATTTCGGTCGTGGATACGGCCATTTTCGATCAGTTAATAAACTTTATTTCAAAACGGAAAAGTTTTCAAATTTATACAGAGAATGCGATTGGAAGAAATTGTCACGTGCAGAGAACAACAAAACGGGGAGAAAAAGGAATGCGAGGAATGTTATAAAAAGAGAAAGAAGAAGAAGAAGAAGAAGAAGAAGAAGAAGAAGAAGAAGAAGAAGAAGAAGAAGAAGAAGAAAGAGATACCAATCAACCGGAAAGTTGGGGACGTCAGTTGAAGAAGACGAAACGAAGAAGAAGAGAAAGCGAGAGAAAACGTGGGGGAGGGTAAATCGACATGTTTTTGTCGAAACCTATTAAAGAATAAAAATAAAAATAAAAATAAAAAGAGAGAGAGAAAAAATCAGTGCTTAGATATCGCCTGCTGATTGAATTCGGGCTGAGAACGTCGGAAGTCTATATATATATATGGTGCCCTAAAAGTCACTGACACTAACTACGAAATCCTGAAGTCTTATAGAAAATTCAAGTCTTTGCTCATAGTCCTGAGACTGAAGCTGCTGGACAAGCTGAATTTTCTATGGAAACATGTCCATGTCATACAACATCCTATGTAAGAGAGATCGTGAGACTTCCCACTATCGGGATCTTCTTCTGATTAAAACTGTTGGATCTGCTTTCAGACTTCGCTACAATCTTTTTACGATTGTCTTCAATTCTTACTGAACGAGACCTTCCGGATCTCGGGAGATCATATATTGCACCTTGTTTTTGAAAACAGCTTCTTATGGTTTTGATGGCATTTACACTTGGCGCATTTCTCTGAAAAAAAAGAAGAAAATATTTAAAAACAAAGAAGTTATTATTTTTTTCCAAGTGTCAGTGACTTTTGGGAAACTCTGTATATATATATATATATATATATATATATATATATATATATATATATATATATATATATATATATATAGTAAAGTATAAAAATATATTTATGGCAATTAAGCTAAACAGAAGCACCATCGTTTCATCTCTGCAGGAAATCCTAAGGCTATATATATATATATATATATATATATATATATATATATATATATATATATATATATATATATAGAGAGAGAGAGAGAGAGAGAGAGAGAGAGAGAAAGAGAGAGAGAGAGAACGAATATAAAAAAAAATAACTCGCTAAACAAAGGCCTTATCTTACTTCCTAACAAAACACATAACTATATTAATCTCTCTGACCAAGACCTTAATGAACATCAAAAAGAATCCCTTAACCTCGGATCTAATTATCACCTATTTGTCTCATACAACCACCAAAATAAAAACAAAAACAAAATTAAACTATTATTTTAAAACATCTCCAAATTAGAAAACGAACACAAAATCACCACGCATCCTGGAATTAAAGATCTACTCGAAGCTGAATCCATAAAAAATAGGTATAGTCAATCCGTAAAAGAAAAAAATGTTTGATGCTCTACCAACTGGCAATCCACAGTTCAACACCGGTTCTTTAGCTCTACGACTTTCTCTTCTAACTTTATTATGCTCTCTGAAGACTGAAAACGAATACAGTTTTTATACAGTTCAACGCGCCACCTATGCAAATTGACTATCAACCAGAGCCATCTAGCTTTGAAATACTACAAACAGCTAATCTGCAAAGAGGGGATAACTCAATTTAACAACTAAACTACAATAGGTTCGATATAAACCAACAGTCCACCACAATCTTAACACACAATCTAAAAAAATCTGCCAACGAACTTTGAAACAACTCACATATCGTTATAAAAAAGGTGACAAAACCAACATGAATGTTGTAAACAATAAAACAGATTATTCTACAAAATTGCAAACTATTTTAGATGACCATACAAAATTTAAAAATACTTAAAAAAGAAAGTATCAATCAAATCAAGACTCAGGTTAATTAACTTATTACAGTTTACAATGCTGCAAATGATGGACATAAACTCTCCAAAATAATTGGAGATTACACACCCGTGTAGTAACGTAAAACCTATACACCCCCCTTCGTCCCATAATTTCGCAAATTATAACCCCTATTTATCAATTTCATAAAACAATCAACGAACATATAGATCCGTATTTATCAAACAAATATAGTGTAAAGAGTACCCAAGAACTCATACAGATTCTTCAAACTACAAAAGTCAATACGAAAATTGCTGCTCCACTGGACATCCATAGTATATTCACTTATGTCTCAGTCCATAAAACAATCGACATCATAATTAATCACATATACACTTATTTATCCCACCCTCCTCTCAAAATAAATCCTAGAATTCTCAAAAATTTATTATTAATCTGCACAACCGAAGTCCCCTTCTACGACCATCAAAGACACATTTACACACAAATTGATGGCGTCACCATGGGTTCTGTACTTGGATCAACATTCAGTAATTTTATATGGATAGTCTTGAGAACAAAATATTTAATACAACTACTAAACCCTCCATTTATGTAAGGTACGTGGATGATATTCTTATTCTAGCAGACAAGAAAAATGAAATTAAGGAACTACAAAACATCTTTCAAACAAACTCTGTAGTCACATTCACCTATGAACTAAACATTAATAACACAATTCTCTTTTCTAGATGTACTTATCAACTCCAACAATAATGAACTCACAACCTCCCCATATAAAAAAACTACCTCCATTAATTCTTTATCTATTGAACTACAAAAGTGAATGGTCAATACCGCTATAAAATAGCAATCTTAAAATATCTAATAAACCGGACCAAATTGATCTCCGCAACAGAACATATTTTCTAATGAATTAAAAAACATTAAACAAGTCTTAATTTACAACCAATTCCCCAATTACCTGGTAGACGAACAAATAAATTTAACCATTAGACACCTAGATAAAAATAAGAAATAGCGAAACAATTCAGACCATATTAACATATTATACCGTAACCAGTTGCACCATAATTTTAAACTAAACGAAACATTCATTAAAACATAATACACAGACATATACTTTCTGTTAATACTAATAAAAGAATAAGATTCATCATTTGCTATGAAAAATCACAACCTCTAACCTAATAATCAATAATAACACCTCTCATCTAAAAAACTAGAAACACAAACCAATGTAATTTATCAGTTTCAGTGACGCTTCGGAGAATGTATCTCCTCCAATAATAAAACTAACTGTTACATCGGCCACACTTCTACTACTCTTTCCCGAAGACTCACTTTACATCTTTCAGACTCAAGTTCAATATGCCAGCATTTGAAGCAACACAACTACCCCCATTCGCAATTCAGAAAACTGTTAGTCAATAACACGGAAAATCTACACCACGACCCTAATGTAAAAGACTGAAAATCTTAGAGGCCTTGTACATAAAGACCAAACGCCCCACAATAAACAACATTAATTATGAATCCAGTAAAAATATTTTAAAATGCCTAGGCCAAAAGAACTCTACGTTTAACCCTTTTTGAAATATTGAAAGTTGTAAATTTTAAATATTTTTTTTTTTAATATTGTAAATTTTAATTAAACACGCGCCTAACACGTGATCACATTCCAATACCACGCCTACGTTATTTTAAAACGTGTTAAATTTACCGCACAGCTCGAACTTAGCAGTCATGAATATGCAAGTCCAACCCTCTGCCTGAAGACGATTGAGGGAAGTCAATCAAAATGTCTCGCGAACAAAAATGGAACAAAACAGCTACGGAGCCTACATCCGACAATTAGACAAGAATACAAAAAGGATTATCCGAAGGATCGGGAAGATCACAAAAAAATTAATAAAGCAAAAACATTCCGTGATATACAACAACGTATGTCTAAATGAAAACATGCTCCCTAAATACACACACACACACAATATATATATATATATATATATATATATATATATATATATATATATATATATATACAAAGAGAGAGAGAGAGAGAGAGAGAGAGAGAGAGAGAGGGGGGGAGATATGATTGTCGGTAAAAGCTTTTAAGACTCATCCCGAAGATTTTAGCAATAAAATAATCTATTACCCGACGTAGTCGACGACTAAGCAATAACCGTAGTTCTGGTTCGCTTAACCGAAGTAACTGTATAGGTCGACCAATTTTATAACTGAAATTTTCTTTAGGCCAGTTACGTGAAACTTATCATCGTTATCAAATTTATGCATCTGTATCCGTTCCTTCCTGTTTCATTCACGCACAGTAATCTAGATTGCTGAGGGTCATACCCTGGGATCAAATTGAGGTTCCGTTCGGTTCTAGAAGGCCATTCTCGCAGTCATTACCTCATCCTTTGGAATGTGGACTTGTCTTTTGCAAGTCGCCTGATGCGTCCTTGCCAGGAAATGTGTTAGATTGCCCCATAACTTTCTTAAGGGGCATCACGACTCAAAGAATTCGTATAGAACGAAACGGACGAATTTTCGACACGTAAAAAGATGTGTGCCGTATGGTGTCGTTCGTAGTATAGCGTCTTCGTCGCAGAAGTCAGTGATGTGTAATAACAGCAAGATATCATAGATTTGAGTTTAATAATTTTCTTAGTTTTATTTTACTTTTAACGTTATATCCATATTTTGGGGAACTAGATACGTCTCCCCACATAAAACTGACTTCATGTCTCACATTGCTGCAATGGGAAGCGGTTAGATAACCTCAATTGTATTTTTAGTGAATCATAGGATGAAGGAATAGGTCTTTAGAAACACGTCTACATCGTCTCGTGTGAAAGAAACAGAGAGAGACTAGTCCTTCTTTTTTGCCACGTGCAACTATTTTCCGTCACTTCCGGAAAGCGACTCCCTTTATAACTCTGTTACAGTCGCAAGTGAGTAATTAACCTTAAATATTCTCTCTCTGTAGGGCATGAACGGCCTTCGTATGTGTATATAATTGTGTGCTTATGTATGTGCGTATTTGTGGTTCTTGAGGACTGCTCGTTAAATGAAAATACGCACACCTTAGACAAAGGCCGATAGTTTTTTTTTTTACTGTCACGATTTGGTGTAATATTTCTGGAAATATGCTATGTATGCATTCGATCAAAAGTTCCATCTAATCAGATCTCTTAAAATATAATCGTGTGAGTAAATTCTAATGTTTAAAGGATAACGGATGATAATATCATAAAAGAGGAAAGAAGAAAGAAAAGAAGGCAGATAAAACAATAACATTGCTTTAACTTTGCCGCTGACAATTTTTAACGTCATTTATCTTGGCATAGAATCTTTATTTACGGACAAGCGACTAAATACTTTTTTCAGATGATTTACATGTGCTTTGATCTGATAGACTCAAGAAGAATTAGAAAACTCATGTAAACACATACACACGTTAGCATAATACACACAATCGTACAATCGTACAAAAGTACACATACAAAAGACAGATAGACACACACGCACGCACAAACAGACGCACACACACACACACACACACACACACACACACACACATATATATATATATATATATATATATATATATATATATATATATATATATATATGTTCCTTTCAATAGTCGAACACTTTACGACAAGGATTAATCTCTCACTGATTTATCGAGTTGTAGACGTCGGAATTTAAGTTTGAAATATAACTTGTGTTCCGGAGTTCGAGTTTGGCGACCAGTGTGAATAATTCTTCTCTACACTGACGATTCCTGTGAGGATGAAACGTATACATATGTAGATAAAAACATATTCATAATTATTTATCGCCCCCAAATATAGGCTGGTCTCTCTCTCTTTTCTCTCTCTCTCTCGCTCTCTCTCTCTCTCTCTCTCTCTCTCTCTCTCTCTCTATATATATATATATATATATATATATATATATATATATATATATATATATATATATACTAGCTAGCGTTGCCAGGTCGCTATCGCTTTGAAAAGTTCGCTACTTGACACACAAATTTTTAAACATTTCATTAATAACTTTTATGTAAACACTAGATAAAAAACATTAACATTTATTCATATAAATAAATAAACATTAACATTTATTTTTATAAGTAGATAAATATTAATATTATCTCAATTTTAATACAAATTTATTCATCTTTTATAAATAAGAAAGAAAGAAATCGAAAAAAGAAATCAATTCGCCTGAGCGATGATGCGTAGGGGGCTTTTGAAAAACAATTCAAGCGAAAATTTGGCGTTGCGAGTAAGAATGAGAGAGAGTTGGGGGAGTAGAGGGAGTGAGAGAGAATAGGTAAGGGGAGTGAGTGAGAGAGAGCGAGTGGGGGAAGGAGATTGAGTGTGTGTGTGTGTGTGTGGGTGGGTGGGTGTGAGAGAGCAATCACTTGACCCCTCTCTTTATGAAATCTTATGCTTACTCGGTATATATTTCCTTCAAACTAGCTAAGATATATTTGTTTCATTTAAATGACCTTTCTTTGAAAATTAATGACCATATTTCAAGAACGGTTTCGTAATTTATCCTTTTTTATTAAACCACTTTAATTAATATCGACGAAACTATTGCATATATATAGGAAAATAAGACAATAAAATTACAAATAAATAACACCAAATATTATTATAGACTGTTTAAAAAAATAATCATGCAAATTAGACATTCAAATATTTGTCTTTGTGTCTTTCGTCAGTATTATATATACAGTATCAAAACATGGGCTTTTATTATTGATTTAAATAACAGTAAACCGTTTTGAGTAATATAAGAGTGATAAATAGAAAAAAAAAACTTTAGCATTTATTAATTTAGATTATGAGAATGTTTGAAAGATGAAATACAATTGCAGACAACATAGAATGATTAGAATATGAAACTAGTTAAATAAAGACTCATACACATGTTTAGAGCACTGCTATTTCGGTTATTACGTTAGACCTTATTCATTGTAAAAAGGGATTTAAATAGCCTAATTTGCGTATATCGAACATGATCTTAGTATTGTGCCGTTAATTATTTATAGGCACTTTTAAAAAATAAAGATCTGACTTAAAGACTTAAATATCGGTCTTTAAACACGTGTCTGTGTAATTCAACTAGTTTGTTCCCATGTTTATCCACTAATTCCATATATATCCATATAAATAATTTACTATTTCATATACACATATACACGTATATATTAAAAAATATATTATGTATATATTTCAGAATTTACTTCGACAGTGCTCAATACATGAGTAGAGCTTAGTGGTAGTATAAAATATACTTATAGCAAGTAAGCTTCACAAAAACATTTGTGCTTAATTCCAGAGGGAAATCATCAGACTAATTGCATAAATTTACGTTGTACGAACGATTTCATAGTTAAGCTGTGACTACTCCAACTTCCAATCAATCAGCGTCTCTTTTTATTATTACCCCTCTTTATCTATTCATTTCCTTTGACTAATAACTTTACTTTTAATTAAAAGAGATTTTGACGCGTTTCACTGCTTAGTAATAGAAACGAATTATTGCAGTCACATTATCTTTTGTTCAACTATCGTCATTTTTTGTTTTTCTCTAATATGTGAACAATTGATGCTTGCTTATGTGGTCAATAATTAATTTAATCCGTCCATTCTGCAATGACTGAGTGCAGATTGATTCAACTGCGTCGACGTTTTGTCATTCATATTAGAAAACATGGCCAATGAAGGTGGCTGATCGGCGAAAACTGGAAGTTTTGAAAATGACTGTCCCCGCTGCATCTTGCATTGCTGGCGGACTGACTGTGTCCCGACTGCTGTTCTTCGCCAACATCTCAATCTAACGTCTCTGCCATATGTCCTGTTGCAGCACCGTCTTCGATTATTTGGGCATGCAGGAGGAAAGGCTAATTTTCGACATGATCCTCCCCGCCTATCTGTCTGTGTAACACAAGTGTGTCGGCGGATAGCCGAAGACCTGGACAACAAACAATCAAGGATAACTTAGCTAAGCTGTCAGGTCTACAGGTGGTCGGCCTTCGATGGTGGAATCGCGATTGGTTAGCGAATTCGTGTGACCTTGCTCAAGATAACAGTTCAAGGCCGCCATGGTTTGATATGTAGTGCAAATAAGCCGACTTAACCCGACCAGAATGAACGCCATTGCAACACCAACAAGACTTAATCTTAGAAGTTATATCTTCGTTATGAACCGGAGTCATATAGATGATGTCGGAAAATGGTATATCGGCCTGACGATGTTAATGTCGTTCACTAAGAAGAAAATCCTCACTGGACGCTTTTTTACGTGTATCGCAAAGTCATTTTAGATCGGACACTAATGGAAAACACATGTCGTATTTTACTTGTCGATTCAGATATAGATTCTTCCTGTAATGTAGCATCCCAGGGGTTACCCTCCTCAAGTAGTCCATGTACACTACATACATTCATAAATGTATTCATAATTTGACCATTGATAATTTTGAGGTCATTAAAGCTTATACGACATAATAACGTTGGCAAAGCGGTTCTTGTTAAATTACCGATGTTAAGCGACGTTTATCATGAGCGGTACCAGATGGGTGATCATTTGGGAATACCAAGCGCTGGATGTGGAAGGACGGCAAAATCTTGACGCAAAAGAAATACAACTATGAAAATGACTTTAGAAAGTATTTCAGTATAACCTGCAAATCCACGCATGTGTTTACACAATAGAACCCTCCTTCCCCTCGGCAGAAGTTCTGTACTCAATCAGGTGGCAAACTGTGGTCAGCGAACCGTAGGGGGTATGCAAGGACAAAATAGGGGGTCCATGAATTAACTCATCACGTGAAATTCAAAGTATAAATTTTTAATGTCTAGATATTTATTTTTACTTATTAATGTAAATAATGACAAAATCTTGCATTATCGTCCATTACATGTCAACGGTTGTTGTTTCTTGTACTTGAAGTAAAGTACAAATTTTACTTTTTTTTATCAGGGTGCAAGCGTTGTTCATGGATACGTTTTTGAAACGAAAACCACAGGATTAAATCAACTCAGAATCCGCTACAGAGAGATTGTTCAGAAAAACAAATTAAGAAAATATGATGTGGAGTATATTCGATTTGGATTCATTGAAAGTAGGTCTAATGCTAACAGACCACAGTGTTTACTTTGTGTTAAGCTGTTGTCGAATGAAGCCCCGAAACCAGCTAAATTACAACGACGTTTAACAACACTAAATCCTAAATTTGATTTTTTTGAAAGAAAAAGGGATGCATATTTAAAGCAGACAAAAATTTTGCAATGTCAATAACATCAAATCATAAACTATTATGGCCATCTTATTTAGTGGCACTGAGAGCAGCTGAAGAACTTGTTTTGCCTTGTGTAATAGACATGTGTGAGGCAGTTTTGTATAAAAAATGTACTGAAAAATTCAAAGCTGTGCCACTGTCAGATAACACAATTGTGCGAAGAACAGAAGATATGCCACAAGATATAAAATCTCAGTTGATTGACAGAGTAAAAACTAGCTTTTTTTGCATTACAACTTGATGAAAGCACAGCTATTAGTAGTGGATCTCAACTTATGGTGTATGTACGATATTGTTGGGAAATTGAAATGCTTGAAGATTTTCTATTTTGCCATCCTAAGCCCACTAGAACAACTGGTGATGAAGTTTTTAAAGTGATGGACTCTTTTCTTCATCAATCAGGCTTATTATGGAGCCAGTGTATTGGCATATGTACGGATGGTGCAGCTTCAATAACTGGTATTCATTCAAGTGTTAATGGGCACCTAATATTACTGCAACACATTGCATGATTCATCAAGAGGCCCTGGTTGCAAAAAAATAGATGCTTTTTGTCCGAAGTCTTGTCATCTTGTATTAAAGTGGTGAACTTCATTAAATCTAGACCACTGTATAGTCGTTTGTTTGCAATACTATGTGGTGAGATGAGGGGCTGAACATTCAAGTCTGTTGTTTTTTACAGAGGTAAGATGGCTATCACGAGGTAAAATAATTCAGAGTTTATTTGAACTTAGAGAAGAGCTGTCGATGTTTGTGTGTGATTATAATGCTGAACTGGCTTCGATAATTGCCGATAAAATTTGGTTTTGCAAAGTTGCTTATCTGGCAGATATATTCAACAAACTTAATGAACTGAATTTATCTCTACAAGGAAAGAATTAAAATATCTTATTTAGTCATGACAAAATTGAAGCCTTTAACAAAAAAATAAACATATGGACTACAAAAGTTAGTAAGAAAACTTTAGATATGTTCCCTACAATGGACGAATATCTCAGCAATAATGGTTCAGTTAATGTTGATTTGATAATTGTAGATGTTAAAAGACATTTAATATCACTTTTTGAAAATTTTGACAAATATTTCTCGAAAGATGTTCCTGATAATATGTCAAATTTTGACTGGATCAGAAATCCGTTTGATGCTGATATAATTATAGATAACAGAATTCTCACAGGAAAAGAACTGGAAAAACTAGCCGAAATGTCAAGCGACAGAACTTAAAAAATCAGTTTTATGCAACAACTTTCGAAATTCTGGCTCACTGTAGTCTTCGAATATTCATTGTTATCTCGAAAGGCCGTTCAGATTTTGTTGCCATTTGCAACAACATATTTATGCGAAGCTGGATTTTTGGCACTAACCAATTTGAAAAACAAATACAGATCCAGACTTGCTCCAGAAAGTGACTTACGTGTATGTTTATCAGCAATATCGCCAAGAATTGACAGTTTGTGCAAAGCCAAGCAAGCACATCCTCCTCACTAAGTGCGTATTTAAACAATCTTGTGTGTGTAATTGATAAAACTATTTGTAAAGTACTGTTACTGTTTTCATTTATACGAAAAATTATTTTTTTAATAAAAAAAATAAATTTTGTTACATTTTGCATCAACATACAGTATTAATTTATTTTATTTGAACACTTACGTTTAAAGTAAGCTGAAAACCAGTTTTTTGCGTTAATGCAAAATTATATGTTATTTTTAGCAAAAATTTATGTATAAATTTCATAAGCGTTTATAAGGGAGTCCCTAGGGTAAAACCTGAAATATAAAGGGGTCCGCAAGTCAAAAAGTTTGAAAACCCCTGGTTTAAAGCACTATGGTCCTATCACATGATGAAGAAGCAGTCTCGAACAGGCGCATTCAAATTGATTTGGATGCACGATGTACACTCTTTCAAACAAATTCTGCTTTTCTTACGGACAGATAAATTAGAACTATTTGGCCCTGTAGTCGTCGTTTGAAGACGTCAGTTTTAGTGCCCCACGTTTGATAAGCAAGAAAGTCAGCGATAAAAAAGGGTTCGTGTAAAAAGGCCCCTATTTACTCCCCCCCCCCCACGAGGGCAGAGTTAGACACAATGTCGTTTTTTAATGTGGGGAAAATCCAGCTCCCCAGAAACTGTCGCTCTTGCTTGTGACAAAAATAAATTGCCTCAGTCTAGAAGGATTTCTGCTTCACAGACATGTTTCGATCAAGGTCAAAATTTTGATGGAATTTCAACGTCTTTTTTAATGTTATGCATGGATCTGATGCTCTTTGATAACAGTAACCACCATGCAAAATATCAGCCTGATCAGATAAATAGTTCTTGAATTATTAACCATTTTTCTGGAATAACTCTGGGAATACTCTATACGATATAGAGAAGTAAGGGCCAACTAAGAATGTGATCCATCCTTACGTTGTCTTACGACTGACTTATGCTCTTGTTACAAATGTATTATATTGATTTCACACTGTTATAATATTTGACATTGATATGCGCATTAAAAATCTTACAAAAGTGATAATTATATGGTACAACCCACTGGTTGTCCACAGAAACTGTTATTGCCTCGTAAAGTAATTGTCGCCTCGAAGCATCCAGATTCAGTAGGTAGTCGGCGATATAGTGGATAGATTTTTGTATTCAATTCAGTTTCACCCCCAAAACTATCTGGGGTATTTCTTAGAGCATTGTCCTTGTTTCATGCATAGTTCATGATTGTTTATAGTTCCACATAGCCCGTGAATCATGTGGTGTTTCATGTTATCATGGATCCGTCATTGAATCAGGAATCTATGCACTGATGACTGAATCTAGGCCGGTGGATCTGAACTTTTCTCCAAGCCAAATCATTCAATGATCATCTGACAATCATCTTTTCTGTCACTCAACAGCTTTTGTCTAGGAACAAAGTGTAGCATCTGTTTTGATACTACACTTAGTATATTCTGTCCTCACTCAATGAAAGAGAAATCCTTCTAGATTGAGGCAATTTTAATTTTTGTTCCAATCCAGAGTGCCCGTTTTGCGGAGATTGATTTTCCCCACATTAAAAACCGATTTTATGTCTAACTTTGCCCTCGTGGGGATGCAGGTAAATAGCAACTATCTACATCTAAGCTACTACCTCTCCGAATATGACGCCTTTTATTAACAGTTGGATAAAGATATCTAACTCTTGTTATAAGGTCATGGCGACATGTGAAACTTGATTAGGAAGGAGTTCAGGGAATATTTAACAGTTGGCGACATATATTTTTTTTAAAGAAATATAGTTGGGAAATTAGTCCCAAACAATTTATTTTGGTTTGCCTACTTATTTGTGACCTATTTGCGTTAAAAACAATTAAATATTTAATAGAAAATATAAACATGTGTAATTAACGTTAGAATTTGCTTTTAGTAGCTCGTTATCCGTCGTCGGAAGAAAATGATGACCGACGGATGACTAGCGACAAAACGCCAATCCTAATGGTAACTTCATATGCTTATATTTTCTATTCAATATTAAATATTAAATCGTTTTTACGCAAATACGTCACACATTAGTAGATAAACCAAAATTATTTGTTTTGGATTAATTTTCCAACTATATTTCCTTTAAAATCTTTTTTATGCTGCCAACAGTTACGTTTGTCAACTTCAAACACAATTTGTGACCATTTTGGATAGCAGGTAAAAGTTATGAATAGATCTGCTCTTCCAAATGATTTTAAGTATAACTTCGCATCTTGGGGGTATGTTCAAGCATGTACCGAGATCCTCCAACAAATGTTGCAGGCAGGAATGTAATTTGGCCGGTATTTATCTGTATTTACGCCATTCGTTAAGAGGTCTTTCGAGTGAATGTAGGGAGGTGACGGTGGTTGAGTGGATATCGACGCGGACTGACGACCTGGGTGTTCCGAGTTCGAATCCAGTCGTTTCCACAGTACCACTTTAGGGATGTTGACAATTCTCTCGTGGTCCTTCCCGTAAGTACCCGATAACTTTCTAACTAGAAAAACATCGGGGAAACTAATGCCAACACCAGAATCATCTGATTCACACGGAAGAAGAAGTGAATGTAGTCGACGAGTCTTAATTTATAGAAATCTCCCCTGTTCTATTTTAACATACATATCAATTATGTACTGTGAATTATTTTTTAATTTGGCCGACATTTATCTGTATTTCCGCCATTACTTAGTGAATGTAGTTGTCAACCCTTAGATCTATTTGATGAGTCTTAATATACAAGAGTATCGTATGTTCTATTTTACATTACATATCAACTGTAATATCAACTATGTGAATAGTTTCACACATTTAATCAATACATTGATTTATCCTTCACGCACCATTATCCTGTATGCATATGAATCATGCACAGAAACCGTTTCTCTACTAATAACTGTTTGGTTAGCGGATTTCGTTGCCAAACAGTGAAACTATAACCTTTTAATTAAATTGGCATGTCTCTTGTACGCATAGCTGAATTTGAATTATCAAATGACGGCCAGAAAGATAAAATAATGCGATGTGTTTTTAATTTTTTTATTTTGAAACTTAACATTTTTCACAGATATAACTCCATGTTCGGAAGTTTAAAACTAAATTTCGTATTGTTTCTTTTCTTCTTTTAGATAACATTTAAAAAAAATAAAAATGTTTTGGCTCTCTAACCGTCATTTGATAATTCAGCAATGCTTACAAGAGACATTCCAATTTTATGCCGCGTTTACTTTTGGCTAGGCATTATATCCTTACTTGACACGGATTTGCAAATTTCAACAAAATTGTTTTTTTTATATAAAAAAATGTTACTAGAAAGAAAAAAATGTTACGAAATGTTTTCAAACTTGCGAAAACAGCATTATATCGCCCAAAATTTAAAATCTCAAAATAAAAAAAAATAAAAGTCGCATTGTTTTTGCCCTCTAGCCGATTTTATTTTTCGTTTATTTATTTCGTAAATGAACAAATAGTTCCCGAATATTGCGTAACGTCCCACCATCCGATCATTCTGCTAGACTCTTTCCTCTCCGGAACTCCTTGCCTCTTTTTTTTTTTAAATAACAACTGATTGCGTGTATTAATCTTAGCTGCTGACCGAATTGCTCGCTCGAGTCATTCGACCAATTTTGTCACCCACATTCAATTTCAAACAAATGTTATACTTTTGTTCAATGTTTTCGGCTACTGACATCAGGAGTAAAGAAATGCTTCTGCTTTGTCATTTTCTTACAAATAATTCTTTATTCTTTTGTCTTTTTATTTTTACCATGAATTATTATTATTTTCTAAATGCGGCTCTGATGTCTTCCGGGATTCTAATCCATGTTCGTTGTCGCATAATGTAACAATGTGACGATGACGACGATGATGATTTATGCTGGGGTAACTGAAAATGTAATTTTTTTAAACATTTCAATCTATTCCTTGAAAAACTTGTTATTATAAAAGTATCAGGTTGGAAAGAAAGTAATGTCGTTTTTGTCCAACACATTTATTTCATCTGAAACATTCACATTAGGGCATTTTTAATCTTTACATAATTTCCCTCACTTTCTATGACTTCTGTTGATAATTATTCTGTTGATAATTTTCAACTAGCTTCTTAATGCCTTCTTCAAAAAATTTCTCTGAGTTTTGAGAGAAAACAAATTTAGGTCATTTTTTAGTTGGTTGTCATTTACATAAATGTTATTGTTTAAGTGATGCTGCAACGACCGGAAAAGATGGTAATCGGATGGAGCAATGTCAGGTGAATAAGGCGGATGAGGCAAAACTTCCCAACTGAAACTCATGACCTTTTCCCGAGTGAGTTTTGCTGTGTGAGGTTTCGCGTTATCATGCTGAATCCCTACACCCTTCCTATTGAGTAATGCTGGTCGTTTTTTGATAGAGCAATTCTTAGATCATCCAGCTACGAACAATATTTTACTGCTGTGATTATTTGATTAGGCTCTAGTCACTCATAATGAATCAGTCCTCTCATGCCCCACCATAAAGAGAGCATAACCTTATTTGGGTGTAGTCTTTGTTTTGGAACAGGCTGTAGACTTTGGTTTCCGTCTAACCATTGTCTTTTGCGTTGGGTATTCTTGTAAAGAACCCAATTTTTCATCTCCAGTCACAATTCTTTGCAAAGATGGTTCTCAATGATTCCTGGAAAGCAAAGATGTGTAAACAGTCAAGCTTTGATTTCGTTGAGCCTCGGTCGAATCGTGGGGAACCCAGAGTCCAAGTTTTTAAACTTTTCCTAACTCGTAAAGGCATGAAATATTTGTGGTATGGGTTGTATTGAATTGTTGAGCTAATTATCTGCTGGTTAACTTTGGATTGGCCTCCACAGCGTCTTTAATGGCGTTTTTATCAATTGATTTTGGCCTTCCCGAACGTCGCCGATCTGACAGGTTAAAGTCTCCAGAAAAAAGTTTTGCAAACCACCGTTGACATTTACAATCATTCAGAACATTTATCTCATAGACAGTTCCAATATTCCTTGTAGCTTCTGCAGCTGCGTTTCCTTTTTTGAATTCATAGAGCATGCAATGTCTCGGATGCTCCTCATTAATATCAGTTTTCTTTACGGCTGAGATTGTTAAACTTAATATTTTCCAACTAATTGCTATATCTGAAAAGTAATACAAGATATGAAGACACCAATTCACCAAAGAATCTAGAACTGTGTACAACTTAGGAGGCTGCAAAGTGATGAAGTAAAATACAACATTACTTACTTTCCAACCTGGTATATGTTAGAAGATCTGTAAATCAAACATTCCAACCAAGATGAGATGTGACTTCTTTGAAACAATCCTGGACTTTTACGAAAAGATTGGAGAGGAAAATTGAAGGTGTGTACACCAGAATGCTAAGAGCTGCTCTGAACATTCCCTGGGGGAAGCACCCCACAAAAGAGCAACTCTACGGTCACCTTTCTCGTATTTCACCACTGATCAAAGAGAGACGAGCCAGATTTGCTGGTAACTGCTAGAGGGCTAAGGGTAAAATCGTCAGCAATGTTCTTTTGTTGATGCTAAAACAAGAATATAGTACAGTGGGGCCTCCATGTAGAACCAACATCAAGCAACTACAAAATGACTCAAATTTCACATATGAAGACCTACCTGGTGTGATGGAAGATAGAGCGAGATGGCGTGAATAAGCCATGAAGACATTTGATACTACCACGACTAGATTATTATGATGTTAGAAGGACGAATAATTATATGTGAGATAATGAATGAGCAACAGACCGTAAAAGTGAAAGTACGTACTCAATGACTTAAAATTGCGTAGACATTTGGAATTGTGTGGAATTAGTAGCAAACGTAAATTACCAGTGCATGTATCGATCTGTATGTTACTGAAGAAAAAGCCGGAGCGAATATAGTATGTAATCAATGAATTCGACTGGAATTTTAAGTTTCAGTAACAAACAACAAAGATGATAAATGAAATCATTGATTGAATAGTGAGAAGCAAATATCGATGTTTCAGATGCATTCCTATTTAGGTTCAACATGTAAAATCTGACAAATATATATATATATATATATATATATATATATATATATATATATATATATATATATATTGTTTGTATTTAGCCAGCATTTTCTCATTTATGCAAACAGTGTTTAAAAAAACAGAATTCGTCTGTTTAATTATACCTTTTTTATTTTTTCAATTTTTCTGATGGTCTTTTTTTGTATTAACATAAAAAAATGAATAAATGTTCCATAGGTTTCGCAGGTTTCACGTACAATGCGAAAACGTTTGCTGCGCGTTTTTCCGCTGTCTTTAAAAAAATTCTCTTCTTTCTCCAGCTTCTTTGTTCATTTGATTTTGACACCTGAGGATGATTCGACGAAGAATCGAAAACGTTCGTGAAACCTGCGAAACCTATGGAACATTTATTTTTATTTTTTTTAAATAAAAAAAGGTATAATTAAACAGACGAATTGTTATTTTTAACAATGCTTCCATATATATTATATATATATATATATATATATATATATATATATATATATATATATATATATATATATATATATATATATATAAACTCTGCTCCGTCAAAAGAAAATAGATTTTATTTACATGTAAACGACTTAAAAATAATTTGGAGGTAACATTTTTTGAAAATATATTTTAGAATTTAGAGTGGGGGATCAGTTTTACACATACATTTACGGTAAAAATAGCACCCATTTTCGAGCTACCAAACGGTAACGATCACCCACTTACGAATAAGCTAGCATTTTGAAGGATATATAACTGATTTTTTTAAACGAGTGAAATTTTGTGAGCGTGCGCGCGCCTGTGTGAGCGTGTACTTAAGAGAGGGTGTCATGAATCTTGCGCTCTTTTTATGCAGAAAAAAAACATGCATTAAAAAATTACTTTTGATCACTTAAATAAGTAGGTATTATCGTAAACTAGAGTCCTAAACCCTATTTTAAAACGCATACGAACACATTGTTTTTAATTTACCACTCACCCTAAGTCCGAGTAAAATATAAATAAAAAAAAGTAATCAATAAAGACGGAGAATTTACGCACGACGTCGGTGTTGACGAAGCGTTAAAATCGATTTATAGTATACTGGACCATTAAAAGTCAATTCCGGTCACACATTTAAATTATTATTTGATTTATAACTTGTTCTACTGTATATTTTAAGCAGCAAACTTCTCCCTTTTCAATCCCACAATTTATTTTCAAGAATTTAAGAAAATGGCAAATATAAAATGAAACTGGAATTGATTACATCTTCTTAAGAACACCATATTAAGTTAAATTTATATGCGAAACCGTAATAATTATATGCGAAACAGTAATAATTTCATTTTTGTTTTATTTATTTCATTGCCAAGTTTTGGCAGGCTGTTTTCATGTAATTGCAAGAGAAAACAAGAAGAATCTAATTTTTCTTTTTGGGATGAATTAGCATAAATAACAGGGACCCAATAATACATAAAAACATTATTATTAGCATTTAATGAAACAAATTTATTCCGTCTAAAGTGTGAAATATTTTTTAAATTTACTATTACCGCCAAGTTTTTTAGACTGTTGACATGTAATCACCCAAAAAGTAGATTCTAATTGTCCTGATTAGATGAATTAGCATAGGGTGCAGTTCTGCATTAATCCACACGAAAATAAAAATCATTATTATTAGCATTAAATAAAATTTTATATCGACATTGTTTGTGACTCTGGCCTCGCATGGAGGCAATTAAAATGCGACACGTGTCTTCCTTCATCCCCCGCCTCATATATATATATATATATATATATATATATATATATATATATATATATATATATATATATATATATATATATATATATATATATATAAATGTGTTTTTATCTACAGAAGTATACGTTTCATCCTTACGGGAATCGTCAGTAAGTAAGAATTATTCACACCGGTTGCCAGACTCGAACTCCGGAACATATTTCAAACTAAAATTCCAACATCTTTGCCAACTGGGCCGTTGTCAACAACTCGGTAAATATACGCGAGATTAATTCTATTTAAAGACAGCTATCGTAAAGAGTTCGACGTTTGAAAGGAATATCGCATTGAAACCACGATGACAGCTGTGCTAATACTACTCGCTAAGGTCCCAAATGGGGGCGACAAATTATTGATGATATATTTTTGTTTTTCATTATTACGGGAAACGTCAGTGTAGAGAAGTATTATTCACACCGGTCGCTGGATTCGACCCCGGAACACGAGTTACATTTCAAACTAAAATTCGAACATCTCAGCCTACACAGCCGTTGTCAACAACTCGGTAAATCAGCCAGAGATTAATCCTATTCAATGGCAGCTGTGGTAAAGAGTTTGGCTTTTGAAAGGAACATTGCATTGAAGCCACAATAACAGCTGTGTTAATACTACTCACTAGAGAGCTCAGCCTAGTTTTGATGGCGGCATATATATATATATATATATATATATATATATATATATATATATATATATGTGTGTGTGTGTGTATGTGTGTGATTACATCTTTTACATTGGAGTCAGGTTTATTATTATGTTTCTAACTGTTAAACAAAAAAATGTTTCTATTCCATTTTCCCTTTTTCCGTTCAAGTTTTATAGCTTATCGAAACGAGCACGTTTTCGACGTCAGGCTACCCGTAATTATTACCCAAAACGAACGTTCTTTCTTTACAAAACTACTCGATGTGTTACACAATAGGAGCCGAGTTTGAGTTGAAGCGTTTACTGGTAAAGAGATCAGAGAGTGACACCAGGCGGAAATTGTAACCCACGTGATTATCGGGCGAATATCTCTCTGTCCCCCTTTCTCATCTTCTTGTCCTTAGCCAGCGAGATTTCAATCACATAAAACGTGTGTAGAGGCTCTTCCCAAGAAGGCGAGCAGCACATGCGAGTAGTTGATGTAGTAAGACAGGCTATCTATCTATCTATCTATCTATCTATCTATCTATCTATCTATCTATCTATCTATCTATCTATCTATCTATCTATCTATCTATCTATCTATCTATCTCACGCATACGAAGACAATCTGTCTCTGTGACTGTACTTTTAAAATAAATCTTGTTAAAACTGAATATTGGCGTCCATGTGGTTTTGTGTTAACAAACGAAAGGGACCTGGGTTCAAAACAACAACAACTGCGGCGGCGACAACGACGAGAACGGGCACCCAGGTCTAAATGATTTATAAACCCATCGATAAGGTGTAATACAACATATGTGGACGACGATTAAGACGACCCCAACCAATGTTACCAGTAGCAGCGGCTATTAATAAGCCTCTCAGCCAGATAGCGACCTAGTGACACGTTCATTCGTTACTAAGTGTTTGACGGGTTTCGAGGTTGCAAACCTATGCAGTATTTTTTGCAAAACACTGCCGAGGCTCTTGCCCGATTATTTCTCCTGGCTCGCCATCCCTACCCCTTTTCGCCGAGAAGAAAAGTTGAAATCTCAACATTATCGAGAAAACACGGGAAATAGGAACACTGACAGTGGCTTTATTGCTGTCAGACTGAGGTATGGTTCTTTTCAGTCCTATGAGGTCTACCCTCCCAGGATTTACCTTATCTTTGAGAAGGGATTAGTTCATTGCTAATCGCCTGAGGCGTCTTTACCGGGGAATGCCAACGGGGCTGCTCAGAAATTTTTTTGTAGGTCAGAATGCGCTTATCCTAGTGCGCTTCCTTCTCAAAACAACACCTTACCTTCTATCTAACATCATAGCAAGGAGATAAATAATATGAACACAGGTAAAAAATAAAACAAACTAACAAGTTTCAAGTTTTTAATTTTTTTCTTATTTTCCCTCAATGTCTTCTGTAATAATAACTATGCCATCACATTTGATCTTCAATTTCACCACTACTATTTGTGTAACTGCGTTTTTGTTCCTACTGTGTGTTTTTTAAATATGTTTTGTTTGATATTTACCCCGATGATTAATAACAATATTAGAATGTTAATGTAGCGGACGCCATTTATTATTTAAATATACCTAGCCTTTTTTTGTTTGTTTATTTATGTGTTCTTAGCGGTTTTAAGTTAATAATAATAAAAAGTTAATAAAAAGTCAACGGTGGGTGCTTTTTTTTAATAATAATTTATATATAAAGCATTAAATTACTGGCGTAATTCTATGAATTTCTATGAATATCCAAACCGCCGGAAGATGCTGACAAGCTTAACCAATCAGATTGCAGCATACGACAATTGTCAATAGCGAATTGAATATAGCGTAAAATTGAACAAGTTAAGAAAATTGCTTGAAGCGATCATGAATTTCATCGACTTAAGACAGACGCTTAAGTCTTTGGAAGGAATTATTGAATTTTGTCTGAAAAGAAAACTTATAGGCCAAAAGATAAGTTGTAGAACATGCGCTTGTTTTACCCTAACCCTAACCTTACAAAAAACCAACGACATCTTAACCCTAACCTAACCCTAATCATAACCCTAACCCAACTCTAACATAGTCGGCCAGGTCCAAAAGCTGTACCAGTACAAAAATAAAACAATTCATTAAAAAAATAAAAAATAAAATTGCTAACAGATGTTTCATATTTTCTTCGTGCAAAAAAAATTTCATTAAAATTACCATACGATTACTGCCTTTTTTCTTGATTAAAAGGTTGTTTCCTTAATTTTCAAGTTTGATAGCGTCTTTATTAAAAAAGTACGCATTTTTCCATTCATTTTTCCATTTATTTTTCCTGTTTGATAGCGTCGCCTCGTTTAGATTTTAATTCGGCTTTTACCGACTGTTTACGTAAACTGCCGGAAGATGCCGACGAAACGTCGGTTTAAGCACTAGCCGTAAACTGCAGTACCTATTTTAGTAATATATCTAGATAAATAAAGAGTGAGAATACTGGCAAAGCATATTTTTATCGTCAATTTTAACGGAGGGTGTACACTAGTCTATATATATATATATATATATATATATATATATATATATATATATATATATATATATATATATACATAATATAATATATATATATATATATATATTAATTTACCATGTCTGAATTAGATTCTAGTCGCAACTTCAATAATTAAATAAAAGATATCGGTTTTTATTTGAATACTGTCAAATGGAATTTTAATGCATGTTTACATTATGTGAAATTTAAATAATCAATTCAGTTATCGTTTATTTGTTTACTCCTATAAAAATTATTCATAAACCACTGTATCTGTCCAGAAAGATCAATACATGTTACGTTTCTCGGACAATTCCATCTTATTTTACGTTTCATAGGTAACGACCAAATTTGGGTCATTTTATACCACATACTATATGACGTCCTAATAAGCTACGGATTGTATTTAAAAAATAGTAGTCTCAGTATTACAGTTTGCGACAGAAATACCAACCGCATTTTAAACTATGCCTAATGTATTAATAATGAACTCATGAACGTGCCAATGATGTTTTGATTTAGCTTATGACTGACCATTTTCCGTCAGATACCCTCATAAAGCAATATGATTTGGATTGATGGACATCCGGGTTTTGCTGTAGAAACGTTTTGAAGAATATAAATGCAACACAGAGAGCTTTTCGATCTCATTACATGTTTTGTCTGAATGATGCTGTCCCGGATAGAAAATAAATACTGCTACGAGTTGCACATTTTAGAGCCACTAAAACGTCACCTAGAATTGAAAAATCCAAATGAACCCAAATTGTAAGCCTTTGTTTAAACAGCAGTAAAATAAATTTTTCATAAATGTTGTTTCCTCTTCCTTTTCTCAACCTTTCAAATGTGGGAGGTATTTCTGCTGCACCGAAAGTTTTATACTTATTTGATATCAGATTGCGTTATCTTTGATTGTGCAATATTTTGCTTCATAAATATGTAAGGGTCCAATACGGGAACATGCTTTTATTTCAAGAATGGATTATGGTATAATAAAAAAGATTTAAGTAAATGGTCAAGTTGATTATTAAGAATATGACTAATTTTCTCAAACAGGAAACTTATGACAATACGTACTACGTGTCAGGATTCTACCCGCTTATTTCGGAGTTTTATTTTTCTAAGACTAGTTGTCTTTAGAGTCTAATCTTTTACTCATAGCTTGGAGAAGGGGAGAAGTATTTATATTTTTCAGAAGGAGATTAATGAAAGTAATGCGATTGGCCCGACAGAAATTGGCCACCAGATGCTGATGTCACTGTCCTTACTGTTACCCATTGCATCATCGACACCGTCATCATACTTATATCAGGGGAAAGAAAGTATATTTTTGTCTTTCTTACAAAAATAAATATGAACGTTTATGCAAAATCTTCACCAGTGTTTGAACCATGCGAATAACCATTGAGCCAGTAACCTATCTCTATCTATAGAGGGGAAAGAGAATGAAGAGAGATGTGAAGACAGATGGGGGAAACGAGAGCGAGAAAGAGAGAGAGAGAGAGAGAGAGAGAGAGAGAGAGAGAGAGAGAGAGAGAGGGATGGAAAGAAGGCGAAGAGAGAGAGAGAGAAAGAGAGAGAAGGAGGTAGGACAAACACTGACTCCACGGGTCACACGTCGTATATTGTTATCGCTGCCTCAGATATTCTCCAAATAATCGTCATCAAGGACTGGAGGTAGGTTGAAGATAGTTTTGCCCAGCGTTCCCGCAAGAGTTGCCAGATGCGAGTCTCACTTGTGGGTTGTATAGCTCTGCCTTTTTGGTCAAGTTCATTCCACACAAGTTCAATGGCAATTCAGTCCGCTGATTTTTGCAACATTATTCTAGATCAAAACTTTTTTGCCAACAAAATGCGCAAAGACACGTAAACTTACATATGAACGGAGTTGGCAGACCTGACATAGAGACATGGGACAAGAGGGCGAGAGTAGCAATCTTAGTTAAGGTCACTGCCCCTAATGATACCGGCCTAAATAGAGCTGAGAGGGGGAAGTGAACTAAATACCAAGGTCTTATGTACGATATTACAAGAAACTGGAAGCATCATTCCAGTAATCATAGGGGTCACTGGTCTAATGAAATAGAACTTGAAAAACTACCTGGCGAATATACCCGGTAAACCAAGTGCAAGAGAGATCAAACGATTGCACTTAAAGGGACGATTAGAATCGTACAAAGATCTCTCAGTTGGTCTCTGTAATAGCGGGTGAATTTCTGGTATCTGATAGAATGCCCAATTGAAAATAAAAATAGAAAAACAAAGACAGGAGATAGTTACTTAAAAAAGGATATTAAAGCAGGGAAATTGAAAACAATCTCAGGACTACAGTGCATTATACTGTTAGGAGACATCAGGAAACGGGGCAAAAGAAGATTAAAAATCGAGCTAGTAGACCAAAACCCAACAATAAAAGAAGAGGACAATTTCACAGAGTCACCAGCTTGCGTGACAGAAGGTTTACTGCTCCGAAAATCATTGCACAACTGAAGAAATGTTGTGAAAAATGTGTCAACGTTCACTAATAGGAAAAGTGTTATTGTTAATTTAATAAGCACCACGGTGGTTTTATTTATTATGCTAAATGCAACATTAACTTAGCAACATTAAACACAAGTTCGACCCAAAACAAACATTTTTATAGTTGAATCATAGAAGGCTATCATTATGCAAGAAATGTCGGTGTTTAGAAGGACAAAACAAAGTGATTTATTTTTAATGTTTTTAATAAATTTTTTTATAGTAAATCTTGCTTGTTTAGTCACAAAATATAAACTGCGATCTAATATGTATAACCGTGCTCCATAATATATTTCGAGGTAATAATATTACGATGACGAAAGTAAGCTGAGGTAAAAAGGATGCCACCAGTTTCCGACGGTAGGCCGAGGGAAATTGGAATTCCAAATCAAAGTAAATATATTTGGGGGACAGTGACTTTTGAGATGGGTCGGAATGGCCGTGTAAAGTAGTAAACGCGGACACGGATAAAAAATTAAACATTAATCTAACACAATAAATAACTTAAAAATATAGCAATTAAAAATAAATTTAACGAGAATCATTAAGTAATGTAAATATTTAATTTAATTTTCTTTATTTGCTGCAAGTCATTATAAGATTTCCTGAAGTAATGTCATGAAATACAACATTACCAGTTTCATGAGATTTGAAACATCCACAATTTGATAAAGATGACTTACCACGAAATATATTATGGAACATGGTATAATAAATAAAATAATTTTTGTGCTTAACTTGTTTCATTAAAAAACACTTTTAGGGTAAAAAATAAAAAATCTCTGAGGGTGACCAAATACTTTTGATAAGTAGTGTATATATATACAATTGTCCAATGAGAAAATTAGATCATCAAATCTTCAAATAGTTAAGTATTAATGTTTGCATGAAAATATCCTATTTCTTCTTAATATATTCAAGTAAAATTTACGATTAAACAACATTCAAGTATCATTTTAATTCGTGTTTAACATAACTTAAAAATTTAAATAATCGATCCAGTTACTGTGTATTTGTTTACTCCTATCAAACCGATACCTTAACTGTTGTATCTGTCGATAACAACCATTGTAATATGGTATGTGTCTAAATGTTAATTTCGCTATATAACGAATGTTATTCAAAGAGCCATCGAGACAAAACGCAATTAAATTTAATTTAGTCAGTAGATTGCTAATTACGTTCTAATCAGGTTAATTATTTTTCAAACACTAATATTTCATGCTAGCACCCGCCCCCTACAAAAAATAAAAAAAAAGGAAATATGTGACACGCAACGTCTTTCTCTTTCTATTACTCATAGAGATTTGGTATCTGTCTGAAGCCGAAATTCTACTTCTACTTCAATTAATAATCTTCTTATCTTATCTATTTCTAATGGAAATTTCGTATCTGTCTGTCTGAAGCTGAAACATTACTACTACTTCTATATCTCAAACCTAAACTATAATATTACTATTTTTTGTAATATTCAATTCTGTTTATTATATTATTTCGGACTAATGTATTATCTTTCAATGCTCAATTCAGGGGGTAGTTTAGTATTTGTTCTGTTGTCATAATACTTTCCTCCCAGGCGTCTCCTCTTTTAAGGGTTAGTGTAGTATCTGTTCTATTGTCATTATACTATCCTCCGAGGAATTACTTCCTCCTTTTTAGGTTGATAATATAGTATCTGTTCTGTGGTCATTATACGTTCTTTTAAGGCAATATATTTTTGTGTTGGGGGTAGTATAGTATTTGTTATGTTTTCATGATGCCATCCTCCCAGACATTACATCCTCCTTTGAGGCATAGTGTTGTATCTTTATGTTGTCACGAGACTATCCTCCCAGACATTACCTGCTCCCTGGGGGATAGTGTAGTATATGTATAGCAGTCATAAACATTGATATTTGTTTCCGCTGGCGGAGAGTATCCCTAGTGAGGTTGTTTGGTCACACGATGACCAATCAGAATATACAACGTAGTAATTTCTACCGGCCCTTTAGGACTCTTAGAGATTCGTAGAGCAGCCAGAGAGATTCCAGACAGCCACGAAGAAATACGTATACACTCTCTCCTGCCATCCGTCGATAGACACCCGAGCATGGCTAATCTCACTTGAAGCTATACAGCTCCCAAGAAAGAACTATCGGCAGCCGACACATACCAACTTTAATTAATTTCTTTAAACTAAAGGAGAAATTTAAATAGGGGTGGGACGTAATGGGTGAAAATTTCAGATTCATGCGAGTAGTATTTTTTGTGTTCATTTATACATAAATAACACTAAACAATCAAATATTTTGAAAATTTTGCAAAATTCAGAAGGTGCAGGCCAATAGTTTTTGGCTATTTTACATTCATTAAAACCCTTTCACAGCCTGAAAATGGTCCTAAATTAAAGTACTATATCAGATTTAACCATCTATATCCATTCATAGCTTTTGAGGATGTTTTAGGACCGGCAATGTCGCATGAAACCACTTTTCACCGAAAAATGATGGATTTGAGTCCCGTGGAGCCCTAACGGCTATTTTTGGCCTGCACCTTCTGAATTTGGCAGAATTTTCAAAATGTTTGATTATTTAAAATCGTAACTTCTGGCCACATACACTCTACTGTGTAGGCCATATAAAATCAATGTATTTATATACATTGTTTGTTTATAGAAAAGTCTTGTTCTTCCTTTCTTTAGCAATCCTTTTTTCTACAAATTATTATAGGTGATAGTCTCATAATTTAAGTGGAGATTCGCACGTATATATGTTCGTTCGCCATGATACCATCCTTCCAGACATTACTTTCTCCGTTACATGAGCAGTGTATTACATGTTCGTTCGTCATATGTACTAGCAAAGATATTCGCGCGAGGGAGCATATTTATTGCTAGTACGTCATAGATATCACACACACAACAAAGCAAACAGAATGTTTACAAGTAGACACACCATTATAATTGAATTAGTATGTACATGTATTCGAAGTGTGTCTAGGAAGAGCCGAGGCAAGATGTGCTGTTTGCGCTATGGGTGAAAGATTGATTAGCGGATTGCGTTATCATCTAACATGATATCTTAAAAAGTATATAATTGTAATGTTAGTATTCGGCAACCATTGCTTTTCATTACATCTTTTTCTTTACACCTTGCAATTTACACCACAACAGCCTTGTCAGATGTCCGCAATGTTGTATCCATGTGCTTATTTTACAAGTATTTCAACGGAATGTGCTCCGACGAACTTGATGCCCATGTACCTCTTACACATAAATACCCCGACCAACCTGACAAGCAGCAACATCCCAACCCTTCACTCTAGAGGTCCCCAATGCAAGAAAGCTTTTTACTCTAATAACTTTTTCCTCAATCGCTTACTTTTAGAATACCCTCTCTGCTCCCTGTTTTACCGACTGTACCAGCATGCAAAAATTTAAATGTATTGTTTACAAACATCTCGCTTTACATCTCCCCACTTAGGATGCCCCTATAAATCTGGCCATTAATTCATAGTAGTCCCTTACGTCTTCTTTGGGGTGAATAAAAGTTTTAAACAATTAACCTGATCTGGGCATCCAGGAGTTCTTGGCTGAGAAGAAAATTGCTTTACTGGGACAACCTCCCTATTCAGCTAATCTTGCTCCGTGTGACTCTTTTCTTTTCTTCAAAATCAAGGGGTTGGTTCATCACTTTTTTAGGCGTGGAAGCCATCAAGATGTCTGTAATGATGGAGTTGAGTGGCTACCCAAAAGTATCCTTTCAGCAGTGCATAAAAGGTTGACAGAGAAAGATGCGAATGTGCATTAAACTCGATAGTGGTTATTTGAAAAGGATACCATGCAACTTGCCGTTTGGCATTTAAATACATTTTTTGTCATACCAGTGACTTCATGGTCAGTCAGTTTTATGCGCATAGATTAAAAGCTGATAATCTCAAGTAGTCTCACTGTGTGGCCCAAGTGATATCTATATATGTTCCAACAGAGAGGCAGAAAAGGTAAATTAAACTCTGTGATTATCAGAGGCAGATGAGCCCTTAGGTTATTAGTTAATGGATTGTGTTCTGTTCGAAGATATGTTTTTTTCTGGATTTGCAAGCATGTTGTTCAGTAGAACAAAACTAGTATAAATGTAACCTGTTTCAAAATAAAATATTGTTACTTGTTTTAAACTGGAGTTGTGGTATGGTTCGAAGGAACATTCTTTTGTTACAGCAGCGACCGAGATGTTCACATAATTATATAACAATAAAAAGCAACTAAGCAAACTTATTGATTATATAGAAACAAACAATGGATATTTATGAAAATTCCGCTATCTTTCTCTAAGACCAATTCAGCATGTTTAATTAGATTCCAAAACAACCTGTGATAATTAATTGTTGTAATCGCGTTATATGCAAAGTTAAAACTCGATCAGATCAATAGTGTTTAGACAAAAAAGAAAGATCGATTCACCGATTAAAATAAAGTAAGTTTCATTCAAATGTATAAGTAAAGTTTATGCGAAAGTCATCGATATCCACGCTGTCTGCGAAAGATCAAATTTATTTAATATTACCAAATGCACAGTGTTCGATAAATGTAAAGCTGTTAATTTTTTATTCTGGTAAACGAGAACACTAAACGCAGCCATTGTGCAAATGTAAAATAAATAATTTAATTATCCAATTAAAACGCACCTAAGAAATAATAGTAAGTAGAGGGAGCGTCCCTTGTTTCTTTTAAAATTTATAGTATCTAACGTATACTTTCATGATTGAAATATGAAATAATAGTAACAGTGTTAAATGTATGAATCCTGTAAACAATTCTTCCCAATGTACATAAATGACAGTGGAAGTAGATCTGAGTGTGAGAATGAAAACCCCGATTTCCTGTATATATAAATATCTGTAAAAAAGATAGACAGCAACACTAAATATAAATATTGATAAATTAGAACGAAACTAAAATTATAGTTTCTGAAAACACGTCCCAATAATTGACCTAAATCACTGCCAAAGCAGATTTTCATATGGAGCGTTTAGTTAGAAAGCTATACGCATAAACACCACAGACAAAAATCTCACTCTATTTTATATATAAGATAAAGGTGTGTTTAGTTAGTTTTAATTTTAATATTTTCACCTAAATCTGTGACAACTGGAACATAGCCTGTCGATCTAGGATAGGCTTGCACAGTCACAGCATACCCTACAATTCGGTAACGGACACATCTGAGGCGCAGAAGTCCATTGTCTTCTGAGACAGAAAGATACCAACAAAAGTTTCATATGTAGTTAGTAATTATCCATAAGAAAGAAAGGCGACGTTTTCCTTTATTTACTTTATTATAACTTAAACATTATATAAATAAAATAAAAGACTAGAAATATTAATAAGGGGCTCAGAGCAGGGGTACACATGTGTTCTCATTGATTTGTGAAAAGCAGGGTGTGCCTTGTGAGGGTTAAATACTATAAATTTACCGAAATTTATTTCAATTAATGTCACTCTCTTCACTCTCAATCAATACTGTGTATATCACTAAACCCCACTCACAAAATTGAATTTTCTATCAATTTATATAAAGTTAGATGTGGAAATATATGTTCATATATTTCCATGTATAGGATTCACTCCTAAACTAATAAGCTGATCATTATGAATTCTAAAACACTGCTACTAAGCTTAAGGGTTATTAATGTGGGCTATGTTTAGATCAAATTAGCTTTATGCAAAGGGTGCAAAGAGGAGGTAGATCCCTTCGTGAAAATAAGGATACCTCTGATTTTTTGTAAAATTTTCACAATACTTATTAGACATAAATTAACAAATATTCCTCAAATTCCTGTTTCTTTGGAGGATTTTAAAGGGGTTTAGGGTGCATAATATGAGAACTGCCCTCATTTGAACATTCAAATATTTCAGATTTACATTAAATTTGATCTATAGTCATTTGATACTAATTAAACAAGATTCCCTGGATTTCAATTTCTTCTCAAGACTCCTTAAGCTGAAGCCTTAAATGTTAAACATGTTCTATAATCAAAATTATGTAATTGATTTTGTTCAACATTGTGACAAGGATTCTAGACATAAGGTGTAGTATCATTGTATCTTGATTTTACTCTTTATAAAGGGACATAAATTAGTGCAAAACTGTTCTGTTCGGAGATTAAATTTTACCCGTCCTGGGACAGGTATTGTTCTAGTATTAAAATAATAGAAAATAACAAAATTAAAAAAAAAATAAAATTAAAAACCCTAAAATATTGTTATGGGATGGGTGCAAAAGAGTTCCTTCTTCAATGCCGGGGTTTCCTGCTATCGAGAAATAAATGGCAAGAGAAAGATATTTGTTGCTTTATTGAAATCATTTTAAAAGTGAATTTTAGCTCATATGGCAAAATAATTTTTTCGCTTATGAAGAATAGGATAATCTGCTTGCTAATAAATTATTTTATATTATTTAGAATCACTCCGACGAAGTTTATAGAAAATAAAAGTTAAACAAAACAGGAATAATACGCGTTGGAAAGTTAACACTGTTTTGGTGTCAGACACACGGACTTGTTCGTGTCTAGAGTAGCTGCTAAAGCACTCAGTAACTATTGCGTGCTGAAATTGATACAGTGTGTCGTTGTCAAATTCTATTTTTGTTTTAGAATCTATGACACGCGTAATTATGTATGAACAACGTAATATATATATATATATATATATATATATATATATATATATTACAGAAGATCAGAGCAACAATTTCTTAATTAATTAAAAGTAATTAAAAATAAAAAAAAGTTCAAATTAAAAATTAGAAATCAATTAAAAAATTAATAGTCAAAAAGTCACACAACGCGCGAACCGCGATTTTCCAAGGAGGCAAACATAAGCAGCGGTTGAAGAGAGTCTGATAGAGGAGATTAATTATACGTCCACTTTTGTTTGGATTTGAAACCGACGGTACCGATGTTGTTCTGATCTTCTGTAATAAATATATAAATAAATATTACGCTCTTATTTTTGAATTTTCTTAATAATCGAGCACTTTGCTCGGGTTCTCTCCCACTAAAGTTACATAGAAAAATATATATACTAGCAAGGCTACCTGGCGATACCCGGGTGCAGAATAAAAAAAAAACAATGTTTGTATACTCAATTGGTTGGCAGATTAAGTTATCACTTTGATCACTGTTCTCACATCACTTGATTTTATACTCTTAAAAACGCTTATCACCTCATATTTACAATAGTGGAGGTAGTGCACACATGAAAAAGTAGATGACAATCTCATAGCTCAATAGTAAGATTAGTATAGCTTGTTCTATGTGCAGGTGGGGGATTTTTTATACATGGTTTCCCAAGACGAATGAAACCAGGTAAAGTAAATAACTTTTTAGCTCCTTTTTTTAAAATACAAACCACAAAAACATAATTGTCGATTTTGTTATTTTATTTTTTATTACATGGTGTGTTACAGCTTTACTCCTTCAGAGGATAATTCCTATGATTTTTCATTTTAGTGTACATTTTAAAAACAAGCTGCCAATTAACAAAACCAAATATACAAGTGAGTAAATGCATAATTATCAGGTCGTGGTTGGCACCGTCTACAAAAATGAGTTTCGCGTTCTTTTGGGCTATTTAGTAAGACATATCCAAATCAAAGATTCGATACCCGGTTGTCCGTATGTGAGGCGATAACTCTACCAAAGCGAAGTTTGTAGAGTTGTCGCCTCACATAAATCAACCGAGGTTAAAAATCCTACGTTCAGAGTGTCCTACTGAAAAGCTGAAATATATGTGAGTAAAGACTGAATTTTGGAATTTAAAATAATCAAACCACGGCAGACATACACTAGAAACCATAGATTCGAGTTTTGCCTTCCTTTCACCTTTTCAGTATATATATATATATATATATATATATATATATATATATATATATTATAACTCAGAATAGAAAATTAGACAGAGTTCGTCTCTATTGCCATTCGGAAACCTTCCTTATGCGGGCAAAGGAATTCATCAAAACGTTGAATTTCTTTGGAGAAATTTGCACACCGCAATAAGTTTTATCCCTTACTGTACCGTTTAATCGTTTTTAAACGTATATTGAATTACATGTATTTTAATTGTTTACCAATATTTTTCATTCATTTAAAACTATCGATTTGCTCCTGACGTTATTATAGTTGAAAGGTTCTTAGAGATTATTCTGTGCATTTTTTTCATATTTATATATATATATATATATATATATATATATATATATATATATATATATATATATATATATATATATATAATTAAGCAAATTAAATTGTATTTATAAAATGAACTTAAAACCAATATTTTTTTAAGTGCTCAATACAAGGTAGAGATTTATAAATATACTTTATATTAAAATTAAAAATAATCTACACAAATCAATTCATATTTTGATGCTACCGTGCACCACGACGAGACCACAATTTCATGTGGTCACATTTATGTGCAAGGTAGCCCCAAAGCATGAATTGATTAATGTAGGCCATTTTAATTGTGCCTTCTAACTGGATTCAATCAGAATTAATTCTTGTTTTGCTTTAATACAAGGGGCGTCAAAGGTGGTCCGAGGGACATTTTGAGGGTCGGCGAGGAACTCTAGGGGGTCTGTGATAATCAAGGGGTCGAATGAGGGTCCGTGAGCGAATGATGTACACAACTTTTTGTTTTCAGTTACACAGCGATACGCAATGAAAAAGGGTGCGAGCTTTCTCCTCATCTAACCAACACCCTTCCCAGCATGACTCATCTTCTCCCCTGCACCTGCGTCGGCCCAGCCTCCCTTTAAGGTGCGTCACACTAGTTTCGAAAATACAAACTTTCTCTGAAGATTCTGCTGTTCACATTCACTCCACGTGTGTCTCTCCACATCTTTTCACATCCGAAGGCGTCATCAAAAGCTTTACTACCCGTCACATTAATTTAACCCCCACATTTACAGTTAAAGACTTTCAGTAAAAAAAAAAAATAATTTCAAATTTTTACTATCTTTTATTTAAACATTTTTTTATTTTTTTCAGGACCATGTCAGACACTGAAAAAAGTGCAGGCAGTATAATGAAGATTATTTGAAATTGGGTTTCATTACTTCATCGGAAAATAAATCGATTCCTTTGTGCTTACTTTACATTTAGAAAAGAACTCTAACGGTTTAATTTGAACTTTTTGGCTGTCTAAGCCACGACACCGTAAACCCGAAGAAACCCCTATTTTATCGAAACTGACCGCGAATATACCATATTGCTACCATACACAGACACAACAGATCTAGTTAGTAAAAATACAGTAAATCTGGCCAAGATAACAACTACGATGAAAAGAAGAGAATTAAGATCTATGTATCTCTATGCAAGCGGACATATCTAGAAGTCCGGTTGTGCGGAACTAAAGATTACGCATCTAAATTTGACAGCCTAAGTATAAGACTCTTAAAGGACCCGTCTTAGCATTAAAGGGGCTATACACAATATTATGATAAATATTTATCGAAATTCTTATCCACATATAAAATTGTAAATATAATAATAATAGAAAGCAGAAGATAAAGAAGATTTGCATGCCAGTGATACACATGATTCGTTAGTGTAGGTTGAAAGATAGTTAGATAGATGGTGTTAGATAGATGGTGTTAGATAGATGGGCATAATTGTTTCTTGGTACGGCTGTAAAAATATGTACGTGTTCATCTCGGATGCATTTGAGGGATTCTGCTTGAGAGAAGGACTCAACCGTCTAATTAAAAAATTTCGTGACTTGTAGCCACGAACCCTCCTAAAAAAACTATTTAAGCGGAACTGACCGCGAATATATCGTATTTCTACCATACACTGATAAACCCGATGTAGTTACTAAAATAACGATAAAAATGGCGACTAATATCTCAGAATCAAACTTGAAGATCTTTCACTTTCAAAGAACGGAAAGCTTAGTGATTTATTGTCGTTTATTATTTTATTTTTATAGCTTTTACTGATTATTTAACATCGATTAACAGTAGGTGGAATAAAACGAAATTTGACTCCGAACCGAACACAGTTGGTTGTATTTTATGATTTATAGATAGTTGGACTCATTCATATAGTTTAATCGAATATATATATATATATATATATATATATATATATATATATAATTTATTTGAGTTCACACAAGTTTATGTAGTAGCTCAATAGTGTACAATACGACTAGAGCTCATTATGTAATATAATAATTATTATTCAGAAAATATTCCAAATTTTATCTCAAACACTATATTATCAGACAATTGTTTCTGCCCATTCCGAAAATATACATTTTCATGATATAAAAAAATATGATGAACACTTATAAAAAGGGTCTATAAATATACGTTCGACACAATCAGACAGACAATGCAACCGTATTCATTTAATTTATATACCGTTTATTCTTTTCGTTTATCACTCGAACAAAAAATAAGGCAAAACAATGTATAAAAAAAAGAAGAAAAAGGAGTGAAAATAGATTAATGTGGATTGCTGTGGCTGGCGTTAATTAGTTATTCATTTATATGTGCATTTTGATGTATTGTTTTTTTATCGATTGAGTATGAACATTTTGAAAGGAAAAGTGGAAAAATCGATGGTCATTATATATCTTGAATTTTTAACCACAAGTTAATAAGGTTAAGTAAGAATTTACCTTTGATTCGAGTGATAGAAGGAAATAATTATATATATATATATATATATATAGTAAGATAATACTTTAAATATATAAATAATATCTTTAACCAGTAGATTATCAGGATAAAAACAAAGAGTAATATAGTGTATAGAGCAATAATATTAATTGAATGACATAATAAAATGAAAAATTAATCAGATTTTATTAAAGTTCAAAAACAAGGAGTGATATTGCGTCCTTAACTTATGAGTTTTCAAAGAAAATCTACTCCTCATAGGACCATTACCGCAATGACATTACTGCAGGTAATAAAACTAAGCTTTGAAAATATATGAAGATATATAAAAAATACATAAAAGTATATAAAACATAAAATATATTGGCCCAAAACACACTTTAAAAAAAAACTTATGCAGTTCATCCAAGTCATAAAGTTTAAAATGATTTCAAGAAAGATGTCAAAGAAGTTGATTAAAAAACAATCCAGGTAGTGAATGGTAGTCAAAAAACAAACAAAAAAAATTATCCAGGCGGGAAATTCGCTTTCTATCGATGCAGTATTGATTTACTCCTCTCCAGGAGTTAGGCACAAGGCCAGTTTTTATCTTACTCCCACAAGTAAGATGTGACCCAAGGTCGGGTCGGGAAAGTGGGGTTTGAAAAGCCAGCACCCGAGAGGTGAATCGATGCAGTAGATGACAATGAAAAGTGTATTCAGGGTGTATGCAAATTAATAAAACGATATATATATATATATATATATATATATATATATATATATATATATATATATATATATATATATATATATTAGTAGAGAATGGTAGTTTGCTTGAAGCATTGCTGGGTATAGTAGTAGTATGTTTTAAAGGGTGTGGGCAATGCAAATTCCGGGTAAGATGCAAGTTGTAAGGAACAAAAACAATAAATCGAATACGAAATATGACTTACTATTTATTTTTCCTAAAATCTTACATAACAGCAAGAGTGTTGTTAGCTGTTTGTGTGATGTCCGGATGATTAAAAAATCATTATTTAATATTTCGGGAAAAGAATCTCCCGTTTGTCAAAAATAATCAATACCAGAAGAATTCCCCGACGATGCAGAGAATCTGACAAAATAAAATGTCTGCCAAAGCAGAACAGCAGCTGCTGTTCTGCTTTGGCAGCCATTTTATTTTACGCCTAGCAGCTATGTACCAAAATTCAAAATGGTCGCTTGATTAGTTCAGGAGGGTAATCCCGTACATAGAAATATATAACGCTATAAACATATTTAACTTCATAAAGACACCATCAGAATAACCGTCTCGGGACGAGTAAAATGAATTCATTCGAACAGAACAGTTTTTCACCATGTTTATATCCTCTTACGCAGAGTAAAATAAAAATATAATGCTATTACACCTTATATCTAGAATTCTTATTCTAATTTTTATTCTAGGAAATGTCGGAAATTTTAAGTCTTTAGTTAAGGGGTCTTATTAAATATATATAAAGTGTATATTAGGGGTGTATATTAGGAGTGTATATTAGGGTGTATATTAGGAGTGTATATTAGGAGTGTATATTAGGGGTGTATATTAAGGGTGTACTGCGCGAACGGAGCCTCGACGATATTATTATATAATCACATAAATTGTCGTAGCTCGGTTCGAGGAATTAACATATTTCAAGTCTTCCCATCAAGCAAGTTCGTAAAATCACGGTATTATTACACAACCACAATAATCATAGCTGCCCATTTCGAGGAGTAAACATAAGATAACTTATTGTGTATCATTAATACGGTATCAAAAATAGAAAATCTATCTATATATAGTTTTAACTTTTGTTTTGCTGTTTGGTAAAACTACACTGATCGTCATTCCCTTTTTCGATGGATAATTTGTTTTTATAAATAAAAATTAAAAAAAACGTATTGCGTATAAGAAAAATAACTTTTTATATACTAAGATGTGTTTTCTTTCGTTTTTTGTTATTCGTTCGGTTGCGTTAGCGAAAAATTGAGTCTGAAAAGCAATGTAATTTAAATGGAATTGTCGTATTTATTTGTTCTGTATTGTTCGGCCCTTGTGAAATAAAATCTCGTATGTCCCATTGGGGAAAAGAAAAGAAAAATGACCTTTTTGTGTGAAAATGTTTCTATATAACTGTTAGTCTACCGACTTTTCTAAATAGTAAAATAAATAAGAATAAACTTACCAATGAGAAAACCCGTTGTTCAAGAATTATAAGAGTCTGCTTGTATCATTTAAAATACATTATTCAGTGTTAATAATCGATCGCTTGTAGCGTGTACTTGAGAAAATACTGTTAGTAGAAGTTAGAAAGAAACTATTATACCTAGTATTATGGTATACAATTAATTGTAAGAAATAATTTAATGTTTATTGTAAACCAATATAACAGTTTATCTTATAACCTAAAATCTATATATACTAGGGTAATATCCGTCCCATGGCGGGTAAAATGAATTCCTCGAACAGAACAGTTTTGCACCACTTTCTATGTCTCCTTACGAATATTAAATAACGATATAATAATACTAAATTGTATGTCTCGAATTCTTATTCCAATTTTGATTAAAATCTATTATATGACTTTGATTAAAAAAAATGTCAAAAATTTAAATCTTCAGCTTAAGGAGTCTTAAGAAGATTTTGAAATTCAGGGAATCTTGCCTCATTAGTGTCTAATAACTATGGATCAAATTCAATGCGAATCTGAAATATTTAAATGTCTAAATCAAAGGTTGTGTCTATATTATGTCCACGTTACTCTTTTAAAACTATTAAAAAAACCTAAAATTTGGTGAATAGTTTTAATTGATGTTTAATACCTAATGTTAAAATTGCACAACACTTCCACGAAGGGCTTCCACTCCTATTTTGCCCCATTTGCATGAGACTAAATCAAACTAAATATAGCCCACATTATGACTCATTACGCCTATCAACTGTTTAAAAATTATTGGTAATTAGTGTAGGGGTTAATCTTGTACATACAAATATATAAAAATGTAAACATACTTAAATTTATATATATATATATATATATATATATATATATATATATATATATATATATATATATATATAGTGTGTAGATTTCAATTTTGTGTTGAGAATCCGAATAACAGAGCTCAATGTAATTTAAACAGAGCAAAACAGAATTATAAAAAGGAAAAAACTATACACACATTAAGGTTGTATACATTAAAAATTATTTCGACTCCTTAATTAGTCTCTTCAGACGTATAAACAACCACGTCAAAAAAACAAAAAAATTTAGATTTTTGGTTTTTTGACGTGGTTGTTTATACGTCTGAGGAGACCTAAGTGTATGCATTTGCATAATTACCTACTACGAGTGTCTTCGGTCTCTCTGTAGAAGGGTTTGTGAGGATAACCTGACACGAGGATACTTCTCCTACAAGTAAAACCTGGCAAATATTAAAAATAACATAGTATTCGAAGCCCCCAAAATGATCCCCTCGACACTCCTATACACTTGCTCATACAAGGAATGATGTACCTTTTCCAAGTAATGTTACCTCAAGTAATATCACTTAGCTTGATACTACACTAGACTAGATGAATTATTGTCCTGGAATCCGGTAAGACCAAGAGACCACAAGAATGATATACTATAACATAGTTCACGGGTCAATTGAAGAGGAAAATTAATATTCTTAACTTCTTTACTAACTTAAAGTTTAACAGGTAAAGGAGAACATTAATTGAATATTCGAATATATGTGTATCTCATATAGAGATCAAGTGTTAGTCCCAAGAATGAGCTCCTTGATTTTTGAGAACTTCGACTGAAGTAAAATGAAACAAAAGGAATATATATATATATCTTTCAAAGGGCTAACATCTCTATATGAGATACATAGATATCCGAGAGTTCAACTTAACTTATCTTTTACCTCACAAACGTTTAGTTAGTAAAGAAATGAAGAAAATTAATTCTAATTACCATCTCAATTAACCATTTAACTATATGATAATCTATCTTTCTTGTTGTCTCTTGGTCTTACCGGATTCCAGAACAAGTATTCATCTAGTCTGGTGGAGTATTCAGCATAGTGCTGTTACTTGATGTAACATCACATTGTATGAACCAGTGTATAGCCGTTCCGGGAGTCTTATTTGTGCTTCGAATACTATGTTATTCTGAATATTTGGCCAGGGTTTACGTGTCGGGTAAATCATCCTGTCAGATTGTCCTGACAAACTTCGTAAATTAGCGATGTTTCTGACAAAGGGGGGAGAATTGCTGTTTTCTGGGTCGGAATCTATTCATATAACACATATCGTTGGCTAGATTTTGACATTGAGGTAGTTTTTTTATCCTTACATCAAGTGGCTTCATACTTTGTCTGGAGGGACTTCTACAAAATAAATACAAGTCTGATTAGAAACAACGGAGTTTTTCCTTTTGCTTTTTTGCTTAATTTTTTTTACGATTTTGCGAGCTTATTTCCTTGTCTCTTGTATCAATTAGTCCGAGAGTTGTTTTTTGTCCATCTCAAGCGCTTCCGATCTTTGTTATCGTTCTCAATTTGTTTGTTTGTATTTCTTTCACTATATTGTTGTCGTAGTTTTGACCGGAGAAAAATAAAGTGTATTTTAATCTGTTATGTATTCATGTATTTGTTTTTATTAATATGTTGTTATTTTATTAGTTGTTGTTTTTTTTATTGCGGAAGAAAAAAATGTAATATAATCTGTGATTGATTTATGTATTTGTAATAATTATTTGTTTTTATTAATTTATTGTTTTATTCATTTTTTATTTATCGTTTTACTTGTCGAATAAATAAAGCATAATTTAATCTGTAATTTATGCATTTGTATCTTTATCTATCTTTTTAAACGTTTAAAACGTTTATTATCGGTGGTAAATGCTATTTTATTAATGCTAGTTTGTTTCTTTCTCATGTATATTGCTTCTATGAACTTTAATGGGCGCGTACAGTTATTTTTGTGTATGAATTTTGTGTTCTAGGTTAGAATTTCCCTGATCTCAGCTGAATGTAGTGATTTTTGCGAGTAGTCATGTGGTGTTGAATTGCGCTAGTATCTGATACATGGTATGTAAGGGTTTGAGAGAGAGTTGTGTTTGTCTAGCCAATATAGGTACTATATGTTTCGGGTTGGGTGTTCAAAAGACATTACTTAAATGGGTAAGTGGACTGATATAGTATGCGTTTTTGGCTTAATGTTGATTTCGTAATGTTATTGTTTTTATTATAAGCTTAGACGTTTTAAATTAAGTATCGTAGACTCTTTAATTTTCTTGTGTTTTTGGTAGGTTTAGTATATTCGAGTATTATTTCGATTATTGCTTGTTCATCTACTTTGCAGTTTGTTGGAAGGAGATAATCGCGACAAAAATTATGTTTTTCTTTGCTGTTTAGAAGTAAATTTGTAATTAAAGCAAGAAATAGCTACCAAAAATGTTTTCTCATGATGTTCGCAAACAAAAAAGTAAGTGAAGATAAATTTAGGACTGATATATATATATATATATATATATATATATATATATATATATATATATATATATATATGATTATTTTTATTTACACAGACATGTACAAAATCTGCGACACTGGCATGTCGATGTTATCGATCAACAGTTATTATAAACTGAGATCTCATCAGGCAGAGTTAGAATCCGATCTTAACCTCAGATCATATATAAAGCTCTATTTGATATTGAGCACTTTTTATAAACCCGGTTGAAATTCTTTGGATTACTACCCTGTGGATGTTTTTACCTGGATTATTACCATTATATATATATATATATATATATATATATATATATATATATATATATATATATATATATATATATATATATATTATACGGGGTAGCCAAGAAGTCACTGAGGGATTTTTAACTTGAATAGATTCTATATTTTCTATGGTACCTTAATGAAATTTTAACATAATATGACGAAGACAATTGAGATATGTTTGATTAAATAGAATAAAAGTTAAAAAGAATTGATTCATAAAAAAATAACATCTTTTACACGGTTTCAATTTTGAGCATCACAAATTCGTGCCCTTTCCAAAACATTATCCACGACGGATTGTAGGATCACTCGAGTACGATTTAATACCTCAACTCCATTATTGATGTTCTCCAGGTTTGTTGTATGTAAACGTTTTCTTTGAGATCCCCCCCCCCTAAAAAAATATAACTCAGGAATAGTCAAGTCTGGGAAACGGGAAGGTCAGTTGACATTGTCAAATTTTTCATTCATACAATATATAAGTGAATATTACGCTCTTATCTTGAATTTCTGTTTTTTTTTAATAATCGAACACTTTGCTTGGTTTGTTCTCATTGATCTTACCAATATATATATATATATAAATATATATATATATATATATATATATATATATATATATATATATATATATATATATATATATATATATAAATATCCTTAATGAATTTATAATGTATATTTTTGTATTCTATCCTATATTTCATATTACTCTATTTCATTTTATATTTTATTCTCAACGGTCTCAAATCTAACCACGTGACTTTCCAAATTATAAATTTCCTTTCTTTTCTCTTCTTCCCCATTTCATTCTTCCAAAATATGATCTGAGGTAAAGATCGGATTCTAACTCTGCTTGATGAGATCTTAGTTTATAACAGTTGATCGATAACATCAACATGCCAGTGTTGCAGATTTTGTATATCTCTGTATAAATAAAAAAAATAGTCATATAGATAAAAGCTCTATTAGCACATTTTATAAGCCCGGTTGAAATTCGTTCGATTTCTATCACGTGGATGCTTACCTTGCCTAAATTATATATATATATATATATATATATATATATATATATATATATAAATGGAGAGATAATGAAGATAAAAAGAAGCTTTAACTGTTAAATTATATCCTATCTTGTAAAGTCAATGCTTAATATACAAGATAGAGCAGTAACACAAAGAAATAAGTGATGAGCATGAAAATTGGAAAAAACTACAATATTTATTAAATTATCAAATAGTTAAAAAAAAAAATGTCTGCTTTACTATTTTTCTCCTGTCACTTATATTCTTTTCTTTGCTTCTCTTCATTCTTATCTCTATTTTTCTTTTTCCACTTATTTCTATTACCTTCTCTTTTCTTTTTTTCCTCTCTAATTCCACTTTCTTCCTTCCTTCTTCTTTATTTTTTATTGACTTGATTTTTATCATTTTAGATTTTTTTTCCGTTGAGGTTGAAACTATCACAATTTTGATCCGCCAAAGAAGAAAATATACCGGGGATGCGCCTCTTTATTTGTTTAATTTTTACTAATTCTCTCGTATTCTTTCTGGTGATTTACTATTTCTGCCAATGAACCTCGAACTTGAATTCCTTTTATTTATCTAAACGGAATTTTTCCTTAAGACATTCTGCTATTCACCATGCATTGTCTTTACATTTATGATTTCCTGTATATGCTTTTTGGGACATGTTTACATTTTTTAATTCGAAGATGATTCTCTTTGCTACAAAATAAAAACTCTGTATAGTTTTACATTCTTATATTTTTAGATCTGTGCTAAACAGTAATATAATTTTACTGTGTTATCCCTATGATCTCTTCTGATGATAAAAGCATACATTTTTGAAAATCAATGGGTTAAGGAAAAAAGTTCATTTATGCATTCCTTGTTTGATCTATTTGATGATTTAATAAATATTGTACTTTTTCCAATTTTTATTCTCATCACTCATTTCCTAATATATATATATATATATATATATATATATATATATATATATATATATATATATATATATGGTAAAATGAAAAAGGAAAAACCAAAAACTGGATGTTTTTTATGTGTACATCAACGTTTCGTCTTTATTTATAAGACTTCATCAGGATGATGATATAGGGAAAAGATATCATGCAAGCACAGATACATGTAGGGTAGACATGTTGGGGAGAAAAATAAAATAAAATGAAAAATAATGGCAGCGTATATATAGACAGACAGACAGACAGACAGACATAGATTAAACGGAGGATATAATGATACTTAAAAGCAGAGAAAAGAACACTTCCTCATGTAGGTTGAAATATAGATAACTAGATGGTGTGATAGATATAATTATTTTTTATTACGGCAGTAAATGTGTATATGATCATTTCGATTATATTTGGGAGATTTTGCTTGAGAAAGGAGATGAACGATCTAATTTTAACTTTTTGTCTGTCTCAGCCACGACAAAAATCGAAGACTCCTATTCTACCGGAACTGACCGCTAATATATCGTATCTCTACCATACACAGACAAAACGGATGTAGTTACTAAAAATACAATAAAATTGGCGCCCGATATCTCAGAATCAAACATGAAGATCTTCCGCTTTAAAAGATTAGTGATTTACTAGCGTTTATTATTCTATGTTTATAGCTTTTTACTGATTATTTAAGATACGGCGATTTGCAAGCGGAAAAAATGTACGCGGTGTTGCTTTTCTGTTTTGTTCAATACTTAGATAATAAAAACATCATGACAGGCTCTATCTTGATTATCTCTATAATAGGATAAAATGATTTCTCCCCTATTTTATTGGCGAGTATAGCTTTATATCTGTATTAGAGATTAAGACCAATTCTTGATATGTTTATCTGGAAAATATGCGTTCGTTTCGCTCGCTTTCAATAATTTTTACATTTTTCCCGGCTCTACAGCTTTTCTTAAGGTAGTCATCCATAGGATATACTATCCCACGTATACCTGGAAGTCTTCTTCATAATCTTTTTCTTCCTAGCATAATTATTATTCAATTTTTCGCGCTAGCTATTGCCTGTTACGTACTCTATATTTTACACTTAAAACAGGACGCCCACTTCCCTTACACTTTCTTTTGAGGGACACTTTTTTTTGGCTATTACAAATAAATTCTTTTCCATACTCGATTGGCGGAATAAACGAATTGCAGATTGGCAATTAAAGAACACAGACCGGTTTTCGAAGATAATGAAACAATTGCTCGGTAACAATCACTTAGATTTCTAATAGTTTAACTCTTCATTTCCTTTTTGTTTAATATCCTTAAACATTTTTTGAATGATATGATTTATGTAAAGAAAGTTTACTCCCGGGTTACATCGGGTACATTAAAATACTGACTTCTTATTTTTCCTTTTCAGGAATCGGTTTTCATGGGATTACGTAGACCGTGGTGAAACGTACTATTCTATAGAATATCAGACTAGTAGTTCGGTTGAATAGCAGAATGTACACATTTCCGTGGGTAGTGGAGTGGAAATATTTCCACCAACAGGAGTAGTAAGGCGCCTTCTTCTCTCTGCTAGCCTGTGGGAGACCCTTGGGCAAGGTCGAGTACTCACTTAGCCCCGCGATTAGGGTACGTGAAGTCATGGCAGGCAGGTGATGGATGGCGGGTTGTTCAGCCTAATGTATTTTAGAAACTGGACAACCCTTCGTTTTGTTTTATGCAGATGATATTTAGTTTTTGTACAATGGCTAAGACTTCCTGCCCTATAAGAGCACTGCCCCATGTAGAAGGTAATTGCAACCCACTATAGGTAACCTCTTTGCAAAGAACATTATAGTGAAACAAAATATTAGAGAACCATGATCATCGATGTCTACAAAAAAAAGCGGAAACAATAACAACATCACTATTCGATAACTCATTTCAAATATTCTTAGAAACAAAATCCCATCTTTCTTTCTTTATTTGTATTTTACTGTATTCCATATTATATTTTTCGCACAATAACAATATTTTCTTCCCAGTAAAACGTCGATTATAATTTACGCTTTTGTCATTTTTCCAGAGTGATAACTTTCTATTCAGTCGTCTGTTAACTTGATTAAGACGCGCGCGACAACATAACTGATCTCCCAGTCTAAACATTTTTCAAAATTATTTATTTCTACAGCAAACATTTCCAGCTTGTTTACATGTAATCGTTTAAATTGTAGAATCTATTTTTATTTCTGGGTGAATTAGCATATGGTGCACCTCTTCAGTAATCTTCTTATTCATATACAATATTACTGTTCTTCCAGTGTTTGTGTATAGACACAATTATTTAATTCCTGTTCCCGAAAATAATGTCATCGCCTCTAGTATGTTACTGCGAGGTTGCTCTTTCGTAGTTGTGAAATAATACAAACGTTTTAATGTTCAATATTTCTATATAACTCAATGTCTGTTAGTATGTGTGTGATGTTGTATGTTCCATATAGAACGATAAGTTAGAGATTCTACATAACATTTATGAGTGTCTTCTTATGTAGAATTTACCGGGGAAGACAATGGAAGTGTTACTAAATCTCTAAGTGAACTTCTAAAGACTTAAATGAGGGTATAACCCCCTTAAAGCTTCAAATATATCTTACCTTTATGACATTTAAGTCATATATATATAAGATTTTCTAAGGAAAACAATGGAAGTGATCCCGAATCTCCACGTTACCCTTTATGTGCCGAATATCTACGTGCTCTTACCGCAAAGTGAACCATAGGGACAGAACCATCTTAAAACTTCAAATACGTCTATTCGATTTTAATTAAATTTAACAATATTCATGGCACTAATTCAAAGTTTTCTAGCATTTCATCTAGCGATAGAATGGGATGAAGAGATCAGTAAAAACAAAGAAAGTTATATGATGTTATGAGCATAGTAGTCAGAATAGTTCATTCAATCCCGAGCAACGTCGGGTCTTCCTGATAGTTATTTATACATTTTACACTTACAGAAGATTACAATCAATATTCATAGCTAATTAAAACAGATCAAGTAAAAACAAATACTTATATCGGGTTCAGAGATGAGAGCATGCATTTCTTGGGTTCTTCGATTTTCCAGGGCAACGTCCGTACCCGAGTCCTACTAGTACCCATAACGTTGACTAACTCTTGGTGTGAGAAAAAGAAATTTGACTCCGAAACAAACCGAACTGATACACACAGTAGGTCGTATTTTATGATTTATAGGTAGTTGGACTCGTTCGTATAGTTTAATCGAATGGACATTGTAACGCATCATAAATAAATTATATATATATATATATATATATATATATATTTATATATATATATATAATACGTATATATACATACACACATATATACATATATAATACATATATATATATATTTATATTTGTATTAACATTGATTTAATAACTATCTATAAAAAACACAAATATATCTGCGTATATATGCAAATACATAAAATATTAATCTCTTAACTCTATTTATAAACGCCGAAGTATATGTATATATGTATAAGTGCATATATCTAAAGTATCAATTATTTAACGGTATGTATATGTGATGTATTATTTACTAGGTATGTGAGACGAGTGAGCGTGAAAAAAGATACTAGCTTATATAAACTACTCTCTTTCTTTCTCCATTCGTTCAGCTTACTCCTTCCTCTTCTTTCCTATTCACTTATTTCTTTTTCCGTACTGAGGGGAAATGCTACGCATCTAAATCAATTGCTCTGTCCGTGACGCCCCAATATGATAATAAAAAATACCCTTAACTGTAGAAATGAACTTGAGAATCATCAATCAATGAAAAGGATTCCTGCTCGTTTTGAACGGAGCATCTGAGAGTCAACTGGTTCCAATATAAACAGCCACTTGATAGCCTAAAATAGGGGTTTCAGTCTGACCCCTCTATATTGCCATTACTCCGCGAAGATGATGAAAACAACAACAGCAGCAGCAACAGCAGCAGCAGCAACGCGCCAAACAAAGGTAGAGAACGCACCAGAGAAACATCACCTACACTGAAGTTCCCTTAACGACTACTGCTGCTTTCTCTACAATTACAGCCAATTAAAACGGTAAAAACACACCCATACAAGTTGGAACTAAAAAAACACATACATCTATTAATAATGGAGTTTATGTATCTGTCTGTCTGTCTGAAGCCGAAACTCCAGTATGACTATTTAACTGAAACTAATCTTTTTGAAATTCTTTATATACTGTCATCAAAAGGCGTTCAGACACCAGATGGGTGTTCCTATTAACATAAGTCATTCCTTTAAACCTTCAATTAAATTCATATTTACAAATATACACTTATAACTGCTATTATCCAATTTACATATGTATTTACAATATTTTCCGATAAGGTTATATTAATAAACATTATTCATACAATTAATTAAAGCCATTTTCATCATAACCGGCGTGTTTTCTAAACCATTTCAACGCGAGTACTGTTAAAATTGCAAAGTCATTAGCTGTTTAATAAGTGGCGTCCTCCCTCCCTCCGGTAATTAAATATGGCGATCTCATTAAGCAGCCGATTAGTTGTTTAATCAGTGGTGTCATCCCTCCCTCCGGTAATTAAATATGGCGATCTGATTAAGCAGCCGATGTTAATATGTAAACAACAACGCTGTAATCCACCGTGCTCAGTTTTCCATTTTTAAAACCGTCCTAAGTTTGTTTATTCCTAGCCATTATGTTTTAAAATACAACTTTATTAAATCAAATTGTTTAATTAAAATAATAATTGATTTAAAAATTACTATATAAAAACGCGCGCACGCACGCACGCACGCACGCACACACGCACACACGCACACACACACACACACACACACACACACACACACACACACACACACAGTTCAGGTAAACTTTTTCTTTCCGATAATTAAAAAACTTTTCGTGTTTACTGTATTTGATTTCTTAATACTTTCATATCCAATATTCTCATTTTTTCACGACCTGTTTAAAAAAAAAAAAAGATGTGATTTTTTTTCTTTAATGTCAACAAAATAAACTAACACATTGTACTGGAAAACTATACAACTGATTGTAGAATCAAATTATTTAATTAAAAAAAATTCATTAAACAAACACACTGTGTTCACTGTATTAGATTTTTTGGTGCTTTTTCATTTTAGGACCACGCTAACTTTGACCCCATCGTTACAGTTAGGGTTAGGGTTTTGTTTTTCCTTTTTAATTAAAAATATTTACATGTATAGGGGGGGAGGATAAAAAAATTGGGGAAGGCGGTCAAAAAAAAAAATTTTTTTTTTTCTTAACTAAAAAATATTTCTATGACTGGTAATATAAAAAAATTGAGGGGGGTACAAAAAAAAATTTTTCTTTCTTTTTAAACTACAAGTCTTTCTATTTATGGGCGAGGGTACAACAAAAATCGGGGTAAGATCGAATTTTTTTCCTTTATTTTCAACTAAAAATAATCTTGGTCATAAACACAGAAAATCAATGTCTAACCACCACCGAAATATGACTGGGGCTCCATTGGCTTACGCGTGAGCCTTCATTTCTGATGCGGCAGCCTAGCAAAAATATGCGACCGGAGGGAGCATATATTTGCTAGTACTTCTAATGCCTTTTTCTCTCTTTGAACATTTTACAAACGAGAACATTTAACTTTTCAAAAACAGACACAAACAATTCTCTCACACTAACATATCTTTCAATCATCTTTAAATTTGTAAATATATAAATATGTTTTGTTTGTTAACCATTTAAAAATAGTCTTCTTCATTCATAAAATACATTTTTATCCATTACTCCACTTAATACTTATTAAATGTTATCGTGAGTCTCGATACTTCCAAAGACGCGACCATTGTCTAGATTGCATTCAGACCAAGATCCGTTTAAACAAGTAGTAAGGTGAATTTAGAAATTCTTAAATGGCGACCCATCATCATCATCCAACAACTGTCAAAAAAATCCTCTTCTCCCTCTGTGTACCTAAAACTAAACGGAGTTTATTTCCTAGAACTACCCGTCTGTGGAACACAATACATATTTGTTGAGCCGTCATCTTAAATCAAATTTACCCCAGTTTCAACCACCACCGTCGTCGTCGTCGTCGTCGTCGTCGTCGTCGTCGTCGTCGTCGTCGTCGTCGTCGTCATCATCATCATCATCATCATCATCATCATCATCATCATCATCATCATCATCATCATCATCATCATCATCATCATCCCAACCATCTTATATATACAGACACACCTTTAATAAATAAAAATAAAATAGTCACTACCTTAATACTTTACTGCAGTTTCACGGCTTACATTTTCTCCCCGTTCGTGGGTAGAGTCTTCCATATGAAAAATTAAGGATCCCACTTAGCATAAGACATAATTAAAATGTAGTTCTCTCAGGAACCGGTACTGTAAACAAATATAAAAGTATTATAATTTCTCTTACTTTCCTTGTGTGCGAAATGGTTTACGAGTAAGATTTCTGACTACTGAACTCGTGGTCGAATTTCGAATTTAATCTTTAACACTCACAATGTCTGGTCACGCTGAGAAGCTGTAATACGCCTAAACAGATGTCTGTTGATGACTAAATGTTTATATATATATATATATATATATATATATATATATATATATATATATATATATATATATATATATATATATATATATATATATATATATGAGGGTGAGCAGAGAATCGATCAACCGGATATACGCACAGTGGATCCTCCTGAATATGATATGTCATCAGAGGTTTCCGGAAAGACGTACATCAAATTTTATAACATCAAGACGCGTAAATGTCCATCAGCACTGAACATTCTGGAGAATTTTGAGCAAGACATGTTTAACATGATAGGAAACTTGAAGTTTAAAAGATGTAAATACTCCAACCCTACAATTAACAAAATAAACCAAGCATTTAGAAAAATAAATAATAACCCTAACCTAATAGTACCTGCAGACAAAACAATGAACTTATATAGCATGAACTTTGAAACATATAATAATTTGATTATGAAGGAACTACTGAAAAACTATAAAATAGCAAATGTAAATGAGCTCAGCGATATCAATTCTACGGCCTTGGAAATATGTTCTAAGATCAATATAGATAACAACATAGAAATATATACTCCTAAATGCCCTAGATTTACATTAAAGGACCATAAAGACGATTTTAATAATAACCCCACCATCAGATTGATCTCTCCATGTATATCGGACATAGGGGCAATTAGTAAAAAAAATATTGGATAGAATCATACCCACCATTAAATCCAAGATAACTCACAATTTATGGACATCGTCAAACGAAGTCATAAATTGGTTTACAAAACTCCCCCAAAGGAGTAATGGGAAGTTTATAATGTTTGACATTGATGCATATTACCCATCAATATCCCCTACACTTCTAGACAAAGCCCTTGATATGGCTAGAATAGAATCGGATATAACTAGACTAGAGATCGATATTATAAAACTAGCTAGAAGAACTTTGATTCTGTATAATAACAAACTATGGACAAGAAAAAATAGAGAGAATAACTTCGACATTACTATGGGTACACCGGACTCTGCACAGGTAACTGATTTGGTAGGCCTTTACATTTTGAAGGAGCTCCATAAAGAAGTACCACTACTTAGGGGCGGCTTATACAGAGATGACGCTCTATTCTTCGTCAACTCTGGCAATAGAAGGTTAGAGAATACTAAGAAGGATATACACAATTTCTTTAAAAATTTGGACCTTAAGGTAACAATAGACTTGAACCATAAGATAGTTAACTTCCTAGACATCTGCTTAGACCTAAACAATAGAACATCTGAACCATATCATAAACCAAACCAAACTCTCTTTTATGTAGATTCTAATTCTAATCACCCGAGACCCATTAAGAAAGCCATAATCCCTAGTATCTCTAAGAGAATATCAAAACTATCATCTAACGAATCACTATTCAATAAAAATAAAGATTACTATAATGAAGCGTTAGCCAGATCTGGATACAATGAGAAAATAAGCTACATAAAGGAAAGCCCGTTGAAGCATAATGTAAATACCGGGACTCATAGAAATACACCTCACATAATATCATATAACATGGCTATGGGGAATCCCAGAAAAATCAATAGGAGAATAAATACTAATAATACGCAGATTACTGCACCTAGTACTAAACTTAACACTAGAGGATCAACAAATCTACCATCCGTAGTAAAAACACTGGGAAGAAAAACAGATGTCGAAATTCACTATGGTTCAACCCCCCTTATAGATTAAATGTCCTTACTAACATACCTAGACAATTTTACCAAATTATCGAGAGAAATTTTCCTAGAGATAGTAGACTAGGCAAACTTATAAATAAGAATACAGTTAAGCTATCTTTTTCAACTTCGATAAACTTCACATCAACTATAGTAAGTTCAAATAACACGAAAATCAAAAAGAATAGTAACTTAGATACCAGCACAGTTCAGAATCAGAATAATAACTTCCAAGGTAACTGTAGAAACATTAGCGAATGTCCTTTAGAGGGGAATTGTTTAACCTCAGATGTATTGTATAAGTGTAACGTTATAGAAGAAAACAGAATTAAAACATACATTGGTTCGACGGAATGTAGTTTTAAGGACAGATATCGAAACCATATACACTCTTTTAAAGAACCTAATACAAATTCAAAAAAGATTCCTACGACTTTAGCTAAGCATGTAAGAGAACTAAATAACAAAAACATACAATACAACCTAAAATGGTCTATACTAGGTAGAGCAGGGAAATATAGACCTAACAAATCTAAGAGATGCAACTTTTGTATACTAGAATCCTACAATATAGTTATGTCTAAAGATAATTTATTAAATAAAAGACAGGAGGTGATTCAGAACTGCCTACATAGAACCGCATACATCCTATCCCGCTACAGACCCATATAAAATACCTGTGCTGGTAACCCTTTCATCAACAAGAGTATGTAAGTAACTAATGTATAGGAACAACATAAGAATTTATTGACAATACAAAAACATAAACCTAATACTAGATAACTGAGTACTAATACATCAATATAAAACATTTAGATATAGAGCACATCACTTATAATCTAAAATAACCGAAGTAATTAAAAGTATATCTGACTTATAATAAAAATAGTAAGAAGGCTAGATAATGAGAACATCAATAAGTAATTGAAATAGTTTTTTTCATCTTGGTTTTTTCGATCTGTATTAATTAAGTGAGAAATGGTAAATAGTAAGTAAGATATCCGATATCCCTTTGGTAGGAGTATAAACTAATAACACTAGTATCATCTAAAATATTATGCGAAATAAATGTTCAATAGATAAATGAAAAAATAAAATAAATAAATAAATAGATAAATAAATAATGTGTGTATATATGTGTATATATATGGTGTATGCATGTGTATGTTTGTTTATTCGGATATGTACATATATATATTGTGTGTATGTATCTATGTGTGCATATATATGTATGTCGGAGGTTTGGATGTTGAGCATAATAGTTCCGATTCACTGATATTGAAACCTTAAGCAATGGAAAGATACAAACATATTATAACTGAACTTCGATGTTAAGTTTCCTTTTATAGGAAACGATTTTGATATCATATTACTTAACACAAATATTTAGAGGCTTGTAATCTGTTGAAATACAATCATTTCTGTAGTGGTTGTTTGTGGAGTTTTTGTAGATACTGATTGTACGTTTTTATTTGCATTCGGATCTCTTATTGTATGTATGCAGGTAGGCATGTTGATAGATAAGTGTAAGAGTACGTACAACCTAATATTAGATATAAAAAAGGATCATCGTAGAAAAATAAACAGGAATGATCTAATTCCTATTTTAGTCACGTTAATTGTTTAGAGTGAATTGGGTTTTTGACATTATTTTTAGCCTATTTGCACTTAATATTTTAGTTTTAGAAGAAAAAGAAATACTTGTTTTTTATCGTACATATTATACAGAAGAAATATTTTGATGTGTGTGTGAGCGTATGTGTAGGTGTATACATGCATATATATATATACTTATGTTGTGTGTGTGTATATATGTGTGGGTGGTATGAATTTATTGATGGATACTAAGAATATTTGTGAATGTATATTAATAAGCATAATGATACTTAAAAGAAGGGAGAAAAACGACTAAATAATAGATGGAAATATTAAAGTAAGACTCTAATTGTTTACATTCGTATATTTGTCTTAGCAATTCACTTGATAGTACGATTTAGAAATAAAACATAGTAAAATTTAATTTTTAAGGTACAGATCCCCGTATAACTACTTTTGAATCCTTAGAACACTTTAAGAAATTAAATAAATAAATAAATATATAATGCCCATTCTATATTTCGAAATCGTAATCTGGCTAAATATGGAGGATATATTTCGCCGTGAATATAACCCCCCGCTTAGTCTCGCATTTTAACTAGTGACTAGCTACTTGAGTGATGAATTCTGGGAAGGTAAGCTTATCTCAATATTGTTAGAAAGGGTTTATTAATAAATACTATATAAATTCCATATAAACACTTATGTAGAAGAAATCTTTTTAATAGTTGATTGAATGAACGGTTTGACACAATGAGACTAGCTCTATAATGATCTGCTTAAATGAGTTTCGCACCATAACGACTTAAATAAACATTCAGGTAACTTTAATAACAAATAAATTATCTTCAAATAAACTGGAACTTTATAAATAAATTATAGTACATATTAAATATTTTAGCAAATATTACCGAATTAAAGTTTTTTTAAACTGATCGCACTAATTCTTTTGGGAGATACTAGGTTTGAACGAAAAAAAAATCAAAATCAAAATGGCGGATTAGTTTGATCGCACACGTGTGAGTGTTTGCTCTAAAAAAAATTTTTTTTTTGGTTTATTTTCATCTTAAAATGAAACTGATGTATGATGTGGGTGTTTTTCAAGACACTCTAATCTAAGAACTCTTTTATTATTTGTGAAATTTTTCTGATGATTTTGTAGTGTTGCAGAGACGATATTGACATACAAATGTTGTTTGGCACAAAACAAATGAAACGGACCGTTAAATATATCTCACAGAAATTTGGAATTTTTGGAAATGTGAAAAAAATAAAATTAAAAGTAATAAAACAAACCATGGTTATTGGAATATAATACAAAACTGTTC
>OY744522.1:110780725-110788225 GCA_963556195.1 Sepiola atlantica
ATATATATATATATATATATATATATATATATATATAAACATTAGAAACAGTCTACGCAGATCAACCAGCGTTTCCTTTCTGCTTTATTATTCGCATAGACTGTTTCTAATGTATATATAATTTTATTTATAAAAGGTCTACTTTGTATTGAGCACTTTTGTAGAAAAATATTGATTTTAAGTTCATATTATTTATATATTTGAACTTGATTAATTAATATAGATATATATTAAATTTCATAAATACTTTCGATGTTTTTCTTCTCTTAACATTATAAATAATAAGAAGCTAAGAGCCAGATAGACGATAGAAAGGGACATGCTGATTAAGTGACGAATGTAAGGGGGATAAAACTGGCTACTGACTGCCAACCCGGTGTACGAGCAAAGTAGAGAAAAGAATGAACATTACTTAAGCTGAAAATAGAATTTTAAAATAGGATTTTAAATAAGATAACAAAAAAAAAACATTTTAGTTAACATTATTACATTTTTGATTTCAATAAATATAGGGTTATAGTAATTAAATAATAATAATTATAATAATAATACTTCAATGTGTCACCATTAAAGATATGTTAAAGCGAGAAACACAACTACACGTGAATTTGTCTCATAATTCTATTAATCGTTGTAGAGTAAATGATTTTATTTTTGTTGATTATTGTTAAAGGTGTTATTATTATATTACTATCACAACTAGTACCTGGTTTAATTATGCATTTACATACAACATTGTCGTGCATGCAGTCATTTGTAAATTGGCAGTTTACCATATCTATGCAATTACATTTGGTGTTAGGTGATGCTTTATTATTTATTTGGGAGGATTTATTGATTTTATCGGCATGTTTACCTACTATATTCTGTTCAAGGTTAGATACTGTTACGTGATATACTATAATTGTGTTATTATTTAATAGTCTATTTTATTTATGTGACGATTTAAATTTATCTTCAATGATTTTGTAAAACTATCTAGAGATGTTGGTTTGTACACTTTGCGATAGTAGTGTGTTAAACCAAATTATCCATCGTCTAATATCATTCTTCCGTTCATCACCTATAATATAATGTTATACTTTCATGCTGGTTGAGATATTTTGCTTATTATTTAATTATAGATATTTATATTAAGTTTTATTTCTAACATTATTATTATTACTAGCAAATATATGCTCCCTCTGGTCGCATATTTTTGCTAGGCTGCCACGTCAGAAATGAACGGTCACCCGTAAACCGATAGAGCCCCAGTCATATTTCTTGGGTGGTTAGACATTGATTTTCTTTGTTTCCGTCCAAAAAAATTTTTAGTTAAAAATAAAGAAAAAAAAAATTTCGACCCCACCCCAATTTTTTTACCCTCCCCCGATAAATAGAAATATTTTTAGTTAAAAAAATTATTTTTTTGCCCCCCCCCGCCAATTTTTTTTGTTTACCCTCCCCATACATAGAAATATTTTTAGTTAAAGAAAGAAAAAAAAATTTTTTTTGACCCCCTAATTATATTTTTAACTCTCCCCATACATATTAATATTTTCAGTTGAAAAAAAAAAATTTTTTTTTACCCCCCCCCAATTTTCTTTTACCCTTCCCCATACATAAGAATATTTTTAGTTAAAAAAAAAAAATTTGACGTCTGCCCTAAAACATTTTTTTACTCTCCCCCATACATAGTTAAGAACAGAAAAAAATTGAGGAAGCGATCGGTCATATCAAAGAACTCATGTTTAAATATGCTATTGAAGGCGCCTACGTCATATCAAAGAACCAGTTTTGTTATTCTTCCAAAATGGTTACCCATTTAGTAATGGCCGAGATATTTGTTGCTTAACTTCAATTTACAACAAAACACCTAGTCTTAACAACGTAATGAAATTAAAATATGATAATGTGAAAAAATCCTCTCACAATGACGTCACTACCGGAAGGATGAGTCAGAAATTGATTCTTCCAAAATAGTCACCCATTTAGTAATGGCCGGGATATGTATTGCTTAACTTTAATTTACAGCAAAACACCTTGTCTTAACAGCGTAATGAAAATAAAGAATGATAATGTGAACAAATCCTCTCACAATGACGTCACTTCCGGAAGGACCGGAATGATGAGTCAGCAATTTATTTTTCCAAAATGGTCACCCATTTAGTAATGGCCGGGATATGTATTGCTTAACTTTAATTTACAGAAAAACACCTTGTCTTAACAGCGTAATGAAAATAAAGAATGATAATGTGAACAAATCCTCTCACAATGACGTCACTTCCGGAAGGACCGGAATGATGAGTCAGCAATTTATTTTTCCAAAATGGTCACCCATTTAGTAATGGCCGGGATATACTTTGCTTAACTTCAATTTACAACAAAACACCTTGTCTTAACAACGTAATGAAAATAAAGAATGATAATGTGAAAAAATTCCTCTCACAATGACGTCACTTTCGGAAGGACCGGAAGGATGAGTCAGCAATTTATTTTTCCAAAATGGTCACCCATTAACTAATGGCTGGGATATGCCTTGCTTAACTTCAATTTACAACAAAACACCTTGTCTTAACAACGTAATGAAAATAAAGAATGATAATCTGAAACAACAGAACAGATACTACACTACCTCCACACCTCTCAAAAAAGGAGAAGGAAATGCCTGGGAGGATGTTATCATGAAAGTAGAACATATACTACACTACCTCCACACCTCTCAAAAAAGGAGAAGAAAATGTCTGGGAGGATGGTATCATGACAACAGAACATATACTACACTACACTATGCCCCTGAATTGATCATTGAAAGATAGTACATTAGTCTGAAATAGTATATACTATACTATTTCATAATAAGTACAATAGTCTTAAATAGTATAGTTTTGACTTCAGACAGACAGACAGACAGACAGACAGACAGACATTATTAATAGATTGTTATTATTAAAGCAGTTGGTGCTATTTTAGAACTTAATTTTGTCAGTGTAGCCTGAATTTCTAAATGCACTGTTGTAGAAGTCTGAAGTCTTGTTGAATATCTGTCTGATATTGATATTCTATCTGAAATGTTGAGGGATGATGGAGTTGATTATTGATCTTGGGTGGTTAGAGTTTTTATACACATAGTATAAAGTTTTATAGGGTTTGTGGAAGGATGCAAAAGTATTTTTATTAAGGTTAAGAGTTACATCTAAAAAGTTTGCTACATTTCGGTTTATGTCTATTTTTAGTGCAAATTGCTTTAATAGTTCATGCAATTCTATCATGTTGTTTTTATATAGCCTATTTGAGTTTCTTATGATAAATAACGTATGATCCCTGTAGAGGCCTCCCTCAACTGACGGCCATTGTCTCTATGTCTCATTCAATAAGAATAGTCAGTCCGTAACCCAGCAGAGTCCGTCGAAGTCAGTAGGATGTTGAAGTGGTCAGGTGTGTTTCTACTCGTCACACATATGTTATCGAACTGGATGATGGACTTTCTTGCTAGGAGTATAAAGTCGATCTCAGTAAGGATGATAACTGTTGGCAAAAATCAGGGCCTTATTTAGGAGAATAGGTGACATTGGTTGCTAGTATTTCATAAATTGTTTTAGTTCATTAACAACCATTAATGTGAATATATATATATATATATATATATATATATATATATATATATATATATATATATATATATATATATATATATATAAACTCATTTACTTTGGAAGCAAGCGTAATCTTAGTGTGAAAATACTCACCATATCGAGAAACATTGAATACATGTGATACAGCAAAACATCTGTCTGTGGATGACTCTCTCTCTCACCCTCTCTCTCACTCTCTCTCTTTCTCTTTCTCTTTATATATATATATATATATATATATATATATATATATATATATATATATATATATATAAAGTATTAAAAGTTACATTTTAAACATGTACCTTTAGAGTAACTCTAAGATAGACGAATAAATGCAGATATTAGAAACAAGTTTTATATCAATAGATCCATTAACGACGGTTTTCGTAAAAAAAAAATGAGGTGGTTTGGACATATTGCCCGGCTTCCAAACTTAAGCTATATAAAGATTTAATTCAAGAGGGATCAAGAAGACGATCACCAAATAGATACGCCGACCAATTAAAGGTTGATATTGATTTGCTGTTTACGACAGCTGAAAGATTGGCAAAAGATCGTGATAAGTGGCGGAAGTTTGTTCTCAAGCATGTGCCGAAGCTTTTTAGGGTATGTACATAAATTAATATGTCAAGTCAAGTATTGATTTATAACCTTTGACTTGGATTAAAACATACGTAAAACACGTCTATAAAAATGAAACCGTTATTTCGTTTACCAGAGTACTCCACCTAAATTAAGGAGCATATATATATATATATATATATATATATATATATATATATATATATATATATATATATATATATATATATATATATATATATTAGATTTGAGGTTAACCAATTTATCACATTCATTTAAATACATTCCAAGAATTCAACATAAACAAAAGTTTCGTGTACGATCGTTTCTGAGACGATATAGTTTTTCATCAGCACAGGGTATAGATAGCAAGTTCGACATTAAAACATAGCATCAAGATTAGAGTGGAGTACACTCTCAGTTATCTAGCAATTCGATAGGTTTGAGGGAGGGTTGAGGTATGATAATTACAATCCACTTCAAATAGCATACGAACCAATGAAATCGAACATACAAAGGGACACAATAGGGGGATTAAAAACTGCCTACTGTCTACTGTTTACAGGTATGGAAAAAACATACACCAAAAAAAAAAAATTTTTTTTACAATTAAATTTTTTTTCTAAAGAGAAATATGCAAAACTATAAGAATTTTTTTTAGTGATTAATAGATAAATTTCCTATTAATTAAATTGAAGAGATATTCTTTTAATACAACGATTTTAAGAAACATCCTAATAAAAATAAAACAATGAAAAACAGTAATATAATTTGCATTTTAACAATAACACTAAGTCGAAGTAAGTTTACTGATAATCATAAAATAATATACTTTAATAATAATAATAATAATAATAATAATAATAATAATAATAATAATAATAATAATAATAATAATAATAATAATAATAACTAGCGGGACCCGTGTAAATTACACGAAATTATGTTTTCAATACTAATTTACTTGTTCCTAACCTATACATGTTTGAATAAAATATGATGAGATTTGACTTGTATATTTATTTAAAAAAATGAACAATACATTAAACAATTTACAAAACTTCTTTATATACAATATTTCTAGTGAAGGTAGTTTCTCTTCTCTGGCCATGAGTAGAATTATTCTAAGGACAAATTTTCACTCTTACACTGTTCATAGATCTTGCTCTTGAGAAGGCTACATAAAGTTGTCCATGAGTAAAGCAAGGTTGTTGTAGGTAGATCCCAACCTTATCGAAAGTCTGTCCTTGAGCTTTATTAATGATCATTCATTAGTAGCATTCAAAGATTCGGAAGGTCGTTGCTTTTGATGTAAGCGTGACACATAAAATAACACACACACTATCGTATTAATATGTATCTTCCCGGTCGTCCCCTCCCTACACCCCCTTCGATGTATAAAAGAGATGTAGAGGTTGGTTGTGATCGAACTACAAACCAGTCGGGCCGACGTCAAAATCCTACGTCGCTAACCGTTGCGCCAAAGGGAAATACTTGAGTATTAACGAAAAGTAGGTGACTTGAATGCTTTTCCAAATCTAGGTGCGGCACGCATGCGCAGAGCTTTTGATGTAAGCGTGACACATGAACACACACGCTATCGTATTAATATATAGATAATAATAATAATAATAATAATAATAATAATAATAATAATAATAATAATAATAATAATAATAATAATAATAATAATAATGCGTGTGTACAGGGTGTTCAGATAAATTTGATATTTTCATAAGCATTTCATTTCAGAATCATTTGAAGCATGTAATAGCGGTAAAGTGCAATAGATATTGTATAGTATTAGTGAGATTGAGAACTGGAGACCATGGTCGACTAGAAAGAATCAGAATATTGGAAGCCAGTGATCTGCATTATGATTTAAAAATTCGGAAATCCTAGTACTAAGTGTTCGTTAAATACTTTGAATGCCGTGAGCACGGCGACGGACATATAGAAGCAGCGGCTAGCAGAAAGGATCATAACAAGCGTCCTTACTGCGTCCACACAGGCAAGGCAATGCGGACCTCGGCGAGATAGGCGTCGGTTCGGCGACTATGAAGAAATCTTTCAACCAAGAACCTTCGCGACGTATCATACAAGCTTCGTAAGGCCAAGTACTCACAACCAAGGCACAAGAGAAGCAGCTTGCGAAAACTAACAAACCCCTGAATAAGTTCAAACACCCAGTCGAGCCGGGGATGTGCTGGTTCTTTCTAAGACCAGTTATACAATGCACAAAACAACAGGTGGCTAGCCTACTGTCCGCAGGAAATGACGCGTGTGCTGAAGACAAAGTTACCGCAGACTGTGCGGACATTTGAGTGTATTTCCACTGAAATAAAAGGGAATTAGACTCAGTTCAAATGGCTATAGTGGGTTGTCTGTCCACTGTTGTCAAGCACTGTGTGGAGAGGCCGGAAAAGTGCCTTGTGTAGGGCAAGTACTCAAAGTTTGGACGTATCTAACTCTTATATTGGTAGAGGATTACATCTTCAATCAGGTACTTTCTAGAACGGTAGAATTATCGTGCCATTTTTCTAGCGACCTTAGCAACAGACTAGTTATAGGTCTTCAATTCTAGAGTTGGAGTGAAAGTCAGCCCTCAGAACTCATCAAAATAATGGCTTATTTAAGAAAAGAGCCATTCATTTCTACTGGGGCAAAACTGCGTAGACATCAACAAATGATATTGGGATATGATTGGGCAGATGATTAATGCAGATCAGGGAGCGTATTGGCGCAAGAATGTATCCTTGAAGCACACGAGCATTGATTCTATGTAATTTTGATCTCTGCCCACGAACAACTACTTTTATAAACAAATCAGAAAGGAGAGAATCGATGGTTGCAATAGTATCCTATGCGATATTACAATTAGCACATCAGCAGTGGACCTTGCAGGATGAAGTCCTCTACTTTACAATAAAGAGTAATGTATACCCCGCCAAACAAAAGTCTCCCCGACGAATAAGGGAATAGGGAAACGCCAATCTATTTCCATAATGAGACGTTTTCTTTCTTTTTTCCCTTCTGGTTTCTATAATTATTTATACATTTATTTCTTTTCGGTTTTTCTTTTTAAAAACTTTCCAGTTTCACACCTTTTCCTTCTTTCTTATTTCGTTTTTAAAACCTTTTTTGAAATGGTAAACGAGCGACGATTGTTCTCTTTCACATTTCTTTTTCATTTTTAACCATTTCACTTCCACGTCTTTGATGTTAAAAGGTCCGTATTTTTTACAATGTCTAACTGCACCCTACATCTCAATAATCAAAGGAAGAAAATAAAAAATAAAGT
>OY744522.1:110790725-110795725 GCA_963556195.1 Sepiola atlantica
TTAAGACCACTGACCTTACCGCCGGATAGGTGCAAGTCTTACTAATGTAGCAAAGAAGACTTCGAATTCAGAATATATTTCTTCTTGTTTCGGAATAGTAAGAGGAATGCAGAAGTCCAAACCATGTGGGAGGATATTAAGTTCAAGTACAGACAAATTAGAGGAAGAAATATTAAGGACGTTTTGACTAATATCAGAGTTCGCCGAACAACCAAATAAAAACCCCCTAAATGTTGCAGTTTATTCTGTTTATTCTGATTTTTTTAACGTTAATCTCGAAATGCTACGTTCATGAATTAAAGCTATGTATGGTATACACTTTATTTTGTCAAAGAACGACAAACTGTCTACGGATCTACTCCATAACTCATGATATTTTTTACTGAGTCGTGCAAGGTCGCAAGAAAGTTTAGACAAAAAATTGGAGATCATAGCATCTTCAATTTTTTTTCTAGGATGTAAATTTGCTCTTTAAATGTAAACGAATAAAAATGGATTAAGGTCTTGTTGACCTGAGCTGTTTTTATTTTAGTTTTAATCTGTAGTAAGGAATTTAATCTACTGATTAATTCGGGTGTGTACCTGGTCTTAAAGTATTTGAATATTTTCTTTGTGGTACAAAACTTAATTATTGCTATATGCAGACCATATTTATTTGTTAACATGATGAATATTAATGTTTGTATAAAAATATTAATATAAATAAATAGCTGTATTTACTATTGAGCACTATTATATAAATCCAGTAGAAATTCTCTGGATTTTTTACTTGGTGGATGCACACTACGTGGTTTATATAATAATGTTCAATAGTAAATGCAGCTATTTATATTAATAATGTTTATACAAACATGTACGAAGACGACACTGTCATGGCGATGTTTCGATCGGCAGCCAGTAAAACCACGATTTCAACGGACCAAGAAAACAAGACGGTCCTTCCGTTGCTTATACTGAAATAATAATAATAATAATAATAATAATAATAATAATATATATATATATATATATATATATATATATATATATATACAAAATGATCACGTTGCCACACAGGTTCTCGTTAGATCACCGCAGTTGAGTGGTGTTGAGCCTTGCTAGTACCAGATGAGTAACTATTTGAAAGGGCAGCTAAAGTTCTTCTTGACAAAATATCCAGCTTTGAAAATGCTATTAGCAGGTAATTCACTATAACCTGCTGATTCACACACGTGTTGACATAAAGGAACAACCACCTCCTGGGCGGAAGTTTTGTTGTTCGCGGTTATGTGGCGATGTTTTTCGAATAAATCATGGTCAAGTTAGTCTTATTGTTAGATTTATATATATATATATATATATATTAGTAAGTTTAAATAGAGGAAATACAAATATGCATGAAAACAAATTCGTTACAATACTGACGCAGAAACATGTGTAAAGCAAGAACTCGCATTACTACAACAACGGCAAATAACGTTTCTTTTTTTTTTTTTTTATCGTTTTCGTATTTAAAACCAAACCAAATTTCCATGAACAGAGTTTATTTCTAAGAACAACTTACCACGGGATTGCTTCTTTACAGACTTAAACATCCAATGTCAACAAGTAGTCGTCAAGATGTCCTTTTCAGTAAATAAATTTCGTATATCTCATTCATCGTTGTCAATCTTCTCATAGTATTGTTCATCATCCAACTGAAAATCTCGAGTGGCTTTTGACCTTGGTAAGTGCTGAATCATCTTCATTGTCTTCGAGTGGCTTTTGGTCTTGGTAAGTGCTGAATCATCTTCATTGTCTTCGAGTGGCTTTTGGTCTTGGTAAGTGCTGAATCATCTTCATTGTCTTCGAGTGGCTTTTGGCGGATCAAAATATCGCAGTTCATGAAACCTTTAAATATGTGTTTCTGTGTCACTATTTTAACAAGTTTGTGGATGTAGGTTTTATCTTTTATTCTTCTCAAGTACTTCTGATTGAATGATTAAGTCATCTCCAGGCGGGGATTAGTCTTGGTGTGTTCATAACTGCTTAGTTTGTCGAACGGTGCGGTAATATATGGCTTTTTTTATGAACGTATGGGCGAAGAGATGCGAAAAATTAAAGATTAAAAATTACTTTATTTCATTTTTTGATAGCTAAGGATTTGTTAAATTCAATGACTGAGCTAGATACTTTAAACTACTGTGGCTAGTCATGTAATTGACATTGTTGATTGAAGGATATCTAGTTTTTATATACAGTGCTTTAAGTATTTTTAGTTTATATATATATATATATATGAAAAATTATTATGTATATATATTTATTTGTACCTCCTAGAAAACTCCCTAGATGGGCACTGTAAGTGTAGTATTAATACAGCTGCCGTCACTAGCTATAAATGCATCGCTCTTTTCATTAAGTAGAACGCTCTCATGACGTCAAGCCGCCGAATAAGTGTAAAAACTATCACTATTTATCTAGCTATTTAGCGGTAGCAGTGTGGATCTAGATGTTGGGATTTGAGTTGTAATGAACTCGGAGACCGGGGTTTCGAATCACGCGACTAGTAGTGAATAGTTATATCTCTATGCTGATGAGTCCCAATTAAAGTACGAAACGTATACGTACATAGATAATAAACAAAACAAATATTTTTATTTATTTATATATATATATATATATTTATATATATATCAGTCTTCCGCCCTTTATACTAAAAATGATCAAAAATAAATCAAATTGAATATATATATATATATATATATATATATATATATATATATAACTTCATTCATTTCGTATCATTTTTAGTATAAAAAGCGGAAAAATGCTTGAAATATTAAAAATAAAATTATAGTAACTCTTTAAACTTTATATGTTTTAATGTTTTTCATTAGGTTATTGTTTATTTGTCAAATGTGAAGAAATTCATTATCTTTAGCCAAGAAACATATTATATATATATATATAGGGTGAGGCAGAGAGGGTGGACGTTTTATAAAATATCACAAAATCGTTATTTTTTATTAAATACAAATGTATTCACAGATTTGAGTTCATGAAGTCTTAGCATTTTTAATTCACTTTTCAGTTGAAGCAATAGAGCCATGGACGATAAAACACCGCGTTTTTGCATACGACAGTTTCGTCAAGAATAACGAGTGATAGCACGGCAGTTCAACGTGAGTTTCGTCGCCATTTCAATATCCACTGAAACCAAGCTGTTCCCACTAGCAACACTATCCTACGTTGGGTTAACGCACTTCGTACACGAGGTACACTGATGAACAAAAGACCACCAGGGGCTAGACGATTAGTACGTACCCCTGAAAATGTGGAACACGTTAAACAAGCCGTGCTGCGCAGTCCGAATCGTTCTGCTCAGAAACATTCTTCTGAACTAGGTCTGAGTAACTGTTCGGTAAGGCGTGTTTTGCATTTAGAACTGCAATTCAATCCTTACAAATTGGCCGTTGGGCAAGAGCTGAGACCTGGAGATTACGAACAGCGAGTGACGTTCACACATGAGATGCAGGCTATTTTTTTAGCAAAATGACAACCTCATATTGTGCAAGAGTGATGAAGCTCACTTTCATATCTATGGCATGGTGAATCAACAGAACTGCCGTTACTGGGCTTCTGAAAATCGAAAGCAATTGCACAGAAAGACCACTGAACAGCTCCAACGTGACGGTTTGGTACGCTATAGACAAAACTGGCGTCATTGGTCCTTACTTTTTCGCAGAGGATAATGGGAATGCTGTTACCGTGAACTTGGATCGCTATATCGAAATGATAAACAACTTCTTTTTACCTGAGTTACTACGAAAACGTATTCCCATTCGACGTGTGTGGTTTCAACAAGATGGGGCGACAGCTCAGACAGCTACACATCAATGGACGTTATTCGCCCTCTCTTCGTTGGTCGTCTCATTTCCAGGTTTGGCGACATTCATTGGCCTCCTCGATCTCCTGACTTATCCATGTGCACTTTTTTTCATGGGGTCACCTCAAGGCACGTGCATAAGCCCCGTACATTGGAAGAACTTAAAGAAGCTATTCGCGAGGAAGTCACCCAAATTGACAGAGCGATGATTGAAACAGTTTATGAAAACTTCCAAGAACGCCTTCAAAAATGTATCACTGATAACGGACGCCACATGAGTGATGTTGTTTTCACACTTGATTTTATAAAATGCTATTTCGATACGAACTCAAATCTGTGAATAAATTTATTTTCAATTAAAAATAAACGATTTTGTGATTATTTAAAAACGTCCGCCCTCTCTGCCCCACCATGTATATATATATATATATATATATATATATATATATATATATATATATATATATATATATATATATATATGTGTGTGTGTGTGTGTGTGAGAGAAAGAGAGAGAGAAATTCCCCTCACAAATAACACCGATATGATTGAGAAAAATAAATCTTACATAGCTCTCCTTCATAATCCCATATCTATTTCCTTAACAATTTTTTTAAATCTGACATAAAGATAGTAATATCAATATCTAAAACAATAAAGGATGTACTCAACACGAAACCCGTCCCCAACTACCTCCTAAGAACACCTCTTTCGTAGCCGGCATTTACAAAATAAAAGGTTCCACATGTCCGATGTTTTATATTGGTGAAACGACCGGAAATATAAAATTCCGCATTTACAACTACAAACAGGACCTCAAACACAACAATTCCATTAACGCACTAGTCATACAGAAAACTACTTTTATCCACAATTTTGATTTAAAAAACTGCACCCTCCTCAAAACCGAACACTGTTTCCCACGTCGCAAATGCAGCGAAAGCGCTATAATACTTCTCTTATCATCATCTAGCATAAACCTCAGACTCGGATCTTATTCTTTAAGCTAACACCTGGAAAGGATACAATTGGGTGTAAAATGTTAGAAAAGTGTTATTAGCTCCTGTAACACAGACAGAAAGGTATTCTCTTCGATTATATATATATATATATATATATATATATATATAGATTTATATATATATATATATAT
>OY744522.1:110800725-110965725 GCA_963556195.1 Sepiola atlantica
TTACATCATCCAGCAGTGGGAGGGAGGTGAATACTTACTCAATGACCTTTTGGATAGGAGCAGGGTGTAGTATCTGTTCTGATATTACACTTCACTATTTCTCTGCTCGGTCAGTAGAAAGAAAACCTTCTAGTTACAAAACTATAACAATTTGTATTTTTGTCCTAATCTAGAGTGAATTTTCTCCACATTCAAAACCAAGCCTGTGTCTAACTCTTCCCTCGTAAAAATACATTATTATGCTTCTAAAAAGTCATTTTTGCATATTTATAAACCTGTCCTCAAGTACGATATGCACCATGTATGTAATTTTACGTGTATCGCGCGTTCCACATCTCAGCAATCTTATTTTTAACTGACCACGTGGGCTATTCACATGGTTTGCCAATGTTGATGCGATTCGATTTATGATCATTTAAAGAATCAATGTCTCTCTGAATAATAATGTTCAAGTTGTCCAGTCTATGACAAATTCAGTATTCTTTGTTACATATCGATCGAAAAAAGAAAACATAATTTTGTGCGAACTTATCATTTAATCGTAACTGTCAGGATCAAGAGATAACAGAAAATGTTCAGATCAAGTCGCCACTTGACACTTATCAAAAGCGCACACCTAAGAGTGAGAGGGGGGTTGTCGACTCATCGCCAACCCCACACACACTCTCTCTCACTCTTTCTCACACACTGTTTATTTCGGATTCTATTTCTCCCCCCCCTCTCTCTCTATCTCTCTATCTCTCTATCTATCTTATTCTTTTTCATTGCTCAATATATGACAGGTAAAGGACACCACTTGCGGTGATCCCGTTGTAAAAAAAAAAAAAAAAAAAATGGCGCCACGTTATCCGAAATCAGAATGTCGGTTAAACACGTGGTTTGGCTTATATTTTTTATTAACTCGCCGTATCTACTCGGCATTGCCCGGGAGTCTTTTTACTTGTGTTTTTGTTTCGATTTTGTTTTTTACAAAATTATTGTTATATTCTCAAATAAGATTTTGAAAGTTAAATGATTACGCTATCGTTTATTCATTGAATTATTAATTAAACCAAATTATTATGAAACTATAAGTAATTTTTGTCAAGTTAATGTTGTTTTAATCTCTGTTTATAAAATAATTAGATGTAAATAGCTTGGAACACATTCAATCTTTTAATATATGAGAATTTGCTAAGAATTTTAAAACCAGAAATCACTTTTTATTCGACATTTTAAACGCTTACAAATTTCATTCAAATTAAGAAGGGTTACGAAGTAATTCACTGTTTTGTTCAACTTTTCACAAAAGATTAAGATGACTGATATGCTTATAACGAAACCGAAATGCATTCTGGTGGATCTAATTTAATTACTTTTTAAAATAGGATTTAAAAAATGTTGCTTTGTTTCACACTATTACATTTTTGATTTATTTCAATAAAGATTTGATTAATAGCAAATGAAACAAATAATAATTCAATGTATAATTATCAAAGTTACGTTGGCGCGAGAAAGACACACACACTTGAATTTGTCTCATATTTTTTACTAATATAGGGATTTATGTGTTCATGCCATATTAGAAAAATACACTGCGAATCGAAAAAAATATTAATAACTTAACAAGCTGTACCTACCCAGCGTTGCCCGGGATCCAGTGAAGTCATTTTAGTCTATAATTTGTATTTGTTTGCACAATTGTAAACTCAAGCTAAATAACTATTTTTATATTCTTTAAGTTAAATGAGTTATTCCCCTTGCTGATTATTATTTATAGTTTACTATTAAAAAATATTTCACATTACCAGTCGCCCGGGCCAGACTTAGTATTTAAAAAAAAAAAAATTGAAGCGAGGTACGTTATTATGCTGCAAATGAAAAGGTACAGCAATAACAAATGAAAATCATTTAGTCAGAAGCACAGTTTGATTTGTTAGGTTAACTGCTATTTGGGTCTGACTTTGAAAATCCGACAAGATACTTTTATATGTTAGATACATTTGATGGCTATCCTCCTCAAATTTGGCACGATGTATATCTTTCTATATATATATATATTGTATATGTTTATATATTTGTATCTACAAGATCATTATGAATTCTAGAGCACAGCTTCTAGGCATAATGGGTCCAAATGGGGACCATACTTAGTTTAATTTAGTTTTATGAAAAATAAGTAAAAGATGGTTGAAGTCCTCGTAAAATTCAGATACCTCTGATTTTGTGAAATTTTAACAATGGATATTAGACAACAATTAATAAATATTCACCAAATTTCGGTTTCTTTGCAGTATTATCAAGTGTTTTAACGAGCATAATATTGCCACAACCATCCCATTTGGAAAATTCAAATACATCAAAGTTGCATTGAATTTGATCCATAATCATTAAACACCAATTAAGCAAGATTCCCTGAATTCCTATTTCTTATCAAGACTCATTAAGCTTAAGTTTTAAATATCTAAAATCAAAATCATATAATGGATTTTGATCAATATTGAAATAAGGATTCTTGACATAAGGTGTAGTATAATTATTTTAACTGTCCTGTTCAGGGAGTTAGTTTTAACCCTTTCCTGAGACGTGTATTCTAGTATATATAGGGCACTGTAAGTGTAGTATTAACACAGCATGACGTTGCTAGCTATGTGTGCATCGTTTCTTTCATTAAGTAGAACGCTCTTATGACATCAAGCCGCCAGATAAAGTGTTACAATTATCACTGTTTATTCGCTATTCAGAATTGGCCGAGTGGTTCTGGGCATTTGGATTTGAATTGCAAAATACTCGGAATCCGGGATTTCGAATCGCATGACCAGTAGTAGAAAGGTCATATTTCTATGCTGATGAGTCCCGATTATAACAGGACGAAACGTATACGTACATAGATAATAAACAAAACAAATATTATATATATATATATATATATATATATATATATATATATATATATATAGATAATAGATAGATAGATAGATAGATAGATAGATAGAGAGAGAGAGAGATGTCGTATGAAAATAAATCTATTAGAAGTAAGCTACACAAAGGTGTCCATGTTTATCCACACAGGGAATCACCAAGCTAAATGCGTGGACTTTTGTTAGCGATTGTCTTTATATGCCTAATCAGTTTTTGTTTTAGCTAACTAATAAGTCAGATTCGTTATTATTTCTCTATCACAGGTTAATGTGGTCGACCTTTAGTTGAAACACTTTTCTTTTGTCTGGGTGTTGGCGCACCTGGTTTTTTGAGTGTGTCAAATGAACAGGTGATCTTATTTTAACACGTGCTGGATTGAAATAATTTATTTTCTAGTCATTTTGTGATTCGTTGCTACTATATATATTAATTTAGTTTAGTTTTTTTTAAATTATTCTATTTTATTTATGTATTTGTTATGTATATAGGTATCTTAAAGTGAAGTTTATTCTATCTTTACAGTTGGTTGCTATTTCGCTTCTACAGTTTACAAGTTTTTGGGATCTTTAAAATGTCAAATTTATAACTTTTAATTCAAACATAATCTACACAGTTTTTCTAAATGTTTATATGTACTTGTCCACTGTGATATTTTCCACTCGATTATTGGCAAGCGTCCGTTTTCTTTAAGCTCCAGGTAATTGTTCCCTAGTTATGTTTTAATCGATGTTTTTGTTGTTGAACGTGCTTTTATGGGTATTATATTACGTTGGGTCAAGTAGAGGGAAGGGGCTCGGAAGACGTCCTCGATATCTGGTCACAAAATCTGCTCTGACCTTTTCTGATTCTCAAACTAGAATCTATCCAATTGTTCGTTTTCGTACATACCTTACCCAACACACAACTAATTTTTGTTTATTTTTCAACTCAACCCACAACTCACAATATTGCCGTGCGGATAGAAGCTCGTCCGGGTTTCTATACACAACGACTGCTAAACAATACTTAGTTACTTAACTCTACTACTACTAAAACAAGTTGTATACTTTTTTCCGCCACGTGATTGAGTACAGAACCTCGGTCCACAGGGCGGTTGTTCCGTTGCGTCAACATGTGAATTAGCATGTTATACCGAAATACTTGCTAAAGTCATGTTCAAGGCTGTATATTTTTTGCAGCGATGTTTAGTCGTCCTCCCACATACACGGTTATTATTTCCAAATGGTCACCAATCTGGTACTGACCAGGCTCAACGTTGTTTAATTTCGGTGCTCTAACGAGAACCGGTGTATCACTGTGACTATGCTGTATAACTTAACTCAGATTATTTCGTATATGTCCTCTCTTCTAGCACGTGATCCTGCTAAACCAACCAGGACCTTTTCTATCCCCAAGCATCCCCACCATTGAACATTGGCATTTAGCTGGTAATCACGTGACAACAAGCTGCAGCAAGTGTGAGCTGCTTATAGATCCAAATGTAACTGTAGCAGTTATATTATTACGACCTATTTTTTTTTTCGCTAGCTTGTACTCAATGACTGAGTGATTGTTACGTTGTTCGGTAAAAACACACTTTTGCGTGGGATGGCACTTCTGCTTAAACCTATTCCCGTACTTTCTGAACAGTCAGTTTTTGAGAGTCAAGTTGAGAAGACGTCATAGTTATTTTCTCGCCAATCCACATAAAAGACAGGACATCAATTTTCTTTTTTTGCTTCATAAGCATTAACAGATTGATTTTCTTTGTAGCTTCATTGTTCCTGTCGAGGAATAATCTTCTGGCCTAAACTTTGTGCTTAAAACAATTGGCCGGACTTATCTCGTTTCAAATATTTAAAAGAGGGGCCATTTTCCAATGCTAATTATTATCTGCTGTCAGAGACGACGACAGTATGACAGATAACATAGAAAACGACAGTGACTACTCGACGCCCATTTCAGGTCACAGCAGGACGCTAGTCTGATACCTTATCGCCCACCCCACCATGCATCTTGTAAACTCTAGCTCAATTTACCAACATCTACAAAAATATAACTGCCCTCCCTCTGATTTAAGTCAAATTCTCGTTAATAACACTAAAATAATACATTCCGAAACCAATTTAAAAAAAATTAAAAATACTGGAAGCGATGTACATAAAAAACACAACAACCTAAAATAAATAACATCACGTATGAAACAAGTGACTGCATTTTAAAATGCTTAACGTAATGTTATTTTATTCTGTGATGCCACTCCAGCGTCACTGAATTTAATTCGTCAATAACTTTCCTGGAACAATGCGAAAAACGTTCTCTGTGCGTTTCTCCGCTATCTTAAAAAAATCCTTTCTTTCTCCAGCTTTTTTTGTTCCTTTGAAATTAAACAGACGAATTCTGTTATTTTTAACAATGTTTACATAAACTTATGAACGAATTATTATGAAGTTTGGAATATATATATACAGGGTGTTCATAAGTCACTTCACTTAGCTATTGAAAATGATTACCATATGAAGCACAAATATACTAGAACTTTTGATAATTATTATCTTACTCTCTAATTAATTCTATTTGTTATTTTAAATTTGTTCGTTTATGTATTTGTTTCTATATATATTTATTCCATAATCAATCAAACATGCTACAAAGAGTCGTAAATTCCTTGCAAAAAAGAATGGAGCTATGCATGCAGAACGGAGGTGAACATTTTGAAAATTTGCTGTAATTTTAAACTCCCATAAATGAATTTGTTGAATAAACTTTCTGTTTTGTATTACCGTATTTTTTAACTTTCGAATTTCAAAAATAAATAGCTGAGTTACTTATGAATCACCCTATATATATATATATATATATATATATATATATATATATATATATATATATATATATATATATGTGTGTGTGTGTGTGTGTATTTAGGCAGCATTTTCTCATTTATGCAAATATTGTTAAAAATAACAGAATTCGTCAGTTTAATTATACGTTAATTTTTCAATTTTTCTGATGGTCTTTTTTGTATTAAAACAAAAAAAATAAATGTTCCATAGGTTTCACGAACGAGGATGATTCGACGAAGAATCGAGAACTTATAAAAAGTGCTAAATAACAAGTAGAGCTGTTCTTTAGTATACATTTTTATTTGTACAAACATTATTGGTTATATATGCGCATACATGTTTCGGTTGTACTCTTCACAAAGAGTCAACCTCTTCAACCCAAAACAAAGAATTGAAATGAGATCCGAAACCTTTCTTCTTTTAGTATATTTTCTATGTTGGGATGTGCTTATAATTCCACGGTCAAGCTTAGTATCAAATTTCTACATACATGTTAATATTTATGATACATAAACATGTATGTAGGAAAATTACGGCTTTATGTGTTGAATCCGACTAGCAACTAAGATACTCAGAGGTGAGAAAAGATAAAAGTAAAGGAAAAAAGATACGAAATGGTCATAAACGCGAGTCAAGCTAAACAATAATGAAAAAAATAGAAAAATAGAAACAAATTAAAAATGTCAACGAGTAAAAAACGAAATTTGATACTAAGCTTGGCCGTAGAATTATAAACACATCCCAACCTAGAAAATATACTAATAGAAGGAAGATTTCTGATCTGATTTTAATTTCTTGTTTTGGTCTGAAGAGGTTGACTCTTTATGAAAAGTACAACCGAACATGTATGCACATATGCAACCAACAATGTCTGTATAAATAAAAAATTATACTATATATATATATATATATATATATATATATATATATATAAATATATATATATATATATATATAAGCGCTCCTGTGTATATTTCTTTGTGAAAATAACATGTTTTCTTGACATATAACTTGTATTTTTCGCTAATTTCTAATTAAAATCCGAAATATACTATACATCGCGAGAGAAATTCGTAATCAGACACGATTGTATATAGTACCACCGATGTATAAACGTTAATCCTCTATTCGAATCCAAATAATACTGCCAGTAAGACAAATCTAAGATAAATAAACAAACCTAAATAATAAAATAATAATATAGATGTTTATTTCCTCATTTTTCTCCCGTGTGACCAGGTAGTTAGGGGGGGGGGGGAGAACGCTGTACTGGTGGCGTTATCCACCAGTGCTTTCAACCCACCCGATTTCGGCCTCCCTCGTTCTGACTGGATATTACCCAATCGCTCTAGAACAGGGATGGGTCAACCCTGCCCTGACATGTACCAACTAGGATACATAAATATACCTTGAGTGCGTGTGCGGTGTGATACGATAAAAAAGCAGGCACGTTCTTGAAGACTGCGTACTCCATCCCGCACCGAACGGCCGCGCGGGAACGATTGAGTTTATTCTTGTCACGTTGGACTGATTGCGTGACTTCCCGTAGCTAATGTGATTTTTTGCGTGGTCTTATGTAGTTCTATATTGTTTCTATCATTCCATCCCTCCACGGTGGTTGGATGTAACAAAACGTCAGTTTAATTTAGAGGATACTCAGTTCTTCACAAAGGGGCACGCTGGATGAAACAATAATAACATAGATAAGTAACCGACTCATATAATTTTAATATGAAACGTCTTAGTATTTAATTCTATTTATTGTAATAAACAGTTTCTCTTTTGATAAACAATGACTCCATTTTAAATACTAATTTCGTCGTGTCAGTTTTTTTTATTAGATAGTATGGTTAGCTGAGAGAGACTCTGCTGTGATTGGCTTAGCAGATCACGTGGAAGGTTATAGACAAATAATTATTTTTTAAATCGTGAGTTTGAATACTAGTTTACGATACACGAAGTTATATTACGAGTGGTCATCTTAAATATTGGTGGGTACTTTAGCTAGTATTAATATTAGTTTAAATCTATTTGTTCGCGTGGATCTAGCCTTATGTGTGAACAGGATATATTCTAGACAAGTGGTAACGATTGGGTTACGAGGTTGACCTGCCAGTAAATAAGCTGGGTTAGTGAGAACTGGATACTATAAAGCTTAGGTAGAAGTGACGTCAGAGAGACGGTTGAATACTGGTTGCAATCTGAGAGTCTCTCAGTCTTTCTGTTCCTCCCTTTTTTGACCTTTCAACACTGTTAAATACTGTTGATTATCTTAACTAGTAAAACTATTAGTTAAAATATATTTGTTCGGTTGGATCTAGTCTTATGTGTAAATAGAATTATTCTAGACAGGAGAGGTCACGATGGGATTATAGAGTAAACCTGCCAGGAAATAAGCTGAGATCGTGAGAAACAGAAGTGATAATATTTAGTCGGGTATAACGTCGGACCTGATTACAGAGAGAGTCATTGTCGATAATAACTGGAGGGGCTTGCATGGAAGTTGGATCGACAAGACGTTTATGAGATGGGTTGAGTTGACATAAATAATTAAACCATAGGCTTATTAAATAAGTCTCTCTCTGTCTCTCTTCTGTTCTTCCCATCCTTTTGTACATTTTGATCAGAACGCTGATATGATAAATCATTCCTCTCCGAAAAGATCCTGTGTTGTATTTATTAATCAAATGTAGCTAATTAATTTTAATTAAGATGGCTTAGGTTATAGTTACGAAATGGTCCACGGTCTGGCAAGATCACAATAACACCAACGCACGCATGGAATATAGGTGAGAAAACAAGGTATGATTTAAGATGATTTAAAACTATTAATTTATTATGACTATTTATTAGGTAAATGTTTACAATGTAACGGACGTAGGTTTTGTTCAACAATTATTTTCAAACGTTTATTGTCAAGAGTGCATGTCCGTCCTCTACCTTCGTCATCTTTAAGTTTCACATTACAACTACGGAATTACTCAAACCACTTTCGTACTGCTCGATCAATTGTGAAATCTTCTTCCCATGCTCTGTTGATTATGGCGGCTGTTTGGGGAGCATTATGAGCAGGTTTGAACTCAGTCAAGCATATCTCTCTTTTCTTCACCATTGCTATTAAATTTTAACGGTTAGTATTTACCCACTGTAAAATAACCGTCTATAGTGACAATATGTTGCACGTGAACACGATAACGTGAAATGAGCTTAGAGAATTCAAAAAGATACAGTCTAATGGCTATCACTTAATTTGGTAGACACTTCAATTAACACTAACGAATTATTAGGTTCGTCTCTTTTATATGTATCACTTTGACAATGTAAGAAGCGCCATGTATCTTCTTCAAACTTGAACCCTCACTGTTAAATACTGATTAGTTATTTAGCTAGTATAAATATTAGTTAAAATATATTTGTTCGAGTGGATCTAGTATAATGTGTAAATAGGATGTAGCCTAGACAGGAGAGGTCACGGTGGGGTTACGGAGTTGATCTGCCAGAAAATAAGCTAAGATCGTGAGAAACGGAAGTAATGATATTTAGCCGAATATTACGTCGCACAAATGACTGAAAATTCTGTTCTGAAAGAAATTACCGGATATTTACTAAAGATCACCTATCGATTATTTAGCAGGTAAAAATTCCACCTTTAAAAAAGTTAATCAAAATATCGATTAGTCTTTTCCGAAACAACTTAAGACTTTCATGAAGATGGAGACGATGACAATTGATTAATTAAATGATTAATGTTATAAGCACCAGATGGCTTTGATTGCAGCTACGAAATTGTCCACAGTACAGCATAATGACTAAAACACACACGTATGCATGCAAACAACTTATGACTTAAGCTGATGAAGCCTGTTATTTTTTAAGATCTATGTTCGATTTAATAAGAACGTGGTTTCTATGTAACACTCATATAGGACTCCATTCATCTAGAAAAAGGAATGAACAATGGACATTTATCGGAAGATATCTTTGTACTAATGGATCACCATTCATAAAGACCAAAATCCACCCGAGAGTGAGGGTTATTAATATGGTTAATCATGTAATTTGAAAGATGAAGAATATTATGGGAGTAAATTGATTAATGGAATATATTAAGTTTGATTACTTGTAGGGATAATTTATGACACGTACTTGATTACATTGGATTTGAAGAAGACCAAAGTGTAATCCACAGGGAAGTAGTCCCGTGTTAATGTATTCCACTAATGGAAAGCACTTGCAAAGAAGCTCTCTTCGTGGAAATTCCGCCTAATGCTAGGCACATGGAAGAAGAAATGATATATTTTTTCCGTTATGGTAACAAGACAAGTTCTTGCTGTCAATGTCTTACAAGGAGAAACCAGAGATTGGATTTCAGTCGAGCAACTTTCATATAAATAACGATACATATAGAGAAACCAGCAACGTCTCTTCTCTGGGAAAGGGGTTGTAAGAAAAAGAATAGATAATCCCCCATGAGATTTACAGGTCTTTTTTGTACTCTACCAAGCCAAGAAAAGAGTACTTTAAGCGACACCTCTCAAGATGTAGCAGCAGTACGCCATCTTAGGACGTATCTGACTCTTATATAGTATGGCTCAACCGATCGGTCGATGGCTGTTGAACTGAGTTAATAAATTAATATTGTAAATCTACGTCGTTTGTGATCATTAATTCATACAAATGCATATTCTAACAGCGAAGACGAAATCCAAGATATCGACATGACTAGCAAGACAAGCTCATATTATATTTTTGTAACAACACGAACGTGTAACGAAAGGAAAACAAAGTCATTTTATAAACAACAACAACCAAATGTATTTATTAATGTTGGCTACATCGTTGGGTGTAAGTTAGCGAAAGTTAAGACAGTGTCTGAGTGAAGGAAGGAATAATACAACGAGAAAGTTAGTGGGCTGCCGAAAGTCTACGAGAAGTTTATCTTTGAGTGAAGATTTTCGGTGCTAAGGAGAGAGGAGAGGGGAAACGTCCTTCTTTCTTGCTTCCAGGAAACTCTCTGGGTCTACTGTCCAAATTCTACGGGGTCTCGAAGTAATCTTTCAAGTGTTGGTTGAAATTAATGCGTCCTAGAGGCTGATTGGCTATCGTGTGACTTAATAACCTCACAGATGCTAATCTTACAGAGAGAAAAGAAATGTCAGTATTTATGACTGTTACAGACACGAATCACACGTGGGATTCCAAATAAAGCCACAGGCAAACGAATACATGTTTTTGAAAAGTGCTGTGGATATTTTGTGTTTTTCATGTGCCAGTCTGACAATGTTCTTGAATATTCTTTTTCTCTCTCGGGTAGCTGGTATCTTCATGAAGGGACCAAACAATGATTTCAACTTTATTTTCATTTCACTTGACTAATGGATATTCCGTTCCTTAACTACAGAGGCGGCACGTTTCGTTCTTCTCGATCCTCACGGTTCGTCCACTTCATGTTTCTATTGCATGTGTTCTTCAGAATTGTCTAATGTATTCCCTGATTCGTTTGTTTCAGATCGTTTAGCTGGTTGGTTTAGTCGTCTTCACCAATTTACTGTTTGGATACCTCGTTATAATACAGCTTCCTATTCTAGTACCTTATTTCTAAGAACTGCAGATTTTTGGAACTCTCTTCCTGCTCACCGTTTTCCTCCTACCTATAGCCTTAGTATTTTAAAGACAACGGTCAATAGACATCTCATGTTTTTGCGATAATCGTCTTCATTCTTTTTATTTCCTTACATCAAGTGGCTTCATGCCTTTTCTGGAGCGATTTCCATAAAAAATGTTGTGAGTGTATGCATGTACGCGTGCGTCTTTCAGTCCGTACATGTGATGCCTACTGCACATTATATAACACGTGACAACAAAGGGCGAATAGGACGAGGGGTGGTGGGAGGAGGGGAATGAGCGAAAGTCTAATAATCTAAAGACTGTTAGTTCGATCCCTATACAGAGCAGCACATTTTTTCTCTTTAATCAAAATAAATGTTATAATATAAAAATGTTGACTAAACATGGGAATATTAAAAATAACAATCTCAATTATAAAAGGGCTAATGGGACGACAACTGGTGGAGGGGATATATCTACTATATAAAGTGGACTCTTTTTCTCTTGTACCTTTAGGCGAAAGTAAGAAAATAACCACATGCATCATACACTACTAAAATACACACTGCAGTACTCTTATTCACCCAAGCGTGTTTGCAGAAACTTTCGCATAATTTCGTCAACATATATTAATTACGAATGTTATTAAAAAAGGGAAACATCAATAAATATCAACAAGGGCAATTCGGCTGTACAAATCTGCTTAAGGTTATATTCGTTCTTCAGATTATACAGGTACACACATAAAACAGGCCCCATCCTCCATTGAAGACGAAAGCAGCTATCCAAAAGCTCAACTACCGTCTCTTGTGATTCAGACGAAAAAGACTCGATTCTTTCTACCACATTTGCTTACTGTGCCAGTGACGTGACACACAGAAGGACACGTAGCCTTCTCCGGATCAAATGAATTTCAGGCACTCCAAAATAAGTGACGACCAAAAGTACGCATTTTGCCTTAACACCGACTTTTTTTTTTTAGTTCCGGTTAATTTATAAACAACAAACAATACGTACATTCATAACTTTGGCATCGCAGCTTTTTAAAATCAAAAAAGGTTCTATTTAAAAATCATTTTACTAATAGGCAAAAAAAAATACACACATTACTATGGCATGAAAAGCGCACGGAAAATAACTTTTCAAATTGTGTGACACAATTTAAACACAACATCTTTTTGTTAAATACTGGGCGATTATAGTTTTGTTTGCTTAACAGAAAATAGGGTTCAGTCGGGGTCAGCTTAGTGTACTCGGATGTAAGCTCGACCCCCTGTGTGCTAAAAATGGATGTGACGTCACATGGCCCAAAGAGATAGAGAGAGTGAGGAAGAGAAGTCTTCAGTTCGCTCGGAAGTACACACGTATGAACTTGTGATTTTAGAGATGTCCGGATAAAATATGATTAAGCAGTAATCATCGACCTCCCTCTGTTCACCCATCTCGTCTGACTGATCAGTTATTTAGAACAACAATAAAGCGAATAAACCACTTCTTGTCTTCTACCGTTTGTCTCGTCTTAGTCCTGATTTTCGAGGGATGAACTAACTTGTTTGCAGACAGCATTTCATTAGTCGGGCAAAATCAGAGTAAGGGATGCTTACCGGAACGAACGAGCAACAAGGTATGTTATGAGCGTTCATTTATTTTGATTGAGTGTTACTTCTGAAGCATTAGAATTTCTCTAAAAGGTGGGGGGGGGGCATGCGTAATATTTTATTTTAATGGTTATTAAAAAAAATATTTTTCTTACATTTATTTATACATTTTGCTTCAATAAAAAGTTTTATAAATACAATATATTTTACAAAACAAAACGTTTCGTAAATAAAACTGGTATTTATTAAAACTTTGCGTATAACGAAACTTGTTTAGAAATAAAACTATTCATTTTCTTTGCTATTAGTAACACTTTTTGTAAATAAAACTACTTTTAATAGTAAAACTATTTGTAAATAAACCCTTTTTGCAATAAAGTATCTGCGATGACACAGTTATAAATGGGCGTATTGTTCTATTTATAATTCAACCGGAAGTAAACGTTTTTAAAAAATCAGTATTAAGACAAAATGTATCCTTTTTGTCGTTACTCTTTCTGTGGTGCTTTAAATCCATTAGACCACTTCTGGTCTTAATTGGAAACATCTACTCTACCTAATTTTTATTGCTACGTGGAAATTTACCATACTAATCTTATTCTTACACATCAGCAACGCTATGAGTTAAACGCCCCTATCTAGAAGAACATTACAGTACATAGTTCTTACGTAATTATAAAAAGAACTTCCCGACTGAAGTGATTAAAGGGATAAATCAGTTATCTACTTTCTATAAGTGGCCACAGCTGGTCACAAAGCCCATATCGGTCAATCATACGGATTAGTCTGTTGCATTTCGCAAATAATGTCGATATTTAACTTTAAAAGTATACAATTGCAAAGCAATAGTTTACGTTTACAACAGTTGGCCTTGAATATATTGCCTGGATTAGTAATTATAGTTAATGGCCTATTTATGATTGAATCAGCAAAAATCACCCAAGAAAGTTCACATGTGGAGGTGGAAGACGAGGAGAAATAAAGGAAATGAAAAAAGGAAGGACGGTAAGAAAGAAAGTAACGAACGGAAGAAAAAATTGCAGACGGACGAATAAATGAAATGGAATTTGAATAAGCACCGTATTATAAGCATAATTGTCATACAAGACTTAAACGCTGCTATTATTTGTTTAATAAGCCTATGTTGTTTAACTATCTTCTCGACTCAACAATTATATATACATATATATAAATAATAAATAAGATATAAATTAATTAAAATAATGAATATATATATATATATATATATATATATATATATATATATACCATCGCCTGTCTTGTGGCTTAGTGCTGACAGCTACTCACTATAGACTACATGGTTGAAGGTTCGATCCTTTTGGGATAAGTTCCACTCTAGGCACACTGAAGAGCTGTAATACAGCGAAACAGTCTTATGTGGATGACTACATGAGTCCTCCTTCTCGGGTTGAGAACTGTCATTAAATGATATTTCCCGGTAACTATTAGTGTAATGGAAAGCTTTTTGCAAATAAAGAAAAAGTAAAAGTGTCGGTCAATGGTTATATAAAACACATTGTAGACATAATTTACCAGCGCCTGTCTCATGGCTTAGTGGTGAGAGCGGTCGACAATCAACTAGATAGTTGAAAGTTCGATTCTGGGCTTAGGATGAATAATAGTCTAGCCGCACTGAAGAGCTGTAGTACAGCGAAACAGTCTGTCTGTGGATGACTATATATGTATATATATATTATTGTAGGAAATTAACAAAAACAAGTCAATTATAAATCGCTACAACTCATTGTTTTGTTTATTAATTCCCTCCAGTTTTATCTGACGTTTGTTTAGATGTATGACACACACACACACACACACACACACACACACACACACACACACACATATATATATATATATATATATATATATATATATATATATATATATATATATATTGTTAAATATATAATTTTTGTCTGTTTTTTTTTCTTTTCCCATTGCAGGATTGAACATTTTCGGCAACTCGTGTCACCTTCTTCAACAAAATATTAAATTATGAAAATCAGTGGAGTATTATAAATTCTTGAAGACTGGTACCACAGTTAATTAAAAAAAAACACGTGCAATTATGACGTTGAATTAAAAAATAAATCAGTCACTACCGTTTTTTGTTTCATTCTTTTTATCTTCTTGCGTTGATTACTTTCGTCCATGTACTTGACTCGAGTGCTCAAATACATGTATTTGAGGATTTTAATGTACATCACTGTGACTGGCTTGGATTCTCCAGCTATACAGATTCAGACGGTAACTCCACGTATAGTTTCTCCAGTGTGCACCCTCTCTCACACACTGTCACTTTCCCGACCCGCCTCCCTGATCATGTGGACTAGCAAGCATCACTTCTCGACCTGTTCTTGACCTCACTGCCCGAGCCTTGTGCGCTCGGGAACAATTATCACCTTGTGGTAATGATTGATATCACCCTCAAATCTCGTCTCAATGCTGATGAGCCGTTGCTCGAAACGACGAGATACTGCAAGCTGATTGGGAATCTATCAGAGATTACACCAGTAACGCCCCACAGAGTGAGACGTTTTCTCTCCCTGCTGATCAGTGCGTAAATTAGTTAACCGAATGCCCCATAGCAGGAATTGAAGCACGTATCTCCATGGGAAAATTCTACAGCAAGCCACTCTCTCCACAATGGTTCACCTCGAACTGTGCAGTAGCTATTGCTAAGAGTCAGCAAGCATTCAATTGCAACAAGCAACTACAAAAGGACAGCAACTTACAGCGTCAAAAACCACTGTAACACTGTTATAGATGAAGCAAAGACAAAGTGCACAGAGATGACCAGAAAACGCATGGAGTCACAACAACTAGGTATTCGCGATTTATGAAAAATGTTCAATAGTGTGGTGAATAATAAGCAATCAAAAATTCTCCCGCTATCATACCACAATGATGTCGTTTGCACGGCAACTGATTAGGTTGAACTACTTTCCAAGCATTTTGTCTTAAACTCTACTTTGGACTCCACAAACTATTCTATCCCAAATTTCTCATTGCGGACTGAAGCTACACTTGATTATCTCACCCCACACTTGATGACAATCACCCCATCTCATGTCCGAGGCATCATACAAAACCTTGACACCTCTAAAGCATGTAGGCCTGATCTTATACTAGTAATAGTAATAAAGAAATGCTCAGCTGAATATGCCCTGTCCTCTCTAAACTCTACAACAAATGCCTTGCCGAATCTTTTTTCCCTGATAGCTGGAAAATTGCCTCTGTGGTACCAGTCTTCAAGAATGTTGGCGATAGAACTAACCCTCAGAATTACTGCCCCATCGGTCTACTCTCGCTCTTCGCTAAAATCTTTGAATCCTTAATCAATCTAGCGATAGTCCGTCACCTCGTTAATGCTAAACTTCTTTCTGACCATCAGTATGGATTTAGTCAAACACGGTTTACTGCGGATATCCTCACAGTCATCTCTGAACGCATATATTACACACTGGACAAGCCAAGTGAAGCTAGGGCGGTAGCGCTTGATATATCCAAAGACTTTGACAAGGTCTGGCATAAAGGGCTTCTCATAAAAATCCTTGCATATGGTAATACGAGACGAATATTTAATATAATTAGATCCTTCTAAACCAACAGAAAGATCAAGGTTGTCCTCGATTCCCGTTCATCCAAACAACATGACATAAATGCAGGTGTACCCTAGGGATTGATCATGATTTTCATAAACGACCTCCCTGATGACATTGTGTCTGAGATGGGTATATTTGCTGACGAGACCACGCTCTACTCTCATCATGTGGGTAAAACGGAAGCGCACATATCTGAGGCAATGACTGAATCATTAGAAAGTGACCTTCAGTCTGTAGTGGAATGCGGTCATAAATGGATGGTAACATTTAATGCTGCTAAGATGAAGCTCTTTACTTTCAACAACTACAAGACATTTCTCCAACCACCCATTGCCATGGCAAATAACACCCTACCTGAAAGTTTAACGTTAAAACTCCTCGGCCTAACATTCACATGTAACATGAATTGGAACAAAGACATAAAAGACATTGCCAAGGTTGCTGCAAAGAAAGTGAACTCCATCTACCGTTCTAGAAAACTTCTAACACCTGACAGTATCTTATATCTCTATAAAGCCACCATCTGCCCATGCATGGAGTATTGTTGTCACATCTGGGCTGGTGCGCTATCCACTAGTCTCTCTCTCTTAGACAAGGTCCAAAAAAAGAGTATATAATCTGATAGGCCCCTCACTATCCACCAAGCTCCAGCCCCTGTCACATCACCACAATGTTGCATCCTTGTGCTTGTTTTACAAGTACTTCAATGGAATGTGCTCCGATAAAATTTACTGCTCTGCCGCTTCGACATAAATACACTCGACTAACCCGACAATCAGCGAAATCTCACCCATTCATTGTGTAGGTCCCCAGATGCCGAAATACTTTCTACTCAAATAACTTATTTCTTCGAGCTGCCGGCCTTTGGGACTCCCCCTGCATCCCGTTTCCCTGACTGTACTGACCTGCAGAAATTTAAAACTAATCTGAACAAACATCTCGCTGCACAGCTCCCAATTTAGAATGCCCGCCTAAACTTATATATATATATACAGTAAGCAATGAAAATATATATGGCAATATATATGGCAATCAAGCTTTGATTGCCATATATATTTTCATTGCTTACTACCTAGCTCTACTTACGTATCGAGCACTGTTGAAGTAAATACTGAAAACTGACACATAAAAAATTATATCTCCTTATAATATTTTATGTGGATACATGAAGTACTAATATATATATATATATATATGGACACATCGGTACGCGCTCCGACTACTGAGTCAAACATAATTTTCGTATTGGGGTTCGAATCGTGAGACAGGGATTGTCTCATCCCATATTGATGATATCAGGTGTGTATATGGGTTAATTTTAAAATATTACTTATAAATATATATATATATATATATATATATTGTCGACACCTTATTGTTGACAGTCATTCAGGGGGTTTGTCATAGTCGCCAGTCTATTCACATATCTAATTATATATATATATATATATATATATATATATATATATATATAGAGAGAGAGAGAGAGAGAAAGAGAGAGATTCTAATCTCACGTAAAGTAGTTATTCCTGATATTTCTTACCTCTGTCTGTTTTTAAAAACATCTAAATAAAAAGAAAGCAACATATATTGTACGACAATTCGACAATGGTAAATTTATTAAAAATATTTCTATCTTACGAATCTTGTAACAACGAATAGTGCAATACCATTTTTCTGCAAAACCATTCTGCAGATTGACTCCCCCTTTACCAACCTTCGGTCATCCCACTAAAGTTGGGGACCGAGTCATATTTTCTTAATTATAGTATTCACTTTTTAAAGATGTCTTTTCATCGAAAAAAATCGCTCTATTCTGTATTCCAATTAGTAAACTGATAGAGCAGTCAAACTAATAGAATCTGGCTTCATTCATAATCTCGTTGATACACAAGTTTTTCATTAAATCAACAAAGTTAAGCCACATTGAGCCTAGTCAATACATGACGGGTGATCATTTGGGAATACCAGGCGCTGTATGTTGGTGGACGGCAACACCATCTTGCAAAAAACTGCAAAAACTAACGTCGTTAAAATCATATCGCATGAACGGAATATTAATGCGATTGAGGACCGCTTGTGAATTAAATATTCACTAGAAACCTCCTTCTGTTGAGGAATGCAGCTCAACCCGCCCAGGGTGCGCGCCACACCAGGGCAGGAATCTGACCCCGTTTGTGTTTCTACTCGATATCAAAAGATAATGAGACAAGATGTTACATGAGTAGTCATAACACGACTTTAGCTTAAATTCAAACTCATTTATTACTTTTACCAACTAAATTAGCCTACTACTACTATATAATACAACGTTTCGCATGCCTCAAAACACTCGCATAGCGACCACACACATACAAAATCGTGTGAGCCCCAAGACAATCCCATAGCCATTGTGTTTATATAAGATTAAAACAAAAACAGAAGAAAGAAGATCATAAGTCAATTGTAAAACTATATATTTCCGCCTCACAACGTAAAGAATGGGGCAAAGTCTTATCTGAGCCTTACTTCTCCATATAGTATGAAGGATTCCCGAAGTTATGCAATGAAAACTTTGATAACTCTAAAACTTTTGATCAGATTAGACTGAAATTTTGCATGCTGGTTACTCTTATCTGCACATCAAATTTGAAAAGAATCAGAAGTTAAAATTCCGTTAAAATTTCGGCCATGACCGAACATTTTAAGGTCACGGTAATATGGCTATAATTGGCTATAATAAGAACCAAGTAGCGAATCACTATGATAAACAAAAACGAAATAACCGCCAAAAGTGTGACTTTCACCTATCCCAGTCACATTGATTTTGATCTAGATACCCCCAAATTAAATCAGTTCTATGTTAGACCATGTCCGATATTTTGACAAAGTTTTGTGACGATTTTTCAACCGATGTGGACGCTAGACTGTTGAAAACACACACACCGTGACACACTAACAAACGCGACCGTAAACGAAGTGAAAATAAAAACACTGACATTGAGTAAAACAATATATATATATAAAAAGATAGAGACAAGAAAATAAGACGGATAAAAATGCGAAATGCGATCAGAAAACGGTGGACAGCAGCAGGAAAAACAAATAGAACAAAATGGAAAACGCAAAACTCTGAAACAACAAAGCAACACGGGAGTCACTCTCATACGCATGCGTCACAGGAAGATGGCGTAGAAAACAATCATGTCAATCGTGTTTGTCCACCTACAAAATATCCCAATAAATTTCACTTACATCTCATGAAAGGGCGAGGCATGGTCCAAGTGTTGTCGCAACAAACATGACACTGTTAGTTTGCTAGACCACCCCTTCTAGCTTGAACCAAAAAAGAAAAATATCATTTTGGTAATACATGGTGTGGTATTCGCCCTGAGCGGTAATCCGGCTTCCATTGAAAAGCAAGTTTCTAGGGAATATCAAATTCATATGCGCTTGAACAAAACCCGAAGTTAAATTAATTCTGGGCTAATCGATGTCATCAACCCGTTAAATACAGTAGCCAGCGAATAGAAAATCGCTACAGACGCGCTATTTAGGCGATCGTCAAGATCAGAGTGTAGTATCTGCTATCTTAGCAGGAAAGCTATGTCTTTTGCACTGTCTTTGCGCCCTGCTATCTACGCTGGCGAAATACAGCGACTAAACATTTTTCTCTCTCTCTTTCTCTTTCTCTCTCCCCCTCTCTCTCTCTCGTTTAGAACATTTTTTTATCTATCCTTTTCTAACTTCTGTTTCTCGAAAGTTAATACGCGCGCTCGAAACTATCGAATGTGCTAGGAGTAGGCAAACAATTTTCCTCTTCCCACTACACTTTTCTCCCCTACCTCATGTTATCTTCTTATCATTTCCTCTCTAATACTGCACTAATATGCCCAGCAATAGTAACAGGAGTGACGGGGCACTCGCGCCCGAATCTACAATGTGCCGACAGAACTGAGTGAAAGTTACCTGGGTGCATACTTTAGTGAGTTCATGAGTGTGGAGCAAGTGATCCTGGTAAGTGCGAAAGGAAGATTCCTTCTGGCAGACTACTTGATAGCGGTGAGATTGAAACGTAAACGTTTTAATGCTATTCCAGCAATTTTGACACAGAAAACCTGGAATATGACGTGATCGTGATGGAAGGCTTACAAAAGCCAGAGGATATGGCAAGGAGCTGCCCCCACCCTAATAACTCATAATAAATCTGCACAATTCACATCCTCAGTTTTAGTTCCAGTACCTATTCTAACTCCATCTCCAGCCTAAACTTCAGCAGAGCCCACCACATCTATACAAGCAGCTTCCTCCTCATAAGTAACATTTCTGATATTTCCAGTCGGCCAGTCGTATGGTTCGATCTCCAAAATCATAGAATAAACAAATAAACAAACAAACATACAGTAACTATGACTTTATATATAGACCTGAAAACCAACTAAGCAAACCTTTCCAACCACCGATTACCATAGCTGATAGCACCCTTCTTGAGAGTCTAACGTTCAAACTACTCAGTCTAGCATTCACAGGCAACATAATTTGGAATAAATACATAGAAGATACTGTCAAATCAGTTGCAAAAAAGGTGGGCTCCCTCTACCGGACTAGAAAACTTTTCACCCATGTCAGTATCCTATATCTCTATTAATTAAGCCACCATTCGCTCATTCATGAAGTATTGTTGCCACATCTGAGCTGGTGCGCCAACCTGTAGTCTCCCCCTATTGGATAGAGTTCAAAAACGAATCTCTTACCTAATAGATTTCACACTGTCTACCAACCTCCAATCCCTGTCCCATCGCCGCAATGTTGCATCACTGTGCTTATTTTACGGGTACTTCAACGGAATATGCTCCAACGAACTTACTGCACTTGTATCCCCTCAACATAAATTCCCACGACCAATCCGACTTGCAGCAAAATCCCATCCATTCACGGTAGAGGTCCTCAGATACGAGATTACTCTCTACACTAATAGCTTCTTTTTCTCGAACTGCTTGCCTTTGAAATTCCGTTCTTGATCCCTATTTACAAGGTATCATGGAGTTATCATTCGTGCAAATTCATCATTCAAAAATATTAAGCATATAAATAAATTCTTCTTTTGTTTTACGAAAGCAAACACTAAAATGAAACGTGTCCAGTTAAGTGATGTAGAAAAACGAAGACTAGTAAACAAAAAGAGACAAGAAAAAACTTCGAATTTGGAGACGAATGATGCAAAACTGATATCTTTCATCACACAAATTCTACAACATGATATTCTTAGATATTGAGCGAGTCAAATCACTAGTATATAAAATAGTTAGTTGAGATTAACAGGAAATGAAAACCGCTGAGAGTTCATCTGGGGAGTCAACTTGGTGTTACTAGGTAAAATATGATATGGTGTTGGAATATAATAGAAACGGATATGACGTCACATGACTCAGAGAGAGGGCGTTATACAGAGCAGCTGAATCCATTTGGGAGAACACGTGAGCGTGTGAAAAGCTAACAAAATATAATTAATTAGTGATTTTGATTTCTCTCTCCCCCCTTTCCCCCTATCTCGCTCTGTCTTTAACCACTGGTCAGTGATTTTGAACAAAGATCAAATTGAATAAATGTCCACTCTCTTCCATCAGTTATGTTCGAGTTACTCTTTTTTGAAAATATGAAAGACGTTTATTTACCGATGGCGTTCCCTCGATCTGGGAGGATCATACAGACGCGTGTACAAAGAAAACATGCAGCTACCGAGGTATTGATAAGAATTTGTAAACTTGAATCTTTCTGTAATGATTAGGGCAACTTGGCTTTCTGCATGTATGACACAAGGTTGAAACCTAACACTATACTAATACTGGCTCAAAACCAAATCTCGTCATCAGAAATGGACACAAATTCGCTGAATTTCACTTTGATTACTTCAGAATAACAGAATGTGATGAGATGATACAGGCAGATTGATCTAGCAGATGTGATGAGAGAAATAAATACCATAAATGTAGAAATAATTGCAAAACATGATAGTTTAGTGAACAAGGGTGTTGATGATGAAAGTACTAAACAAAGAAACAAATAAAAAAGGAATTGCATACTCTCTTCGGAGAGCCTCGCCACATAATTGAGTACATAACTTTTTTCCAAGAGAAGGTTGTTCCGTTGTGTCAACATCCGTGTGGAACGGCAAGTCTTTACTGAAGTACTTACTAACGGCATTTTCAGTGCTGTATTGTGTCCTTGCTGGTAGGGCGTCCCACATACAGCACCTGGTATTCCAAAATTGTCACCCATTTGGTACTGGCCAGGCTCAAGCCGCTTAACTTTAGTGATCTGACGAGAATCGGTATGTCAACGTAATTGTGCCGTGAATTTGATGCTTATATGGAGGAGTAATTTCTTAGCTAAGCATCAGCAGTTTCATTCATATGTGCACTACAAATTCAGTGAAACAAAACATGTAAAAACAAGATCCAGTCATGCTTAACTTTATAACATATGTGTAGAGGATTACATTGAGTTTGCCTATCTACATGTAAAAACATTGGATTCCGTATATTTCTAACATCAATGGTCACAAATTTTCTGCTGAACGCTCGTTTTCTCAGTTGAAGCTGATTTTAAATCTCATGAGAACAACTATACAACAAGGCAGGCCGGATGCTGTATCCCTATTTTTTGTATTATCTGTATCATTCGAACTACTGTTCTCATCTTGCATGTTATTCTTACAACGTTTCGGCCGATAAAACCTTCTTCAAGTACGTCTTATCCTACTCGGGAATCGGTACGGAATTTCGAACAGAACATTTTATTTAATCAACAGGGGTAGATTGTTCCAGTTCCGACAGCCATAACCAAGTAGACGTCTTAAGTAATAATTAATTATATGATTAGCATAGCATGTGCTGATGATTGAAATTCCGTACAGATTCCCTAATTCGACATAGAGATTCCAGATTTCTGCTGTGTTTCTGACAATTAAAAAACAAATAATACGTAGACTTACTATCGCAACTCTGTCGAGATGTCCCCCATGCATCTATCTGACACTATGAAAATAACAAACTAGAACAACAGATATTAGAAGCCATACACATAAACACTAAAAAGCAAGAATTAATAAAATTAATTTCGCAAACAGTTTCAACACCCTTACATGTCTTCAATATTAATACTACAACTAATCTAAACGGTACTGCCAAAAAATCACTAAAACATTTATGAGCGTTCTTTACTCGATACGCATCCCCTGAAGATGATTCCCAAAGGAACTGAAAGTCCTAGGGTACCCAATCAGTACGGCAAGTTCATCAGCCAACTTCAGCTTGAAGTCCAAATACTCCCCAGGAAACTCGAAAGCATTACAGAGAAAATATGCAGACATAAGTTGTCCGTACTATTTAACTAATTATGTATAAAAGAAAAAATGCTGCACCCCTATATATATATATATATATATATATATATATATATATATATATATATATATATATATATATATATGATTAAAACAGAATGAAAGTTCTTTAATCCCTGAAGACCCTTGAAGAGAATGATTAATTTACGCATTAACGCACAATATTCTCGCATTCCAAGGAAGACAGCTGCGGAATATTGAATAAAAATGTTTTAAACGCAAGGTAGGGATTTGTTATATATATATATATATATATATATATATATATATATACTAGAACTCCGTGGATCTTGTCTTGTTTGTGTGTTATCTGAGTTGTTTTCTTGTGCCCATGCAAAATTAATGACGTCATAAATTATGACATCAGTAAAAAATGAGTTAATTCTTTAAAAGAAAGATGAGGATAACCATGCTGAGTGAATGGCGTCGCGAAAGGATCACGTCCTAAATGATGATCTCACTGAAGGATGACGTCATATATTAAAACAGAGATGGGGAATAACGTTTTATCTAGATGACCCGTAAGTTTAAGGTGTAATGTGTGTCAACTCTCAGTGATTAGGGGAACAAAACAAGAATAGATAAACGAATTTGTGACGTGTCATTAGTACTTTAATCGCGATACAATAAATAAATAAAATAAAAATATAGCAAATGAAAAACAAACCAAAACGCGTTGCGTACTTACGCATAAAGAATATAAACTAAATTCCACTATCTAGACAAAACACATATACACAAAGGTGAATGATCCCTACACCCTACCACACACACAATTGGTATTTGTCCTCGACCGAAGCTTTGACACGCGAAAACAACAAATTAGGAGATTAAACATTTCAAGTTAAACAATATCTCTCTCTATATAAAGGTAGGTATGTGTATATGTTTATATATACAGGTGTAGCAGTCATAAAATTTTACATTTCTTTTCTCTTGCAGAGAGTAACCTTGGTGAAATTGTTGGGTCACACGATGACCTATCAAGCTCTAGGGCGTAGTAATTTCGACCGGGATATTCCAGTTCTTCATTATGGGACTTTTACGGATTTACAGAGCTAGCAAGGAGCTTGCAGGCAGCCACGAAGAAATACGTTTACACTCTGTACTGTCGCTCATCATCATATTTTATGCTAATACTGGATCCATCGTTGGACATCAAGGTTACAGTCCATCAAATCTTGATCAGTACAAGTTGGTCCATCACTGCAGTCACTGAAGATGTGTTCCATTGTCTGACTGGGATTTTCAGCAAGGGCAGTTACTTGTTGTGGCTGGTCTTCATTTGTGCAGATTTCTGGCGATCCTTCTAACTTTCGCGTTTTCTCGGTTCATGGTCGCCCAGTAATTTCTTGGGTCATCCGTTCCACGTGAGAAATGGTCTCTGGGTTCTTAAATAGCTTCGTTCACGTAGTCATTCCAATCATTCCATCTGTAAATGCGATAGTTCTATGACGGTGCAGGGACAAGGCTCTCTTGGGTCATAATACCGTTTATATAGTTTAATCTACCCCTTGGTTACCCATGCCCAGATAGGGGGTGGAAGGTCTTCTGTCGGTTTCCTGTTTGTGTTTTTGGTTTCTTACATGTGCATCCGTCCAAATATGGGGAGGTGCCATCCCAACCAATCTGTACACCGCTGGTAGTGGTATTGGTCTTAGTGTTCCTGTGATTCCGCTGCACACATTATTTAATAGAAGTAATGAAAAAAGAATATTGCGTCATTTACACGACACAGTGACACCAGTATAGCTCTGATACAGCAAAGTAATTTGTCTATAGATAATTGTATATGTTTATAGCCACACCGATGAATCGTAGACACGATAAAACTCGTGTCTGTAGATAAACATATTTGAGATATATATGCGCTTATATGTGGATGAAGCACTCTAGTAGGGGGAATGATGAATTTAACTTAGCGTTAAGGCAGTACTCTTCCATAAAAAATTAAGTACTTTCGCTTATCAGTATCGTAAAGATATAAAAAAAAATAGCTTCATTTTATACGATATAATTTCTCACACTACCAGTTTCGTTTGGATCAGTTGATAGATCACCGAATACCGGCTACTGGGATCTCGGTTTCGAATCTCACTAGTTCTAGTCACATTGATTATTCAGAGACGACGAACCATTATTTTAGTAACATAGCGTCTTACTTTCTTTTTATATTGTATGTAGAAGCAATTGCTCATCCCTCTCATAGAATAACAAGCACTCACATTGTTTTGGAGTGGTGGTGGTGGTGTTTTATGGTACATAACACCGTACAGTGTTAGTCGTTTCTGACTCATCTCCCGTGGGGGCAGAAATACGTCTGCTTTCGTTCGCAGACAAAACTAAAGAGAACGTCTACGCTATTGTTCTTTTAAACGTATAACTCTCTATCGTAACTTCCTGTTCACTACGTCACTTTCTTGTCATGTTGGCTAACCTAATTTTTATACCAACGTTATAACCTTAACTGTAAAATGAACATTTTATTTTTTCGTAACCTACGTATCCTACATTAAATAATGTTACAAGTTTTCTTATGTGAACTTAAGGGAAGCAGTGTGTCAACGTGATTATACATGAGCATGCCGCCTCTTCCCGATTTTCCGAGATGCTAACCGTAACTGCCCCACCGCCGTAGCCACCGCGATGAAGGTTAACAACCAGAACAGCACACGTAGATAATTCTTAGCAGAATTGAGAACCGTAGGTGTGGAAATAGATTTTGCATTTTCATTAATAACTTATGCAAGAACATGTATTGGTAGAATGTATAAGTAAATATCACTTACATCGTTGTGTTAAGCTTTTCTGGAAGTCTATACGACTGCTACCATGCAAAGCGCATTGAAAATTAAATATGGGTATCATAGACAAGTTTTGAAATATTTAGTTGTGTAAATTACGAACGTTTATTTAGCCTAAAGAAACAAGGTATTTTTTCACAATGTACTTTCAATTCTTCCAAACGATTGTTGATGAATGTATTAAAAGAAAAATTATTTTTCGAAGATGATTTTGTAAACTAATGCAACCTGATTAGTACCTTTAATACTGTCCCACCATAAATGAATATATTGTCAACAAATGAACAATAAAAAACATTGAAAATTACGTTTTAGATTGTTTAATTAAGTTGCATATTTTCTCCCTTTCTTTCGTTTTTTTAAAAATCAATTACATAAATGTTGTGCTATTGGGAGTGGGGGTGTTCAAATAGTCTTAAAGACGGAGTATGCCTCATAAAGTTTGATAAAGTAGAGAAGTGGAAATTTTCGATAAGAATCGTCAGGATATTACGTCATAAACAGGAAGTCCGACATGACACGTCGCGATGAAGATAGCAACATCGTCCTGTTTGGCTAGTTAGCTGATTGGATTCGGACGTTTTTTTCAAAGCTCTGTCTTCGTTCACTCCTCTCCCCGCGGGCGGTAGGCGATGGGAAACTTACGTAATATGTAACTTTACAGTGTTGTACAAGAATAAAACACCAAAGAGCATGCCACCATTGAACAATGATTTGCTACCAAAAGAAACAGTGAAACTCCTGCTGTTACTGTTGGATATAGTTTTAAATGTGTGGCGAATATAATCTTTTTTAGTTGAGAATAACAGGAAATAGCGTTCAATCGGTGTCAGCTAGTGTACTCAGATGTTAGCTCGACCCTCTGTGTATCAGAAGCGGACGTAGCGTCACATGGGTGAAAGAGGGGGAGTTAAAGAAGAAGGGAGGTCAGTTGGAAGTCTTGGAACAAACCGGACGAGTAGAGCTGACTTAAGATCGACAATAAACTTAAGGGTAAAATATCTGTAGCTCTGGATGTCCTCTTTCACCGCTGACAGAAGAGAAGGCAACACCAACATCTCAATAAAAAGTTCTATCTTCAAATTGATGATTTTATCATCTCTTCATGCTGTTGTTAAACATTAATTGCAGGTTTCCCGGTCACGGAGGAATGGTGAACACGAGGTAGGAAATAATTGTGGTGTTATAATTTGTCACTGCATTGATAACAACCCATATCTTTTATTTGGTTGTTACTTGTGCGACTTTACCTAGGAGAGGAAGTAACGCACCAATTGGCCGCTCGCTTATTAATTGGGTCTCATGCTTCAACCAGACTCGATTTTTGTCTGACGACGGTGACGGGTCCTACCAGTCTTCCATCTTTAATTCAAAGGTTTTCTTTGTCGATCAGACTGAAAAATGAAAAACTGTCCGCAAACAAACAACAGAACAATACAAATAAATTCACTTAGTTTATTGGTCTCTCGGAAAAAACGAAAACATAAAACAATCTCTGCAAACTGTGGCTATTTAGGAGGTGGGCGCCCACCAGCGGCTTAAATACCAACCGATGGCTGACACACGTCGGACGCGAACGAAATCCCGAATTATCCAACCGGAAAACGGACATCACCTGACTCATGACGTCACCTTTCCCTTACATGGTGGGCGGTAGTCAAGTACACCCTCTTCTCCCTGATATTACTCAACACTAAATCTACACCACAACTAAGATGACGGCTTAACAACAACGGTAAAAAGATAGATAGATACCACTAACCATTGATACAAACTACTTACAACGTGTCAAGGCGAGATTCAGCTGATTTTGTCAACAATAAACGACAGACAAAAGGTCTAGGTTGAAAGGATTCCTTACCTAACGTTGAAAATTGCTTATTAGTGTCATGCAACGTTATATGAACACAATATTTTTTGTCCTTGGCATATGTGTCAAATATATTGGTGGTTAAAAGAAGATAATTTCTCCTGATGCACTGGCTATACTTAAGTGATTTAAGTGAAGAGTAAAGACCTTTACAGAATTATCTGATAAACAAAGATAATCCTTAACCTTTCAGAAGAAGAAGAAGAAGAAGAAGATAGGAAGAAGAAAACAAAGTTGAAGAAGAAAAAGACGAAAAACCAAACGAAGAAAAAGAAGAAACGAAGAAGACGAAATAGAAAAAGAAAAAGAAGGAGAAAAAGAAGAACAAAGAAAAATAAGACAGAGAAAAAAAGAAAACGAAGAAGAAAAAGGGGCGTAGCAGAAAAAGGAAACAGAAGAAGAAAAAGAAAAAAGAAGGAAAAGAAGAAGACGAACAATAATAATAATAATAATAATAATAATAAGAAGAAGAAGAAGAAGAAGAAGAAGAAGACGAACTAGAAACAGCTTTTAAATGTTTTTGAATGATTTTAACCTTCAGTTTGGCGTCAACTATTTGATAAACAATACAATAGACGAATGTGCATTCATCAAATATGTTACAAGGTGAATAGATGCAACATATTTACGAGTGAATCTATTAGACATTTTAAAAGGAAACAACAGATAGTTTTTGGTCAATAACATAACGCGGGAAAGTTGATGAATAAAAGGCCATGCAATCGAATTTGACATCATGCACTTTGGTGCAAGTGTATTACTAAAAGTCAGGTTGTCAAGTATTAGAAAACTTTAAAAAATGCATTAAACAAACGGAACACGATTCGATTTATACTGAAACTGAACTTTATTCAATGCTAATAAAAAAAATTATTCAAAATAAATATTTAAATTGTGTGTTGCTGTCTGCGTTTTATTTAAGATTTACCTATCAAGACATTTTCCATCTTGCAATTTATTTCAAGGTGATTTTTTAATAGCGTTTCCTTCGAATCACTATCGGACGCCCACCTTGAAAAGGACATGAACAAAAACATCAATATCCTTTTTTAAATACCAAACAATTATTAGATCTAAGATTAAATCAAGGGAGGCGCAAAAGCGCTCTATCCATTAATAGACGACACGAATGGCCTATGCTGGAAATCTTATTTCTTTGATCAATCATAACTCAAAAACCAATAAACCAAATTAGTTAAAACTTTGCACAAAATTTTTATTTGATAGGTTCTATAAGTGTGTAGAATTTCAGAATCATTAGTCAAGGCAACCCAGAGATCCAGAAAGTTCAATCATAAAATCATGTTATCTGTGTGTACGTACGTACGTACGTACGTACGTATGTGCCACCCTGTATCTCATCAACTATTTGATGGATTCAGCTGATTATTGGCAGAGATAGAGGTTCTAGGGTCTAGTTGATGACATTTTAATGTCAGTTTACCATATACCTTAGTTTTCCAGAAAATTCAAAAAAACCTTAAAAATGACCAATATTCATTTACTTTATTCTATATCTTATCGACCATTTGATGGATTCAGCTGATTTTTGGTAAAGATAGAGGTTCTAGTGTCTAGTTGATGGCATTTTAATTTCAGTCTACCATATACCTTGATTAGTCAAACTACCAACTATATCAGTTATAAGAAGGCATTGTATTGAGGCATAGCCTTTACAAAAGTAGTAACATTCCATGAAAAATGCCAGTATATGCCTCCGTATTCAGATATAGCAGCTTAATAACTCAAACTTTCATATGCTAATCTGTATCGCAATCCAATTAGCCTAAGTCCTCATGCGTATTTCCAGAAATTATGCTTTCATTTCGTCTCCTTTCTAAATAGATTACATTTAATCAGGATCACCTGCTTCTCTCAAAAAAACACTTCCATAGTAAAGATGACTACAATTTTTACTCACTTATCTACTACGCCTGCTACCCGTAACACCGTGGCCTTATGTTTCATGTAATAATAAAAAAATTAACACCGTTTGTGATTCATTTTGCACACTACTGTTTTATTCTGTTATCCGCCGGCGATTTTCGATCGAAATCATGACTGCTCCTAGTTTAAAGGAATATAAAGATTCCGTATTTTTTTCCATTGATTTCGAACAGTTGATATTTTTTCTAAAATGAATTTTTACTTTTCTTTATTTCCTTAATTAGTTTTTCGTTAACGATACTTCTGTTACTGTTAAGGTAAGCGTTATTTTGTAACATTTACCTTTTTAAACAATAAATACTTAATTAACACTATTTATTTTATAATACTACATGCGAGGGGAGGGGCGCTTATTCTAGAATACTAACATACTCGCTTTATTATTACTATTATTACTATTAAAGAACGCTTCACATTCGCATTACTTAAAAACAAACAACCCGCTGAGCTGGTCCCTGTCTTCTCCAAAATCTACAACAAATGCCTTGCCAAATCTTGCTTCCCTGATAGTTGGAAAATTACCTCTGTAGTACCAGTCTACTCCCGCTCTTCGCTAAAATCTTTGACTCCTTAATCAATCTAGCGATAGTCCGTCACCTCGTTAATGCTAACCTTCTTTCTGACCATCAGCATGGATTTAGGCAAGCACGGTCTTATGCGGATATCTTAACGGTTATCTCTGAACGCATATACCCCACACTGGACAAAGCAGTCTTTTCATAAAAATCCTTTTATATGGTATTACAGGAAGAATATTTTATATAATTAGATCCTTCTTATCCAACAGAAACATCCGGGTTGGTCTCGATGACATAAATGCAGGTGTACGTCAAGGATCGATCTTTGAACCATTATTGTTCCTGATTTTTATAAACGACCTCTCTGATGACCTTGTGTCTGAGATGGGAATATTTACTATACTCTCATTATGTGGGGAAAACAGACACGCACATATCCGAAACAATGGCTGAATGCTTAGAACGTGACATCCGGTTTGTAGTGGAATTGGGTCATACATGGATGGTAACATTTAATCCTGCTAAGGGAAAACCCCTTTCCTTCAACAATTACAAGAAACCTCTTCAAGCACCGATTTCCATGGCAAATAACACCCTACCTAAGAGTCCAACGTTCAAACTCCTCGGCATAACATTCACAGGTAACATGTTGCATCATTGTGCTTATTTTACAAATACTTCAATGGAATGTGCTCCGATGAACTTGCTGCTCTGGTGCCCCCTCGACGTAAATACACTCAACAAAATCGAATTGGTTCGAATTGGCTTTTAGGAAGCGAACTAATGTATGTAAAGAAGTTGACTATCTCTCTCAAGAACTTAGGTAATGTATCACCATAAAGCTTACATGAAACAGTTATTATCGCAAAAAAGCTAAACTAATTAAGTACTAAAAGATTTATGAACGATAAAACCGTGACGTATTTCGGACTTAGTGGCTTAGGCGTAAAACAGTCAACTACTAACCCTGTTGTCAAGGTTTCGAATCGTACCATAAGCAGATAAGCTTATGAGTCGCAGTAACGGCGAAACACACGGATTACGATTTCATCTCTCAATATATATATATATATATATATATATATATATATATATATATATGTGTGTGTGTGTGTGTGTGTGTGTGTGTGTGCCCATATACACTGATGATAGCGGAAGATTGAAACGCCGGCGTATGTGGGTAAAATAATTCAATCTTATATATATATATATATGTATATATATATATATATATATATATATAGATGGATCTGTGAACCTGGTTCGCGCCTTCTGATCGTCTGAAATTATCACTTCCCTATACTGAAGAGAGCAAATAAGCTCGAAACGACGTTGTCCGTAGATAAAAATATAATTTAATATTTATTCATAAATATTATTATAAAAACCTCTTTAAGTAAAATAAAAGTTGAGCACTGTTAGGAGATATTTAAAAATAGACATTCACTTAGCTACAAAGCAAGACTACGCGTAAGGTCGTTGAGTTCTCTAGTATGTCTTAATGTTTACATTGTAATAGACATAAATATAACTTAACGTCTCTGTATCACGTGGTAATTTTGTATGGCCGTGAAGATAGAGTGAAAGCGAGCAGATCCATAGATGGCTTTGTGAACCGGGTTCCCGCCTCATGACCGTTTGAAATTATCACTTCCCAAAAAGCTCGATACGACGTCGTCTGTACGTAAACATATAAGTTAATAATTATTTATAATATATATATATATATATATATATATATATATATATATATATATATATATATATATGTATATGTGTATGTCCATAAAATATGGGACGTCCTAATGTAAATAAGGGAGGTAACTCTCTGTCAGTGCATCACAGTACACACCATAAAGCTTACATAAGGCTGTTATTATTGCAGAAAAGTTAAACTAAGTGCTAAACCATTTATAATAACACACACATAATCTCCTAAACTAACGAACGGGTCATTATGAATTTTGGAATATAAAAAAAAAGATACTGTCAGTAATATAGGGACATTATTTTTTTGTAAATGTTAACATTTAGCAAGTACATATATATAAAGTGATTTTTTAAAAACTTTTATAAACTGATCATTATGAATCTTGGAATATATATATATATATATATATATATATATATATATATATATCTGGTAACACGGTGAGTAACATAGGCACATTATTTTTTGTAAACTTTAACATTTAAGGGTGTGCCAACCAAAACTAATGAACGCATTATTATGAATTTTAAAATATATATTCTAGAAATACGGTGAGTAACATGTGCACATTATTTTGTAAACGCTAACATTTGGGAATTGCATGAATTTTGTAATGCATATCCTCGGCAACATGGCACTTTATTGTTTTGTAAACTTTACCATTTAGGGGGTGCAACCACCCGACACCTCTCCCACCCACCAATAATAAAAAAAAATAAGTTACATATAAAATATTTACAGAAAATAATTGCAAAAATTCATCAAATTCTGAGTTATAATAAGTAATACATCTTTCAAAGTATCAGTACGTGCGCGTGAGTGTCAATAATATGCATTTGCTGGGTAAAATCCTAAAGTATTGAATTTATCATCATGAATTATCGAATATGTATTCTAGGCAACAGGACGAGTAACGTGAACACTTTATTTTTTGGTAAATCTTACCATTTAGGGAGGATCCATGAGACCGTACCATACCCATCAAAGAAAGAAAAACATAAAAATTTAAAAGTAATGCAATATTTATTGCTTATACTCATCCTGGAGCGGGTATTTTTCTAATATATATATATATATATATATATATATATATATATATATATATATATATATATATGATAGCTGTCTGTACGATTTCGAGTATGACCACTTTTTGCGTATCGAAGTGATATTAGATTAAAACCTCCCAGTGAACGGCGCGGATATGGCTCTTTAGGCCTGCTAGACTTTTACAGACAATACCACAGAAGTGGCAGGTGTTGTGATAATCAGAACAGATACCATAGTTGAAGCCATCTCTTGTCTGTACCTGATTTTGCAGCACATGCACTCGTTGGTAATTTAACAAACAGGCAAGTTACATAGTTACCAAATTGCATGTTTGGCATGTTCGCTGTTCCATATTTCTTTCATGTGCTAGAGGTGTCACGTCCCGTCTTTTCCTCCCTGCTCTCTTCAGCTGCTAGTTTTTCGTCCTATTCTTTTCTAAAAGCTTGCTGCCTTCAAAGATCACTTTCCTCTACCTTGGCCTATCTACAGCTACCCCCCGACCTTCCAACATCAATTCCAAAGCACTTCAAATCATCTTTGAGACAATATTTAGACCGATTACGCAGTTTGTGCTGTGGGCGAGTATTCCCAGTTAGTTCCCCATAAATCACCCGTTTGTGCAGTCTGTCATTAGTAAGACGAACAAGATGACCAGCCCAACGAAGTGCTTTCCTATACGAGACTCAATGCTTGGAACAGCAACTCGCTCCAACACTTCGGTGTCAGGAATAATGCTATCCCAACGGATATAAAGCAAGTACCTAAGCAATTCTGATTGAAAAGCTCTAGCAAGCGAATATGAGCTGTGTAAGTGGTCCATGTCTCACAAGCATATAAAAGAGTTAATACAACACAGGGCTCATACACAGAGATCTTAGTTTCCAGCCTGATTTCACGTGGTACCGAACTGTCTAAAAGACACACCAGCCTGTTAAATACGTCTACTTATCTCAGCATTCAACCACCCGTTCCTTGAAATAACACTACCCAGATACGGAAACAGATCCACTAGAGAAAGTCTGTGTCTCTGAGTATTCTGAAGGGTTATAATATGTGCACAACATTCCATTTGAAATATATAAGATTTGCATTGAATTTTACGTTTAGTCATTACACACCAATGAAGCAAAATTCCTTGAATATTAATTTCTTTTTCACATCCCTTAAACTTAAGCCTTAAATTTAAGAAATTTTCTAAAATAAAAATAATGAACTTGATTTTGATTAAAATAAGAAAAATTATATTTTAGATCAGGTTAGTATCATTATATCTTGATTTAAATATTTGTAAGGAGACATAAAATGGTGCAAAACTTTAATTTTACCCGTACCCCAACTGTTATCTTATCTTTTATTCACTCAAGCGTGTTTGCAGCAACTTTCGCATAATTTCATCAACATATATTACTTATTATATTTATTCCTAGATCATTGACTCTCTCACCTACAACTTCCACAGAGACAGTGGTCACTATACTTACTCACTGATAATTATATACTCTACCCGACATTCAAAACACCGCCAGATTTCATTTCATACTGAACCGTTATACAGAAACACAGTTAATTAGAGATTACGGGAATATAATTCCGCTATTCCAAACACATAACATCTATATGTTATGGAATAACGGATAACGTTAAAATAAACACATCACGCGCTGCATTACAAAATAACATAAACGTATTTCAAGACGTAGTAAGTACACTTCTAAATTTTATAACATTACAAATAAACGAACATAATAAGAATCATAGTAATAATTGTATTTAAAGCAACTAATACATGTTTCATTCGTCAACATTAAAAATAAATTACTTTAAATAAAATTTCATTCGCGCTTATTCAATGATTTTATAAATTTTTAACTCGAAAAAACAAAAAGGAGAAACAGAGTGCAAAAACAGTCTTCGTTCTTTTACCTCCCCATAAAAACAAATTTATCAAATTTTTAACTCAAACAAAAAAAACACAACAAAAACAAACTTAACAACGATTTCTACCTTTTAATTTCTTAGCACATACGCAATTAGCAATGGCTTATTCAATATTATTACGGAATTCAGGGGTTATTTGCGTCATGGGGTTTACTTACGCTTCCAAATTATTCAACATTACATATAAATATAATATAATAATAATCATAGTCATATTATTATTTTTAAAAATACATGTTTTAATTTAAAATTCTTACAATAGGTTTTCGGTACGGAAACTCAAAGATTCCTTTTTTTACTCGCAAAAGAAGAATACCTGTTTTTATTTTGTTATATTGATATAACACAACGGATCAAAATGACGAACGTCAATGTTTTAGAAATCAGATAAACACACAACCAAACATGTTTTTTTTAATATTTCAAACGTCACCCCCTATCATAACTAAAAAAAGAAGATTCTACTTTTTATTTTTTGTCAAATAAGAAATACTCATTTTCTTGTTGAATATTATTAGGAAACCCAGGTTTAATTTAGGTCAGCAAATCATTTAAACGGCGTAGTGCCGCCATTATGGATAACATAAAAAGTGCACTAATTATACTAAAGTTTCATTGTAAGGTCAAGTTGTGTTTATCTTTATTTATTTTTAACTGGTTTTTTATATATGTTTTGAGTATAAAAGGATTTCTTGCTTATTATGCTGAGTCTTACTTTAACTGACCCAACTTACCCTCGTCAATGTTTTAGCAGCGTTTATAAATTACTAGGTATTCACAGTCCCAAAAAACTTAAAAGAAGATGATACATTACACTAATACTTTCATATTACCAGATTAGTATCCCATTTGTAAGTTAAACATTTTTTATTAGTAGTAAATAGCGGAGCGAAAATATCAAACAATGAATCCATTTGGAGAATACTTAACATGTACATCATCTCCCAGTTTACTTATTCTTTTCATTCCTCGGTCAGTGAAGAAGACACCATTCTAGACGGCGGCATTTTTTTCCTACGAGATAGATTCTGTTCACATTAAATACCACCGTTGTATAACTCATCATTTTCGGGAAGAAAACACAATAACAACAACATAGTCAATGGTACAAGTGCAGATTAGTTAACAGTCGAGAAATAAAGGTCGAATTTTATTGTTAATAAATTACATCTCCCACCAAAAATGGGCACTCCGGATTTGGAATAAAACCTGCCTCAGTCTAGAACGATTCGCTACTTCACGCATATTTTCGAATCACATTTGTTTGGGGGGGGGGGTGGACATGGTTTTCCTTTTTACGAATAAACCAATACTTACTGGGAAGCACTTGACACATAGAGAAATCTATTTTGTTTGATTAAAACATGCATAAACCCCATTTTAACTACCTAAATTAGTCATAGGGTTATTTTGAACTTGTTTTATACGAATTTATACTCTGATACTGCTTAATATTAATTTAATTTATATATATATATATATCCGTGACAACGCCGGATCACGAGTCTTGCTAGTATATATACACTTTTAATATTTTCCTTAATCCATGGGTTTTCAAAACTATTCATTTATCCTAAGAGGAATTCAAATTGATAAAACAGAAATATCATATTAATGTTAAGCAAAAATATAAAAATATATAAAATATTTTTTGAGCAATAAAGAATCATTCCCACAGAAAGTAACATGTCCAAGTAAGCATATCCAGTAAATCAAAATTATTTTTAAGCAGATGTAACAGAAATTAATCCACACAGTCTGTAGAGTGAAAAAGTTCCGGTTTGAATAATATAGGGATCTGGTTCCAAGTAAAAAAGTTAAATTGAAAACAATGGAACTCACACAAAAGAATACAATTGTATAAATCCCAGGAAAATATTTTGTGAAAATCTCTAAAAACAAAAAATTCTATAGCCGAATATATTCTCTCCCTTGGCAGAGCAAAAAAGTGATGGTTTTAGTAAAAAGTCTAAAATGGGATAATACAAGTAAATTATTATAATAATCTCTCAAAAGGTTTCGAAGATACTCGACAGATGTATAAAGTTGATATTTTCTTAAACAGCGTTGCTTTGGACGCATAATATAAAAAATTCAGAAATTGAGAGTCAAATGGGCCAGGTTTTGTAAATTCAACGTAATTATGTAGTAATTTGAAAATAAATCTATGTAATATGTAGTAATTTTGCTGACTCATTCTTGCATACATGACATCACAGTGAGGAGTAGGTGGACTGCCGACTTATACTTCCAAACATGACGTCATGTGCAATCAAAGTTTAGAAACGTCAGTACTAAATGGGTGACGATTTAGAAGGGGCCAAGTCTTTTTTCTTTTTTTGCATAAGGTAACGACTAAGAGTGTCGGCATTCGCCACTATGGGCGCATAAGACGATTACGGTAAAGTCTGGGAGAGTGTCGGCATTCACGAGTAGGGGCGCCTCAGGTAAAAGTCTAGGAAAGTGTCGGCATTCGCTGATAGAGGCGTTTCAGGCAAAAGCCTGAGTAAATGTCGGCATTTATCAGTAGGGGCGCCTCAGGCAAAAGCCTAAGAGAGTGTCGGAATTCGCTGGTAAGACTCCTCAGGCAAAAGGAGAGTGTCAACATTCGCCGATAAGACGTCTAAGGCAAAACTGTGGGAGAGTGTTGGCATTGCTGGTAGGGGCGCCACAAGTAAAAGCCTGGGAGAGTGTCGGCATATGCCATTAGGCGAATAAGATACAGACTGGGAGAGTGTAGACATTCGCCCGTAAGGTAAAGCCTGGGAGAGATCTTAAACGGTGAGGAAGTTGTCAATAAAATTCTGATTTTTGGCTACAGAGTGTAGCATCGGAACAGATACTACACTTTGATCTCAGGCGAAAAGGCGAAGAACATTTTTAAATTATTTATCTTCCTCCCACAGCGGTAAGATGTGATTATTTATCTTCCTTCCACAGCGGTAAGATGTGACACAAGGTCGGGAAAGTGGGGTTTGAAAAGCCAGCGCCTTCGAGAAAGAAGAGCGCTCTGGCCTACACAAAATGCCTGGACAGCCCCGTCGGCATTCCCCGGTACGTGCGCCTCAGGTGATTAGCAATAAACTAACCCCCTCTCGAAGGGTGCGAAGACAAAGAGGGTGGCCATCCTAGGCCGAGAAAAAATTCTTTCATGAAATTTGCCGACAATTTCTAATATGATGGTCATATGAGTCTTGAGCCGTTGCAGATTTTGAATGTAAGAAAAACGTTAGTGAATTAGCATCAATTATATTTGTGAAAGTACAGTAACCTGTGTAATTAGATAGGTATGGTTGAGTTTGAACAATTATTGTATAATAATAAAGGTTCTTCTTCTTCTTCTTCTTCTTCTTCTTCTTCTTCTTCTAACCCCGAATAAATAATATCGAAAACAAATTTGCATTTTTCGTTTAATCTTATCAAGAATTAAACACTGCTTTTAATGTTATCATGCAGTAATACAGGCAAGGAAATGAGTCAGCATTTTTGTACATTGAAATTTAACAATTATGAGACGCTGTCTCCGTATTTTTTTTATCGTTTCTTAACTATTGTGAATATCATCATATCTCTTCGAAGAAACATGGTTTATTAGTGCTCTGGAGGCCTCCTTAATTTTATTTGAGTGTTTCAGTAGTGCTCATGAGGCATACTCAGTTTTATTTTTTCTTTCCTCACTTACAACAAAAGGACATTTCTCTAGAAAGAAAACGGAGGGGGGACTTGGTTTTAATAGTGCTCTGTAGGCTTCCTTATTTAAAAAAAGTTCTAATTAGAGCAGGTGTTTAATCAAAAAGTAATAACCTACATAAAGCAAGTGTGTTTAAACGCAGCATTGCCCGGGAGAAAAACTGATGTTTGGGAAAGAGTCAGAGTCGGAAGTTTGGGAAACAGTCAAAGTTGGAGGTTAGGTAAGAATCAGAGCGTGAGGTTCGGGAAGGGGTCAGAGCGTGAGGTTCGGGAAAGAGTAGAACTTGCGTTTAAGGAAGTAATCTAAGCCTGGCGTTCGAGAAGGAGTCAGCGCCTGAGGTTCGAGAAAAAGTCAGAGCATGAGGTTCGGGTAGGATAATTGTATCGGGGTCTGCCTCCGCACCGAACAACTTTATTTTATTTATAACTTGAAAATGGATATAGACTACCATAACAATATATATTTAAAAAAATAATGTATTTATGCTACTGGGATAAGTATATGTCATTTATTATATCGTGAGGTAATCCTCCAGCGCCGAATAACTTTATTTTACCACAACTTGAAAATAAAAATAGACTACCATAACAGTATATATTCTGAAAATACAGTATATATGGTATTGGGATAAGTATATTTCATTTTCGTCCAAAGGGGTGGGCGTACAAAATTATATCGTGAGGTCTGCCTCCGCGCCGAACAACTTTATTTTATTTATAACTTGAAAATGTAGATAGACTACCATCTATTATATATATGGCATACTTTAACGAAAAAAATTTCAATTATCATCATCAACATAAATTCTCTTTATACTTTGATTTTAACTGTATTGTTGCCAGTGCTGTTAAGGCCTCTTAACTACCATTACAATGGTGTATTTAGTAAGTGAGGAAGTTACACACTTTAGTTATATTAGGTCTTATCCCGGAGCAATAAATTTGTCATTATTACTTTTATTACTATATTTTAACTGTACTGTTGGCAGTGCTTTGAATGAATTCTTTCTCACATTACAGTAATATATCTGTGTAAGTCAAAACCTTCTGTGCAACTCGGCGTTGTCCAAGAGCAATAAATGTTAAATTACAGTATTACATTTCAAAAAAGATAGTTCTAGGAAATGAATTACATCATGACTATTTTGAACACATTAAAAGAAGGAAGGAATGAGTTGGGTTAAGAGGAAAGAGAGGGGGTAATAATAGGGGACAAGGGAAAATAAGAAAGATAGAGAGGCGGCTAGAGAGAGGTAAAGGGATTAAAGTGTTTATATAAAGATGTTGCACACACTATTTAATTTATTTGTACTTTGTTTTCATCGTCCCGGGCAACGTTGGGTAGTCCTGCTAGTATAATATAAAGGAGAAGGTAAAAAGGAAAAAAGAGCGAAAAGGGTATCCAGAAACAGAAAAAAAAGAAAGAAAAAGAAGAGAGAAGAGATAGAAAATAGGTAGAAAAGAAAAAAGGAAAAAAAACAGGGGAAAAGAAGGAAAATAAAAATAAAATAAAATAAACTATTTGATGATTAATAGACATTGTACTTTATCAAATTTTTATTCTTATCATTCATTTATATATATATATATATATATATATATATATATATATATATATATATATATATATATATATATATATATATACTTTTGTTTTCGTGTGTTAGAAAGAAATCCAACATACAACTTAATTATTTGGTGCTTATGCAGTTTACGAACCGCGTTTTTATCGGCACATTTCGGCAGGTTACGTAAATCACCGGAAGGTGCTGCAACGCTTAGTCGACGAAAATTGCAGCAGCCGACAATTGGAAAACGAGATCAAAATATTGAAGAGATCTAATCCACAGCTACCTGCGTGAATTTAAGTGGATACAGAAATTCAGAAACAATCCATTTGTCTCCATATTAGAGCACATTGCTGAAGTGTACCCTGTCGAACATCTTCCTTCTACGTCATCTAACCCTTTCTACTTCAACTTTTCCATCGTCTGTGCTCAAGTCCACAGAAAATTTGTTAAAAAAAGGTACCTAATCCTAACCTAACCCTAACCCTAACCCTAACAGAAACAGTACATAACTCTAAAAGAACCAGTACCTAACCCTTACCTAGTCGGTATGGTTTACAAAGAATTGGCAAGACAAAAATGTTTGCTAAAAAAATCATTAAACAAAACTGTTTGCTATCAGTTGTTGCATCATATTTTCTTAACCAAACAAAAATTAATATTTATTCATGAAACTTACCACATACAATGTTTGTTTTGTTCCTTGATTTGAATTTTTTTCCTACATTTTGAAAGTTTCTTATAAATTTACATTTTTATTCAAATTTTTCATTGAATTTTTTCGTTAAAATTTACATGCGATGTCTGTTTCTAGCGTTTCAACATCGGTCAGCGTTTTCGACACAAAAAAAATAAAGTTTGCGTTCGGTTACTTTCCGGCGGTTTACGTAACCTGCTGAAATATGTTGATGAAAACGCGGTTCGTAAACTGCATGAGTACCAATTATTTAATCGTAACAACATATAAACATAGTACCATATATTTCAAGCATCGGGCGGGCCCATGTCGAAATTTAATGTTTCACTGGGGTTGTTTAGATACAGCTTTGAAAACAAATCCAACGAAACATTAAATTTCGATCTTAGTCCTTACAGTATTTACATAATCGTGATCAATAACAAGTAAAGCTAGATATTTTTTGGTATAACATTTTATTTATACAAACACGCCGCTGGATGTGTCAGAAAAATATACACCTAAAATCTTAGTGGCAAAAACCAAAAACTATCAAAGTTGATATTTTCTTTGATCAGTGTTGCCCGGAATGAATAAATCTAAAATTTAGAAAAAATTCTATTCTTTGACCCTAAACTGCCGCCGATTTCTGTCAGGGGATGGCGGGTTTCCAGTCATTTTTATGTACTATCTAAGGGGAAGTAACTCTGATTTCTTTCACGGAATTAGTTCCCGTACACCGACTCGAGTAATCTATAAAATGTGTATGTCTAGAGCGAGGAATAGGCTGGGCGGAGAAGAAAGAGGAGATATGGAAGATGGTAAGAGGAAACCGGAGGAAAGAGTGGATATACGTTTTAATAGAAATATGTTGAAATTTTGCCCCGGGCAACACCGGGTAGCCCAGTTAGTATAAATATAAATAAATAAAATTGTATAAACATTAGAACAGCCTACGTGGATTAATTTGCGTTTCGATGTTAGTACATAACAACTGTACTATGGTAGTCAAACAGAAGGTCGGCCAGTAAAAATTAACTTATTTCCAAAGCCTATCCGGGTACTGGGGAAAAGACTTTTAAACCATGTAATTTATTTTCATTTTCGCCGACTAGCAGAATAACCCCTTTTCCCACATATACTTGACTTATCTAAGACAGTTTAATATTCAGTTTTATTCACAGTCGCGTTGTGATGTACTAACATTGACACGCAGGTTAATCCGTGTAGGCTGGTCTAATGTCTATATAATTTTTTTATTTATAAAGCTCTATTTTGTATTGAGTACCTTCAAAATTATATTGGTGTTTAAGTCCATTTTATCAATATATCTTAAATTAATTAATATATATATATATATATATATATATATATATATATATATATATATATATATATATATATATATATATAAGGATAAAATGCACGATTTATAATAAAATAAAATGCTGCGAAAGACAGGATATGTGAAAAAGACAAACGGTAAAAACAAATTAAATACAGGAATAAATCATCAAGAAACGAGAGATTTTACCGGTTACGTTTGGATCAACGTCTTCAGAAAAAGTTAAGATTTAAATTTATTCGATAATAACCAATATAAAACATCGGACATTCGGCACATTTTATTTTGTAAATGCCGGCTAGGGAAGAAGTATCCTTAGAGGATGGTTAGGGACGGGGGTTTGTGTTGTAAATCCTTAATTGTTTTAGAGGTTGATGTTACTATTTTTATATCAGATTTGAATTGTTTTTGTAAGGAAAATAGATATGGGATTGTTGGGGAGAACTATGTAAAATTTATTTTTCTCAGTCATGTCGGTGTTTGTTGTGCTGGTGATGTTATGAGGAGACATTTTTGTTGGTGTTTTGGTGTGTTTTTTTGTTGTAAATATTAAAGGCTTTGCGTTTAGCATTTTGGATGAATAATTGAGGATATTTTTCAGCTTGATAAGTGTTCTGGATATAGGTTTCTATATTTCTATATTCTTCTAGAGGTAAGCGGGGTTGCAAATTCTAAGAGCTTGGAGGAACGAGCCTATGACCATACGGCTTTTATTCTTGCTGTTGTGGTCGGAGTAAAAAAGTATGAGATCATTTTTATTCGTAGGTTTTCTAAAGACTGAGAAGTTTAATCCGTTTGGGTTGTTGTGCAGACTGATATCAAGGAAGTTGAGGATGTGATTATTTTCTAATTCGGAGGTGAAGGAAATGGTGTGTTCAATTTTATTAATTTTGACAACAATGTCAGGGAGATAATCTGATGTCAGTAAATAAGGAGTGTATCATCGATATATCTAAAGTAATGAGAGTTTTGGGGTAGGACGGATTTGAAGAGGCCGTTCTCTAAAAATTCCAGGAACAAAACAGGCAAGGACTCCGCTGAGAGAATAGCTCATGATACACCAAATTTTTGTTTGTATAATTTGTCGTTAAAAGTAAAATGGCATTGTTGTGTGTTTAAATGGCATACTTTAATTATTTGGATGGTAGGGAGCGCAAGCTGCATTTTATTTAATGAGATGAATTCTGAGGAATCTAAGGCATTTGGCTATAGGTACATTAGTATAAAAAGATTTGATATCTAAATTGGCTATAGTGAGCTTATTCATGTTAATGTGTTGGAGTCTTTGTAGAAGATCTCCGGGGTTTTTTATATGGGTTGGACTAATGGAACCGAGGAGTGAGGGAGTATTTCTGAATAATTGACGTGGTGTGCTGCCGATGCTTGATATGATAGGTCTTATGGTGATGTTAGCTTTGTGTGTTTTTGGTTGGCCATAAAGTCTTCGAGTTTTAGGAGTATATTCCAGGAGTTTAATCCAGGAAGGGTAATCCGCCCAACATTCTCTTGCTTGAAGTATTGTGTGTGCTTGATTATTTTCTGTGGGTGGTCGCTGTGTAGATGTCATTATTTAGTAGTAGCTTGATTTTTTGTTGGTATTAATCCATGATGACAACACTGCGTCCTTTGTCAGCATGTGTGATGTGAATGTCCTTGTTATGGGCAAGCTCTCTGATAGGTTCTGAGTATCTCCGTGGTAAGATGGTATCATTTGGTAAACCAAATGAGGTTGTAATAAGGCCTTCGTTGTAACCCTTTTACAAAGTCGGAGTCGCCATGTCCGTATTTTTTGTGATAGTATCAACTATGTCACGTTTACGAAGGCCGGTGGCGAATTTGAGGCCTAGACTTAGGGATTCCCGTTGTGTGTGGGTGAGTGTATGTTTAGATAAGTTGAGTTTGAGATCGTCGTTGCCTAACTTTTTCACATAATGCGTGTAGTTTCTTATTTAAACTGTATTCTTGTTGGTCGCTTTTGTTGTTAATGTGATTTTTTAGTTGTTAGTGTTGATGCTGTGAAGTTGTTGCGTTGTTCTAGGATTTCGAGGATGCCATTGGCTTTTTTACGGAGATAGAGTTCATTAAGATATAGTTCTGTGCCGACAGCGTTGAGGAAACCCTTGCTGTAGCTTGGAAAGATGAACTTGGAGGTTCTGAGTAGTCATACACAAAAACACACTTAATCCACAATTTTGACATTACAAACTGCACCCTTTTCACGGTCGAGTACTCTCTCCCACGTCGCACGTGCACCGAAAGCGCTATGATACTTCTCTCGTTACCATCTAACGTAAACCTCAGACTCGGATCTTATTCCTTAAACAAACACCTAACAAAAACCTCCCTGAAACAATGCAATGTTTCACGCCATTACTTAAATTCCAATTAAAATAACTTTCCTTTTTGACTACATTTCATCCATATTTTCTTTTCTTTTTTTTTTTTATCCCTCCCCCTTTTCCTATTTTAACGTCTCTGATGCACACGTCTCATTATTCTTTCTTTTTCAAATAGTTAAAAACGTGCCAATAACATGCCGTTCTGCGTTCTTCTTCTGCTTTTTTTTCTATGTTTTTATCGTTATCGAATAAATTTAAATCTTCACTATTTCTTAAGACGTTCGTTGATCCGAAATAAACCAGTAACATCTTTCATTTCTTGATGATTTATTCCTGTATTAAAATTTGTTTACACCGTTTGTCTTTTTCACACACACACACACACACACACACACACACACACACACACACACACACATATATATATATATATATATATATATATATATATATATATATATATATATGAGGATAAAATACACGATGTATCATAAAATGAAATATCGTTGAGACAGGATGTGTAAAAAGACAAAACCCAAACAAATAAACACGTTTTTGAGGATATATTACTGCGCTTAATTTGTTTTTCCTGTTGTCTTTTTTCACAGACAGACACACAGACAGACAGACAGACGCACACATACACACACACACACACACACACACACACATATATATATATATATATATATATATATATATATATATATATATATATGGTCGAGGTTTCGAATTTTGTTAAAAGTCAGGCATGCTGATAAGCCGTATTGACAGTGAAACACGTGTCTGTGGATAATTATATATATATATATAGAGAGAGAGAGGTGTGTGAAAGTAATAAAAAGCTGAACTATATCTTTTAATAATAAGTATGATCGTTCCTTTAGTCGAGTTAGGGTTAGGGTTATATTTTGTACTAGCTGAGGTCACAATCAACGTCGGGTGAACGGCTATAATAATATTAAAATTCATTCCCTGTCAATTCTTTATACAACTTCACCGGGACAAATCTGAGTTGTTTCCATCAATTATAATTGTATTAAATTACACTCCCAAATCTGGTCGTGGTCCATGAATTATTTATTCACAGTTTTTTCTTTTAATCTGAGAAATGAATACTTACATGTGAAAATAAAGTTAAGCGCCATTAATTTTTACAAATATAAGATTTTTACATGAAACTGCATATGTTCCCACGTAGAAACGTTTGCAGGTAATAGGTAAAAAAAAGACAAATAAATAAAATTCGGCATTAAATAACCCGTACAATTTTATATACCGTAAAAGAAACAAAACAAAAGTACATGAATGAGTACATAAAATGAAGCGGATGAAATTATTTAGATTGTTGTGCTAACTTCCCACTCGGTGTAAATGGTGATTTCAGATAATAAATACAATAGTATACAAGCAAGAAGACCCGTCATTTTCTGGAATTAAATAACGAACCCTATTACCTTTTACGCCTGTAACGTCATATTACCTTTTTATTCTTATTTCTCAGACTTCATAACAATCTAATTTCTGGTACGGGGCAAAGGGATCTAATCAACATTAGGTTGTGGTAGGGGATGTTTGTAAAGTGATATTTATTGAAATATATTTCATCCTCAATGCACGCCAAACATCTCCGACGCAGACCCGGGGATTCCCGAGGATCAATGAGGGCACGTATACATAATTTTATTAAAGTAAAACGTCGTATTTTTATGGGTGTCCAACGCAAATGAAGGCCCCCTACGATGATGTCGTACACCCTTTGATCAAAATGAAATATACTCATCTAAGTGCTCTGGGTAATTTAGTTACATAACGTATGTAGCTATGGGGGTCTATCCCCTAAATACCAGAAGTTCGTCGTGATTATTAAAGAGACTTATTATTCTTAGTTATGCAAGAGGAATATATGTCAGATTTTATGAATTTTTTAATCAAATCAAAGTGGAATAAATAGTAGTGGCTGTTGTGAACGGGTAAGTATATATATATATATATATATATATATATATATATATATATATATATATAGAGAGAGAGAGAGAGAGAGAGAGAGAGACAGACAGACAGATTTGTAGGTATAAACTTTCTACATAAACTTTGATAAGATTGCCGAATTAGCTTTAATTTTTGAGAAAAGGGAGACGTTTATTACTAAAACTAACAATAAAAAACACAGGAAGAGGGGATCAGGAATCAGTTGCGTTTTTTTCAGATTGTAAAAAATGGATTCTTTTCGATTTACTCAAGCAACATATTTAAAAGAAAAAAATAATGAATAGAGGAGAAAAAGGTGTTATTTCTACCAATTATTTCTTTCTGTCTTTCGTTCGACTGTTTTTCAAGGTAGTCGTTGACTAAATGATGAGGATGAAAATACAAATGATACAAGTGGTAAAAAAACGTAAAAGTTATTCGCGAATGAGAATTTAAAACAATGTTGTATGAGGTCGGTATTTCGACGTACACCCATCAGTTCTAAACTGGTTAAAAAAAAAGTATTCATCGGTTCTTTCGACCAAAAGGTTTCCGAATGCTAACGAGTTATACACTTTCCAGCTCCATTGTAAACTACAGTGCAGGGTGAAGTAGGTTTAACCGCCGAAGAAATTAATTAGCCTCTATGTGGAATTTAAATGTGGCAAAACTATCGTCCACATAGCGGAAATAACGCAATGGCTTCGGTAGCTGTTGGAACTAAAGCTTTTCCTGAAATCCGACAAAAATATTAGCTAATACTTGACTCAAGGGGCTGCCCATTGTTACCTCATCAATTTGACAATACATGTTCACATTTAAACTAAACACAACCGACTTAGTTGCTAAGTCCATAACTTCAACAAATATATCCTCTGGAAATAACGGTTTAACTAGGTAACTACGATAACAACTATGCGCACAAATCCCGATAGATTCATTGAGAGGAACATTAGTAAATAGATTGGATATATCGAAAGAACAGAGGTGTTCAGTGTCCGGAGAACACCTCAGCTAACGAATAAATCCTGCAAATCGAAAAAAGTCGAGAATGCAGTGTCAAGAAATCCTGCAAACCGAAAAGAGTCGAGAATGCAGTGTCAAGAAATCCTGCAAACAGAAAAGAGTCGAGAATGCAGTGTCAAGAAATCCTGCAAACCGAAAAGAGTCGAGAATGCAGTGTCAAGAAATCCTGCAAACCGAAAAGAGTCGAGAATGCAGTGTCAAGAAATCCTGCAAACCGAAAAGAGTCGAGAATGCAGTGTCAAGAAATCCTGCAAACCGAAAAGAGTCGAGAATGCAGTGTCAAGAAATCCTGCAAACCGAAAAGAGTCGAGAATGCAGTGTCAAGAAATCCTGCAAACCGAAAAGAATCGGGAATGCAGTGTCCAGTGACCCCATCATTTAGTCGACAACTACCTTGAAAAAAAGTCGACCGAAAAACGTCTCGGTAGAAATAACGCCTTTTATGCTCCATTCATTAATTTCTTTTCTTTTAACTATGTGGCTTGAGTAAATAAAAAAATCTTATTAAAGTTTATGTTGAAATTTTGTACCTACAAAACTCGATTGAAATATTTGAGTACAAGGTACAACTCAACTGTTATAAACAAGTTAAATGAGGTTATTTTATTGAGGCTTAAAATTGTTTCCTTTCAATCTAAAGGGTTATTTCTGTGGGGGTGTTTGTAATGTTATCGGCTGGGTTAAGTAAGTAGTAAGACGGAGAGACGTATAGGATAAATAACAAGGTTTATTGGCGGTCAAAATACATTCTAACTGAGTTATCGCCAGGGGCCGTAACTCGTCCCCTTACCGGTGAATCGTCGGTGCAGTAACACTACATCCCCCTTTCAGTTGTAAAGTTCTTTACAAAGACAGTCTTTTAGGTGGTCGAACTTGTCGACCGCTTCTTGTATATTTCCCTTGGTCAGGACCTCTGGAACTCTCTAGTGGAATGTTTCTTTGGTTACTGAGAAGATCTGTTGAGTCATCATCACAGCTATACATATATCCATATCGAGGGGAACGTGGTAAGGTGTTTGCTTCATGTGGGGTAGCCACCTGAGAGAAGCTGGTTTTTCCGTTCCTTAGGCGCAGATTACTTTTGTTGCGCCGGTGTAGTCCTGAATCTGTCTTAACTAGGACTTACCTTGGTGACAGAGTTTTACTTACTACAGCTGTACTGGTCTTAGGTATCTTGACCCAGACTGGTTGTCCTTTTTCAAAGACAGGACGATCTTTAGCCCGATGACGTTTGTCATAGTTTTGCTTTTGTCTGGTTTTGAGCCGGGTTTCTGCCCTTCTATGTTGCTCGATGTTTTGCTGATCAAACGAATTTCTTTGAGGGATGGTAGGGATCCGTGTTCTTAGTTTTCTATTCATTAACAGCTATGCAGGACTCTTGCCATGTTGCAGAGGAGTGCTGCGATAATTTAGCAGTGCTATGTATGGGTCACTTGCTTTCTTCAATATGTTTTTTATTGTCTGGACTGCACGTTCAGCTTCTCCGCTTCCTTGCGGATGATGGGGGCTACTTGTGAGGTGCAGGAAGTCAAAAACATTTGAAAAGTTCCTGAATTCACTAGAACTGAATTGGGGACCGTTGTCAGATATGATTGTCTCTGGGATCCCATGCCTAGCGAATATTGATTTGCAATGCTCTATTACGCTGGCTGAGGTGGTTGTCCATAAATGGGCTATTTCAATCCACCTGGAAAAATAATCGACAATCAGAAGATATCGGTGTCCCATGAATTCGAACATCTCCATTCCTATTTTCTGCCATGGATATGCAGGTAATTTGGTGGGTTGTAGTGGTTCTGGTGGATATTTTCGTTCTTTTTCACAGATACCGCATTTCCCAACTTTGTCTGCAATTTGTTTAGAGAGGCCAGGCCACCACACACTTTCGCGAGCTAGTGCTCGGCATTTGACAATACCTTGGTGTCCCTCATGTAGACGCTCTAGAATGTCTTTTTGAAGTATATTAGGAATGACAAGTCGGCTCTGGTACATTAGAAGTCCCTGGTAAACTGTTAGGACCTGGTTGACAAACCAGTACTGTTTTAGTTCAGGGTCCCGCCTTGCTCTTTCGGGCCAGTGGTCCATCTCATAATATTTGATTACCTGACTGCAGACCTGGTCAATATTTTGTTTTAGTCGGATATCCTCCAATCGTTTATCGCTCTCCGAGATATTTCCTATGACTGAGCGGATAAATGAGTCGGTCTCTGTCTCCTGCTGGATATCCTGTATAACGGGACTACTCCCAGGTGCTCGGGACAAAGCGTCTGCTGTTGTGAGGTCTTATCCCGCTGTGTATATGATCTCATAGGAGAATCTCATTAACCTCATGCAGAAACGTTGAATTCTTGGAGTCAATTCGTCGAGTCGCTTCGACTTCAACAGTGCCAACAGTGGTTTGTGGTCTGTTTCGACTGTGAATTTTGGCATTCCGACCAAGTAGTCCGCAAATTTTTCACAACACCGAATGACTGCTAGTGCCTCCTTCTCAACCTGTGCATATCTCTGCTCTGTTTCTGTCAGAGATCGTGAAGCATAAAATACCGGTCTCCAGTCATTTTCTTGCTTCTGCAGTAGTACACCGCCTAGGCCGAGTCAGTACTGGTGCAGAACTCAGTTGCTTCTTCAGGGTCTGGAATGCTGCTTTCTGAGTCTCATCCCAAATCCATTCTGACTCTTTCCTAAGAAGCTCTCGGAGTAGTTTGGTAGGTTCGGCTAAATTCCTAGCAAATTTTCCGACCTGGTTTGCCATGCCCAGTAAGCGTCGTAATTCGGACACATTCTCAGGTCTGGGCAAGTCCATAATTGCTGCTACTTTTTCGGGATCTATTTGTATTCCCTCTTTTGATATAATGTGACCCAGAAACTTTATGTTTCTGACAGAAAATACACGTCTTTGGAACACAATACAATTACAACATGGTCGTTTTCAAGTTCAATGTAAACAAATTCTTGTTGAGCCTCACAGTAAAAAAATAAAATTCTGCTAAATCACCGCCATCATTACCAATCATCACGGTGTTGTCTCACCGTCCACCTGACACCCATTTAACCCTTATTCTCCAGTTTACTATGGGCTTTGATAAGTAGTGACACCTTAGTATGCACACACACTCACACACACACACACCACCACATATATATATATATATATATATATATATATATATATATATATATATATATATATATACTCGTTTCTCTCTCCTACTCTTCCTACTCCGCGTTCCAATCATACACCTGGAAGATATATGTGAGCATTTATTCGATGCGTGACAGGTTGTGGTTTCGGATTTGTACCTCTCTGGTATTTGATCAGCACAAAGCGCGGGAAACGACGATGTAATATAATAAGAAAATGAAATCGAGCACATTTATAAATCATGGTAGTAGAAATGGAGAAACGGTTAGAATGTTTTACTCAAATATTCACACTTACACATACCATTTTCTCTTTAGATTTATCTACAACACACACACACACACATACACACACACACACACACACACATATATATATATATATATATATATATATATATATATATATGTGTGTGTGTGTGTGTGTTTCCTGATCTTTTAAATTTGTAAATCGACATTTTTCATGCAAATAACCCTCTACATAAAATATTCAATAAAAATGCCGTTAAACTTAACTAAAAGATGTAAAAATAACTTAGAAAAATAATTAAGAGCCATAATAGACGTATCTTAAACAGTAATAACAAACAGAATCAATATTACACATAATGTTAATAACGACAATAAAGAGTGTAACTGTAGAGATGAAAGTAAGTGTCCGCTACGAGAAAAATGTTTAACACGAGCATAATGTATTTAGGAACCGTATTCTCAGATGATAATCCAAGTCTGAAAAAATGTATATAGGTGGAACAATCACTGATTTTAAAGCTAAGTACAGACACTATAAATTGTCTTTCAGTAACCTTGATAAGGTAGGAGACACCTAATTATTCAAATACATACGGTCTCTTAATGAGAAAAATACGGTACCTGCACTAAAATGGAACGTCTTAAAGAAAGCTTTTACTACACCCCCACCTGTTTTCTTTATTTTAATGAAAAATGAGCCATTATTACGTTCTCTGATAGATATACACTATTAAATCAAAGAGATGAAATAGGTATAAGCTGTAGATACGTCAAACAGTTCACCCTATATAAATAGTAGCAACTTAGTTAATTTACTATAACACAGTATTAGATAACTTTAATAAACCTACTATCTAAAGTTAACACTTTCCCGACTAAGTAATATAACTTTAGATAATTAATTTAAGTATCAGGGTAGCAAATTAAAAGATAACTTTAAATGATGGTGTGGTTATAGCATATAGTAAGTAAATATAGCACAATTGTATCTGATTGTTAAACAAATAGAAAAATAAATATAAGGCCCTCAGTAAATTGCTATAATAATACATGTTTTACTCCCACTGTTTTAACGCTGATAAGGATGAATTTATAACTTTAATTAATTGTGATTATTTAAGTGAAATATTTTGCAAATCGACACATCGTGCAATTTAAATGAAAAATTCATTTATTTGATTTTTTGCAAGCACTCGTTGTAGAACAACTTTGTCAGACGAGACTGTTTTATAGTTGTTTTTTTTTCTTTTCTTCTTCCTCATTTTGATAGTATTAACCCCGAGGGGTCGAATCACGATAGAAGCAGAAAGGCACATAAGTTCTAAAAGACGTTAGGATAAGTGTAGTCCGGTTGATGTTATGCGCAGATCGGCGCTATTTGAATAAGCAAATTGACAACATCTTTGAGGCACGCATGAAAATGTGTTTAGGTGAAATATTTTAAAAATAAAAACCTCGTGCAATTTAAATGAAAAATTCATTTATTTATTTTTCTTTTTTTGCAAGCTTTCGTTGTAGAATCACTTTATCAGGCGAGACTGTCTTATAGTTTTTTTCTTCTTTTCTTCTTCCTCATTTTGATGGTATTAGCCCCGAGAGGTCGAATCACGATAGAAGCAGAAAGACACGTAAGTTCTAAAAGACGTTAGGATAAGTGTAGTCCAGTCGATTTTATGCGCAGATTGGCGCTATTTGAATAAGCAAATTGACAACATCTTTGAGGCACGCATGAAAATGTATTTAAGTGAAATATTTTAAAAATCAACACATCGTGCAATCTAAATGAAAAATTCATTTATTTCTTTTTCTTTTTTTTTGCAAGCTTTCGTTGTAGAAGAACTAGATAACTTGACAACATCTTTGAGGAACGCGGGTTAATACCATCAAAGTTAGGAAGAAAAAAAGAAGGAAACAAAACTATAAGAGTCTCGCCTGACAAAGTTGTTCTACAACGAAAACTTGTAAAAAAATAAATAAATGAATTGTTAATTTAAATTGCACGATTGTTGATTTTCAAAATATTTCACTTAAATACATTTTCATGCGTGCCTCAAAGATGTTGTCAATTTCCTTAATTGTGATATGTTTGTGTTGATGTGCTCTTTCCTGCATATAATCGATATATCTAGTTTGGAATTGTTTGTAATATTAGTTTGACAGCTATCTCTCTGTAATATTTGCAGAATCCTGTTTTTGCAGAAGTTTCGTTGTGTTGGTCTCTAATTATTGATACTATATCTTTCTTATTATTAGTTTGGCTTAATAATAATTATTGAATTAATAGTTTTCTAATTAATGGTTACACTTTCTAATTGGATATTTTAAAACCCCAGTTAAATACAGTAGATCGATACATCTAATTTAATAAATAGATACTTTAGATTGTTGTACAATTTGGGATACGAAAGATGTATTTCTCGGTTTATTAGCTTGTATTAATTAATAGGTATTAAATTGATGGGTGTAATAATAATCGGTTGAATCTTCTAATTAACTGGTCTGAGTATAAATTAATTTATTAAACACAAGTTAACTAGAGTAAATAGTAAACTCTAATTGAGTAAATATAAGTTTTTTGAAAATTGTACAATTTGAAATAAGATGGATTAATTTCTTCTGTTTTCTGTAATTATATTATCCAGATTAATTTATATAGAATGTGTTAATTCAGAAGTATTAGTGCATGTAAAATGAGTTTGTGTGCAAACTATTGCAACTCGGCCTTCACTTTAAAATGTGTATGTAAATATTTAATACACCGTGATATAGTTGCGTTATTTTTAACTGTGTCTAGAAGATAAGAGTGTGTATGTATATCTAATCAGGGCTCGCTTGTTACTTACGTGTTTGAGTATACGATCTGTCTGTGCACGTATATGTATTAACGATAACAAATGTTTATGCGAATATGCGGATGTATCATGACTCGTATGTGCGTACATATATTTTGATTACGTATATGTGTAAGTGACACCTAGCAATGAAAAATCAACCCGATTAGATCTAAATGATTTAACACCCCCACACACCACCTAAAATCAAGGGCAGACAAAACACTGCTTCTTACTCTCCACTTCCATATCGCGCATAATATTGACGCACAAAAGTAAATCTTAACACACATCCATACATTAATTGTCCGTTTAAATGTGCCACTATAATTTGACCTCCTTTTCTTTTCTTCTCTTCATTCACAACATGAGTTTACATTATATTTGATTTTCGACGGTTTCAAATCTGACTACGTGACCTTCCAATCCTAAATTTTGAATTTCGTTAATTTTTCTTTTGTTTTCTTTTCCTCCAGCTTCATTCTTTCTAAATATGACCTAAGATTGATATTCTGCTTGATGAGATCTCAGCGTTTAACAGTTGTTAATCGATAACATCGACATGCCAGTGTCGCAGATTATGTACATGTATGTATAAATAAAAATAATAATGTTTTTTTTTGTATTAAAATAAAAATAATAATAAATGTTCCATAGGTTTCACGAACGTTTGCGATTCTTAGTCGAATCATCAAAAGCAAATGAACAAAAAAGCTGGAGAAAAAAGAGAATTTCAAAAAGACGTTTTCTGCATTATTCCTGGAAGTCGTTGATGATTTAACATTCAGCAACGCAGGATGGCACTACAGAACAAAATCGCATTACATTAAGCATTTAAAAATTTTACCACTGGTTTCATATGTGATGTTGTTAATTTTAGGCTGTTGTGTTTTTATGTAGATAGCTTCGAGTATTTTTTATTTTTTTAAATTGGTTTCGAAATGTATAATTTTTGTTTCATTAACTAGAAATCTGATTTAAGACAAATTCTAGTTAATAACAGATTAACTGAGGATGATTCGACGAAGAATCGAAAACGTTCGTGAAACCTGTAAAACCTATGGAACATTTATTATTTTTTTTATTTTAATACAAAAAAAAAACATGAGAAAAAATAAAAAAAATAAAAAAAGTATTATTAAACAGACGAATTATTTTTAACAATATATATATATATATATATATATATATATATATATATATATATATATATATATATATATATATATATATATATATATATATAGTTTCTTTTGCTTAAAGAAATGTGTCTATATTCTGTCCGAAGAAATGCTGAAAACGTCTGTATTAACTGTGTGGGTGTGTCTTGTGAAGTTTCTAACTTTAAGGTGGAAACACGCACACAGATAACTGCCCTTTATAAATAGATAGGGTGGCTAAGGAATAAAGGGTTTCATAGATATAGCAATATAGAATTGAAATACCATACATACAAACCGAAGTAAGATAGGGCAATATTTCGCAAATAGCTCACGTGACTGCGCTCACTAATCAACAGAGCTGAGCATATTTAATTACGGTATTATATAAACATGAGGTGCATCTTTAATTTAGCAGTAAAGTTTCGTGTCTCGGAAAGTGATTTGAATTATTAATAATGACACGCTCAGGCATTTTGTGTTCGTACACATTACATAAATGATTATTATTTTACGGAAGAAGAAAGAGCAATTTTCTTCTTAATAGTATTGAGCCTTACAAACATTTTTTGGCGAAAATAGAGCTGAGTACCGGTAAACGTTGAGTGTAAATTCCCTACACTATCAAATATTGTAGGAATAATTATTTTCCAAATATGTTCCAGGGTTAAGATCGGATTCTAACTCTGCCTGATGAGATCTCAGTTTGTAATAGCTGTTGATCGATAACATCGACATGCCAGTGTCGCAGATTTTGTACATGTCTGTGTAAATAAAAATAATCATATATAAAAGCTCTATTTGATATTGAGCACTTTTTATAATCCCGGTTACAATTCTTTGGATTACTACCCTGTGGATGTTTTACTTGGATTATTATTATTATTATTATTATTATTATTATTATTATTGTTATTTTTGTTGTTGTTGTTATATATATATATATATATATATATATATATATATATATATATATATATATATATATATATATATATATTAAGTTCCAATGAAATTAAAACCAATATGTTTTCAAAAGGGCACAATACAAAGCAGAGCTGATATCTAAATTAATACATGCGAAAGTTTTTTTCCATCTGTATTAACTATATTAACATCAAAACAGGTTGTAAGGTTTTGTAATACCGTATATATAGTATAATGCAAATTCCAACAAACACCGTTTGGTCTTCTTAATTTGCATATTTAATTCATAAACAGCTGCTAATAAATTGATATTCTATAATATAGAGTTGTATTTTTATTGTCATATTATATATATATATATATATATATATATATATATATATATATATATATATATACACACACACACACACATATATATATATATATATATATATATATATATATATATATATATATATATATATATATATGCAATATTTTCGTCGGTAGTAAAACGTCTGATGTAGCTGAGAACAGATACTACACTTTGATCTGAGTCAAAAGGCTAAGGAACAAAAATATATTTATGGCTAGACATTTTTAAATGAATGAAAAAAAAACTTTTATTGTGTCATCTTTTAATGGGGTTAAGTAGTGTAGTATTTGGTTCTGTTGTCATAAGACAGTTCTTTCAGGTGACGTCCCCCTTTCTAATGAGGTGGGGTAATCCTCCCATGTATTACATCCTCTTTTGGGGAGAGGGTAATGTAGTATCTGTTCTGTTGTGATGAGATCATCTTCCAAGGGACAACCTACTCCTTTTGTTTTTGGAGCGTAATGTAGTATCTGATATCATACTCACAGCCATTACTATATCTTTATTTATGGGGCAATCCTCCTGGGTATTATCTCCTTTTTAGGGGGCATCATAGTATATGCCCGTTCTTCATGATACCATTCTTCCATGATTATCGTTTCTGTTTGGGAGGGGGTAGTGTATTATCTGTTCTGTTGTCATGATATTATACCCACAGAAATTGATACCTGTTTTTGAGAGAAAAGTCGTCATGATAACATCCTCTCAGTAGTACCTCCTCCTTTGGGTGGCAGTGTAGTATATGTTTTTAACCATGATATCATCCTCCAAAACCAGCAAAAATATGCTTGCTTCGGTCGCATATTTTTGCTAATACTTTATATTAACATTTAAAATGGTCTACAGAAATAAATTCATGTTTATATATATATATATATATATATATATATATATATATATATATATATATATATATATATATATATATATATATATGAACATGAAGATATATATATATATGTATATATATATATATGAACATGAATATATATATATATATATATATATATATATATATATATATATATATATATATACACACACAAATAAACCAGAAAAAAACTCGCAAAATCGAAACAGAACTGAACTATATATTTTTTCCGTAAGGGGTCTAAATGTGAGTTATATTTAGTTTAATTTAATCTTATGCAAAGGGAGTAAATAAAATGTGGAAGCATTTTTGTGAAAATTCAGATACATTCGTTTTTTTTGTGAAATTTTCACAATAAGTATTAGATACTAATTATTAAATATTCCATTAATTTCAGTTTTTGAGGAGTATTCTAAAGAGATTTCATAGGCATGATATAGGCACAACCACCGATTTAAAAATTAAAATATATCAGATTGGCATTGGGTTTATCCATAGTCATTAGGTACCAATGACACAAGATTCCCGGAATTTCAATTTCTTCGTAGGACCTCTTAAGCTTAAGCCTTAAATTTGAGAAATTATCTAGATTCAAAATTATGCAATCGATTCTGATCAAAATTGGGAAAAAGATTCTAGACACGAGGTTTAGTATCTTTATTTCTTGATTCGAATCTTCGTAAGCGAATATAAAATTGGTCCCAAATGTTTCTGTTCGGGGAATTAATTTTACCCGCCCTGGGACAGGTATTATAGAATATGTGTTGTGGCCTTAAAATATTGAAAACAAACAAGACAACAATGGGGTAGTTTACAAGAATATGTAGTTAAAGAAAGCATAGAAGTAATGTGTTGTCAGAGACTGCTTCTGTATTTTCCGATTGTTAGAGAGCGTTGCAATCGGTGGATATAAACAGGGACGCACAAGAAAATTATTACTTTTCTTATGCTTTCCTCGCCAGCACATGTGCGCTAACTGTACCCATTTCACGGTATGTAAGACATCCTCATCGAATTCAACACACACACACATGCCAGTACACATCATTTTCAGCGTTTATTGTGCACATTTTAAAGTATGTACATATTTTATGGACACAATCTCAAAGCGCGTTTGCGAGCAATATATGCTTTTGCAGACCTTATCGTTCCCGTGTTATTTCTTTGTTTCATTTGTAATTGCTAGTATGAACAAGTATAGATAAGAGACGTTGTCCAAACGTTTGAAAACTTCTTCAGTGGTGAACCTTGGTAAATTAAAACAAACTTACAATTGTATATTCATACAAAAAATAATTTGTAAGTGGAAATAATACAGTGAAATTTCCATTCACCCACGTGCAAATTCTACAAAATTTCAATTCTACTTTCAACAAACAACGTTTTAAACATAAACGATAAAAACCCACTGTTTTCGGATTCAAACAATACAACATTCGGATACCGTCTCGAGAAAAAAAACAGGAAGCCTATAAGTTGTCCACAGTCACAATGCAAGCACCATAAGTACCGAAGCAGAGAGGGAGAGAGAGAGAGAGAGAGAGAGAGAGAGAGAGAGAGAGAGAAGGGAGAGAGAGGCCCTTCTTACAACCAACCCAAAGGTTGTATTTGTTGGTGCCATTTAAAATTTAGCTACAATGCTAGGAAGTGTAACAACCCCTGCAACGACAGTCAACATAAAAAGTTCCATTCCAGCCAGCCAATGCAAGAAAAAGGCCGCTTATTCTATGTGAAGGACCGAAAAATCAGTTAAACATTTCTAGTGGATACCCGTGCAGAGATAAGTATTATCCCACTACCACCGGACACACACCTATCCCTTCCACGTTTCAACTGCAAGTAACAAAGGGCAAAAAATCTAGACATACGGAACCAAGAAACGTACTCTAAATTTAAGACTCTACCGGAACTTCGTCTGGACATTTATGCAAGCAAACGTTCGAATTTCTATCATAGAAACCGATTTCCTTTCACATTATGGCCTGTTTGTTCACATGTACAACCAAACACTCTCGGGCGACATTATAGGCATCAAGGTAAAAGAAAAACTAACGCAGTTTGGTCCAACTGGAACCTGTTCAGCAACTTACAACACGAAACAATATATCAACATCCTGGACCAGTATTCAGACATTACAAAAACATTTGGCATAAATGAAACAATAAAACACACGACACAACACCACATAAAAACACAGGACCGCCACTTTATTCAAATCTTCAACGTCTATTGCCTGAAAAATAAAGTATGCGAAGCGACAATTTCAGCAAATGATCGAGGACGGAATAATGGAACCATTCCAAAAGTCCGTATGCTTCACTTCTCATTCTAGTCCCTAAACCAGACTTTAATTCTCATCATGTATGCGTCAATTACCGTAGCGGAAGAGAGCATTCTGAAAACGGCTGTGGTCACACCTTTTGGACTTTTCCAGTTCAGGCGGATGCCTTTCGAGTTGAAAAACGCTGCTCAGACTTTTCAACGTCTCATTGACAACATTCTAAGAAGACTACATTATTTATACGCATACATAGACGATGTCTACATGGCAAGCCCGGATGAAGCGACGCACAGAAACATCTGCATCCAGTTCTACAGAGACTTTCACAACATGATCTAAAAATAAATGTATACAAGTGTATATTCGGGGCCAATAACTACAATTTCTGTAATACCAAATTAGTGAGGGCGGCGGAATCACAGCATGCCTGAAAAGGTAGAAGCAGTACAACAATTCCAAACAGTAGCGACGATTCTTAAGATTCGTCAATTAGTATCGTCGTTTAATCCCGGACTGTTCCGAGATACTATCTTCTCTGACGAATATCCTATAGAACAAGGCGAAACGACAGAACCAAACGCACTTAACAGAGAAGCATTTCATGCATCCAACAAAGCCAAATCCGCATTAACAAATTACACTAAACTTACATACATCACTTACAATGTTCATGCTAAATAATCATAATACAAGCACATCGGCTGCAGGCGCGGTATTACATCAGGAGATTTATAACACCAAGGTACCCATATCTTTTTTCTCTTCAAAGTTCCGCAAAACATAATCAAAGTACATTTCCAAGGGAGCTTTTAGCAATCTACCTTGCAAACAAACATTTAAACACATGTAAGGCAGCCAATTCCCCATCTACACAAACCACAAATCACTAACATGCATTGTCTTCACACCTATAGAATCTCGTCACCTGGACTATATATCACAGTACTCAATATATAAAAAGGTGACCAAAACATAGTACCTAACTCACTTTCCCGAACAGACACAAACTCTATCACTAAAAACTTGCTTAGTCACAATATGCTGGCACAGGAGTAAGCATCCGGTACAACTTTGGAACTGACTCTACAAAACAATTCTCTGCAGATCAGTTGTGCCAATTCCATTTAGTGACAAAAAGGTCTATTACGACACTACAACACCCATACCCACACCTTACGTCTACCTTCACTACGACAACGCATATTTGATCATTTTCAATCATCTCCCATCCTAGCAAAAGAGCCACCCTGAAAATGATCAGCGAAATGAGAATGAGGATGAATAAAGGTGTCAAACTTTGGACTGGCAACTGCATAAACAACCAGCGTTGCAAAGTTAATCGGCACACCAACTCCCTCATTGGGAAATTTAACAACTCCGACGCCAGGTTCTCTCATCTGCACGTATACATCGTTGGACCACTACCACATATTGTTACTGTAATTTGATCGTTGATAAATTTTGTCGTTGACCCACTGCAATCTCGTTAAAAGATATCTCACTAGACACAGTAACAGAAAACATCCTGAAAGAGTGGATAGCCACATATGGTGTACCCGCAGTCATCATGGCATACAGAGGCACAATTCCATCTAAAGCTTTTTGTCGAATTTTATCCCCGTCCTTGGCACTAAGCATATACGGACGAGTGCGTACTACCCTGCTCTAACGACCTAGTGGAGCGATTTCACAGACATTTAAAAGTGTCTCTCTCAATGAGACTCAACACAACCAACTGGGTTAATTATTTGCCTGTGGGACTACTATAAATTAGGAACGTCGTCAAACGAGACTTAGGTTATACACCAGCTAAAATAGTTTTCCGGACATTATATTTGCCCGGACAATATTTTGACAAGAAAGATGATGTACACAATTCAACTACATTTGTACATTCCTACTTTTAAAAGTAGGAATGTCAAAATTACATTTCACCCTTACGCGGGAAGGCATCGAGACAAGTTTACATCGCGAAAACACTTTTTGATAGTGAATATGTATTTGCCCATGACGATGCACTAAAACAACCATTACAACCACATTACAAAGATATATACAGAGTAGTCAAAAGAGCTGAAAAAGTTTACACCATCACAAAAATCTCAAAAATGATATTGTTTCTATCTACAAACTAAAACCTGCTTTAGTGGAATAAATCACAGCTAGGTCAACAGACACCACAAAGGAATCCAATACTTCATTTGAATACACCACACTAGAAATAGATACAAAAACGTAGATCATATCTGTTAGAAAAGTAATATTTTCACACAACGTTAAAACATATATATATTAGAAACAGATTTCAAAAAATATTTTTTCTCAATTTTGGGAAGACGTGTTTTTAGCATTACATACCGTTTTCTATAAATTTAAACATAGATTCATCAGAGGGCGCTTTACACTAAATTATCTGTCTGGTAGATGACGCTGCAATCTGTGGATATAAAAAAATTCTTACTTTTCCCCTTGCCAATAGACGGGTGCTACGTGCACGCATTTCAAGGTATGTAAGACATTTCCATCAACTTCACCCCCCCCCCTCGTTCATACCCTTTCCAGACTTTATTTTACACATTGTAAACACTGTATATACTTTTATGGACACAATCTCAAAGCAAACCTTACTGGGTAATATTTTTTTTTGCATGCATTATCATTTCCGTGTTTTTTCTTTTTCTCATTTGTAATTGCTTGTATCAACGTGTTTATAGAGAAGAGATGTTGCGCAATCGTTGGCAAACTTCAGTTATAACAATTGTGTGGGCCAAATATTATATGCGCTCTTCAGCTGTCTTTTTCATTCAAATGCATTTTGTTTTATATCCCAAGAAGTGGCTTTTATGAAGAACGATTTGTTATCGTCAGAGAGACAAAAACAACATGGCGTTGGAATAGGTTAGTTGATGTTCACTTGTGGTAAGCACCTGAAATATGGTAGAATATATATGTATGTGTGTGTGTGTGTGTGTGTGTGACCAGAAGGAAGAAAAAATACTGTGTATTTTCATGTTTATTTGATTCCTTCAAGTTTTATTCTTTTCTCATACGGCCGACTGGTTCGAGAGGTTTAACCTTTAAAACATATTGGAAGGAAATTCTTCTCCATAACCCCAAGCTGGGAGGATTTCTTCAACAATTGAAATGTTTTACCCATAAATGCCGCGTACTCACTATCAAACGTAAACATCCCCCCTCTCCCTCTCTCTCTTTCACACACACACACAGGTACTTTCTTACTGAAACTGCAGTGAAGCCCCTTTTAATTATATATATACACACACGTGTATATATATATATATATATATATATATATACAGCAAAGTTGTATATATATATATATGTATATGTATAATCTAATATATATATATATATATATATATACAGCAAAGTTGTATATATATATATATATATATATATATATATATATATATATTAGATTTTTTAATGTGAGATGATATATATAATTATTTCAACAATCAGACAACGCCGCAGCTCACAACCTATGAAAGAAACAAACCGGAAGTCCTAGACTCGAGTTTCGCCCTCCTTTGGGATCATCAGCCGAACTCGGGTTTCGAATCCTGAGTTCGGATGTGTTCTACTGATGAGTCCAAAGGACTTCCGGTTTGTTTCTTTCATAGGTTGTGGACTGCGGTGTTGTCTGATTGTTGAAATATTTATATATATATATATATATATATATATATATATATATATATATATATATATATATATATATATATATAAAAGTCAAGCTAACCTCAGATTTGGAATCAATTATCTTCGATCCGATATCCTTATCGATGTCAGAAGTTCTAGAACGATTTTTAAAACTCAGTATTCATTATTAAAAGTATGGAAGAAAATAAAAATTACAAATCCATGTTTTAGCGTCTTTTGTTAAGCCTCCAGAACAACATATTTTAAAATAATCGTTTATACTTATTACGCCGAATCATCGTACATATTTTACGTATTGTTTATTTTAAAGAGAACACATTTTTTTAAATTAAAACTAGATAAAACATATTTGATAAAACATATTCAATAAATGTTCACAAATATATTTTTACTTTAATAATATTTTTTATTTTATATTTATGCTTCTTTGATTTTCTGTGTTTATTTTAGACGATTTTAGATATATGCGGAGAGGTGAAAGAATCCCTACTCCGAACTCATAATAGTATGGTCAAAGAATTTCCATATTATCTGTGGTCATGTTTTTAAAGCGTTCGCTATCAGTTTCAGTATTGTTTGCCATTCAAATCTCACACTTGACAATTGTTGTTGTTTGTGTTTGCCATAGCGTCCTAGTTGTTCCAATATTTATGATCATCATAAACATGAAAAGTTTAAAATAAAAGATGGATGACAGATTTAATAGATATTCGTAACTTCTGATCTTGGCTATACATTTGAGAAACATGACATCCTGAAAGAGTGCATAGCCACATATAGTATTATGATAAATATTTTCTACATTCGTATTTACGTGCACATATGTTTCTTCTTTTTACTGGAATCATCAGTGTGTAGGATGATTTTCTGTCAGTCCATCGATTCGAACCTCAGACCCAATTACACATTTTAACTCCCGTCCGAATTCCTAAAATTATAAACAGTGTTGAACGACCCGGTCGGTCGGACGGTAACTACCATATATATACATATATAACTTATTTTGGTCGTTCATGTGTCAACAAAATGGTACCTCAAGTTTTTTTGGATTCTTTGAAAGGTGAAAAAAAGGTGGTTACTAGAATCTAACTTTGTATTGTTTATTAAAAAAATAACATCCATTGAACTTTAACCTGAACGTCTGATTATTAATGATAAATATATATATATATATATATATATATATAATAGATCCGAGGTAAACATATTTAAGAGTTTCATTGACATACGTTCAAAGAATTCAACATAAACAACAGTTTCGTGTTCGATCGTTTTTTGGTATCAAGGATCTTCATTAGCACCGGGCATAGACACCAACTTCGAAGTTAAAACATAGCATCAAGACTATAGTCTAGTTCACTATCATTTATACAGTCATTCTGTAGGATGAGAGATGGTTGAGATATGATAATCCACCTCTAATAATATACAAAACAATGAAATTGAACATATAAAGGGGCACAATAGGGGAATGAAAGACTGTCAAAAGTACACATGAATATATATATATATATATATATATATATATATATATATATATATATATATAAATGTATGTATATATGTATATGTATATATATGTATGTGTGTGTGTGTGTATTATAACTCAGTAGAATACAAAATTTATGAAATAATCAATATTTTGTAATCAGGCTCCCAAAATTCAACATCAACAAATATTATTGCGTACTATGTTTCTGGAAATCTTTTAATAATAAGATCTTCAGCATAAAAAATCTTTATCAATTCGTTACAGAAAAAAGTAACAACGGAATTGTTAAAAGATCACAGATACATGAAACAAAAATTAATAACCCTAATCCAGAAACTCTATTTTCTGTTTTTACTTTTTTTTATGGCAGGCTATAATAATTGGATTAAAAAGACACACATTTATATATTTTATTTTTAAAAGGTGGATTTGTTCTTCAAAGTTGGTATATATTGTAAGTTTATAAAAGTTCTATGAAATATGAAATTTTAATAAACGATGCTTTATTTAAAAAAAAAAAAGTGAATAATCTAAACAGCAAATAAGTTACTATCATAAAATACCTATGGTATAGAACTAATAAAAACATATTTCATATTGCAAGACATTAATATTCATCCATTGATTTTCAAAAATAACCGTCTTTAAATGCAGATGTTAGTAAAATACAACAGTAGAACTCTCTAAAATAAAGGGGGATAATTCAACCCCAAACGACCATATAAATCCACCGATCACATAAGGGGAAATAACTCTAATTAAACTCCTTGGTTCATGCATCAGTACCCCCCCCCCACCAAAAAAGAATCATTGCCCAACCTAAAATCATCTAGGTTTAGTGTCTTATTATATAATGGGTGATAGGAGACATTAATTTTATAATATTTTAGGCCAGTGAGTTTGAACGAAACTACTCCAACATAACTTATTCTCTCCTTATTTATGATAATATTTTTAAACATTTTCACAAATTTATTAAAGTCCCAATACTAAAACAAATATTATATTATTTATTATTATTTTATTAGAAAGAAAGTCTAATTGTATCTTTGTTAAAAAGTCCGGTGTATTAATGTAGTGTCTTGAAGTTGTCTTAAATAATAATTTTAAAGAAGCATTAAGGGTTATAAGGATGGACATTTTTTGTAAATGGCAGATGAACTAAATAGTCTTTCGCCTTCTATTTTTCCTAGATTTTTTCCACGGGTTCATTTGTTTGTTATTATCTATTTTTACATTTCGCTGTTGGGAGAATTTATTCTGTTTATTGCTTCTATTATACATTCTATTTATATTATTGCTTATTTCACGCTTATTTATGCTATGGGTCATTACATTCGGTTTATGCCTGATCATATTATTTTCGTTTATACTATGTTATTGTGGAAGATAATTTTTCATTGTAACCTGAATATTTCAGAACAGTATTTGCATAATTAATTAAATTCTAGAGATTCTGTTTGAAATGTTATGGGTTTATTATTGAGCAAGGGTGGTTTGAGTTTCTATGCACATGATATAAGGTTTGTTTTGGCTTATGGAAGGGTTCAAAATTTTAGCTAAATAGGTTAAGGATAAATCTAAGACGTTAATGACTTTTTGTCTTTAATGCATAGGGCTCGAAAAGTTACTGTAATTTTTCTTAGATTTTTATACATTCTATTAGTAGCTCTTATTGTAAATAATGCATCATATAGGCCTCCCTCAAGCGCTGTGTAATGCTTGTGCATGTCAGTTATTAAGAATAGTTTAACCAAGCCCGTTACTCATGCAAAGTCTGCTGATCCCATTAAAATATTAAAATTACCCGGCGTGTTTTACCGACGCCATAACTAGTGAAAGCAAGCGACCATGAAGTACTCGCGACTCAGTGACTCACATTTTATATTCTACAGATATAATTTGTCCAAATTGTTTGTTTTCGTACATCCATCAAGTAGACCACAGATGATTTTGTTTGCTTTTCAATAAACCGACAACTCAACATGTCAAAGCATAGTCAAATTCCAACAGCGCATTCTTAAATAAATTCCCAACTTAACCTAGATTCTGTTCAGTGCTATTTTCATACCCTTCGCTCTCCTCACCTGCAGGAGTTATTTCGTTACAGTCTGATGTTAAAGAATTTCCCCCCTTTGGATAGCGTATGGATAGTCTGCGTCTTTCATGTTACATACTCGTGCGACGTGGGTGATAGCTGAACTTTTGACTGTACGCTTAAAGGAAGTCGCGTGATCTTTGAATATTCCTTGTGTCGTTACAATGTATATCTCCTTAGTCTTGGTAATAGTGCCTGGTGAGATTTTGGCTTAATCTATGGCGGATTTAACTGCGCAATACACCCCAGGGTAGCGTCTTTCTCCCTTTGTACATGAACAGATAGTAGGTGCACGATTGAATCCCAATCCCTGATGCCCCGTGTAAAAGATGCGCAGCAAGAACCCGCCAAGCTACAACTACAGCAAAAACTTTAATTCTCTCTCTCTCTCTCTCTCTCTCTCTCTCTCTCTCTCTCCCAAAAGCCAAACGGAATTTCCATAAACAAACTTTCTATCGTATAACATCCAATCCATGGAACAAATAACCACGAGGCTGCTTTCCACCAGACTACAACCTGGTCGTCTTCAAACACATACTTGTTAAGTCGTCTTCTTGTGTAATCCATTCCTTTTAAGCAATCTTCTGCACATTCCACCCATTGTTCTCAGTTCTCTTGTGGAGGCGATCATCGTCCAACCGACAATCTCTTAAAACCTGATCCTCTAGTGACGAATTAATATAAAAAGATATATGTTGATAACCTTAGTCTTGGAAGATAATAAAGACCCCACAGAAGGATAGCATGAATATATGCTTTTGACACTGGATTGTAGGAAATGTTTGTCTAACAATGTGAGGAAATATAAAAGGATGGGATGAACTCTCTCTCTATAAAACTCAATGTGTGTGTGTGAGTGTGATGTGTGTGTGTTTCCTATAGAAGAATTGTACGTGGAACGTAATTGTTCTCGAGAAAGCTAACGACTCTATTTTAAATTTGATCAAGATCAATTTAGGGGGTCACCGGGTCCCATATTTAAAGATCCCACCCACTAAACCAGCATCCAGTAATAATGAGCCAATTTCGGTGAAACTTGGCATATAGATTGTATTTATGTACGAGATTATTATGGGCTATATTAGTTTTGAAAGACCCCCCCCCCAAAAAAAAAGGGGCCTACGTACTCAATATTTATAGACTCCCTTAAAACAGTATTCAATAATGTGTAATGATTCGTCAACGATTTTTTCCAGTTGCCAGAGAAAGAGAAAGAGGGTGGTAGAGGGAGAGAGAGATGGTATGTGAGAGGAGGATATAGAAGAGAGCGGTCAGAGTGTGAGAGGGGATATAGATAGAGAGGGGGTAATAGAGCGAGATGAGAGATGGAGGGTATATGAGAGAGGGCGCTAGGTGAGACAAGAGGAGATAGGAGAGAGAGGGGAGAAGATGGGCAGAGAGAGAGAGAGAGAGAGAGAGAGAGGGGGGGGGGGTTCAAAAGAATAATGTTACAGTCCTTTTTAAAAACTCTTCTATTTTGTTATCCGGCATGGATAGCGCCGAGTAGCCATGCTGTTAAATATTTATTCTCCTATCAGCCCTGTTATGACTCGAAGTTGTTTGGGAATCTAAGAGATTTTGTCATTGAAACCGCACCTGTGCAGAGCGTTATTGTAATGAAGGACAGCTTTTCTAATGGTATCAGAGTTAATAACGTATATATATACTAGAATCACCGATGACCCATTGTGTCACAACCACTGTCACTACTTTTTTCTTTCAAAATTCATAAACTGTGATACATCAGTCAACACATTCTTCTTGCATAACTAAAAATAATAAGTTTCTTTACTTCAATATTATTATTATTATTATTATTATTATTATTATTATTATTATTATTATTATTATTATTATTATTATTTGTACTCATTAGGAGTGATCACACAAGTCATCGTAAGTGATTACTCACTGATAATAACCGTCTCCCCAGATTTCCAGTAATCTCCCCCTCTTTTCAATCCATTGCAAATGACTTTGCGGTATCGCAACAGCAGCCCACCATTGATTTCTACCTGTTAACGACCATTGGTCTCTTCATGGATTTAGGTGGCGATAATCTTCCCCAAGATTTAAATTTAATTAAAATTGGATGTGTCCCCATGGGTCACTAAGAGATGGGGACACTATGCTATTCGGAGCATACAGGGTAACGTAGAGATTCGGAACCACTTCCAATTGTCCTCCCCGGATAATTTTATATGTATGATATAAATTTCATCAAGATAGGATATATTTGAAGTTTGAAATATAGCTCCCTTATGTTAGGAGGGCACTTAGAGATTCGAGACCACTTTCATTTTCTTCCCCAGAAAATGTTATACATATGATTCAAATTTCATAAAAATAAGACATATTTGAAGTTTTATGAGAGTTATGCCCTTATAGTCCCCTTAAAGGTGCACTTAGAAATTCGGGAACACTTCCATTATCTTTTAGATTTTATGTAGATTCTCAAACCTTTCTTTCTATAGGAAACACACAAACATCGCACATACACAGTTTGAATTACCTGCTAGACACCATCATTGAGTTTTCCCGGTCTCTTTGTACAAGAGTTTTATCAGAACACCCTGACATGAGGATACTTAACCCTACAAGTAAACCGTGACCAAATATTCAAAATAACATAGTATTCGAAGCCCAAATAAGATCACCTCGACACGGCTATACACTAGCTCATACGTGGGATGGTGCACCATTCTGCTAGTTATGTTACCTCAAGTAACAGCACTTAGCTGGATACCTCATCAGACCAGAATAATTCTCGTCCTTGAATCCGGTAACATCAAGAGACCAAAAGCAAGATATACTATAACCTAGTTAACTGGTCAATTGGGGAAGAGAAAAACTTCACTTCTGCACTAACTCTACGTTTAAGATATAAAGTAGAACTTTAATCAAATACTCAAATATCAATGTATCTCATATAGAGATTAGGCATTAGCCTCAGCAAGACGTCCCTTGATTTCTGAGACTTTACACTTAAGTAAAATTAAACAAAAAACACAGACATTGAGTTATATATATATATATATATATATATATATATATATATATATATATATATATATATACATATATATATATATATACATATATATATATATATATACATATTTCATAGGTTACATGTATTTGGGGGGGGGTTGACATAAGTACATAGACATGTGAGAAGTGAAAACGTTATTAATATTGAGTTGTTTTTGTATATTTACCACGTGACAATCGTGACAGGCTCTTTCTTTCAACATTAATTGCTGTTGTCTGCTGTTATCACGAATATTTTACAATAAGAAAAAGGAAGAATATGGTGAGAAACAAACTAGGGTCATTCAGGCTGTTTTTTAAAGTTTTTTTTAAACACATCAGTTTTTGCAACACATCAGTTTTGTTACTGAGTCTGTTTACGATAAATCAACCCCTTGGGCGTTTATTTAATGTCGACGCACAATCTCTCTCTCTCTCTCTCTCTCTCTCTCTCTCTCTCATATATATATATATATATATATATATATATATATATATATATATATATATATATATATATATATATATATATATGGAGATATAATAAAGATTGAAATAACATTTTATCTTTAAAATATATCCTATCTTGAAAAGTCAATGCTCAATATACAAGATATAGCAGCAATATAAGGAAATGAATGATGAGAATAAAAATTGGAAAAATTACAATATTTATTAAATCATCAAATAGTTCAAACAAGAAATATATGCATAAACTTTAAAAGGTTAATAGTTTCAAGCAGTACAGCAAGGAATATTATAAAATATAAATAGAAATAGGTTTTTCAGAGAAACAAGCTCTCTCTTCAGAAAAAAGAACAATTAGTTACCAAGCTATGGTTTTCTATTATTAATTTTTAAAATTTGAAAAATGTTATTTACGGTGAAGGGCGTCGAATCTGCATATACGTGGCATCGCATCTTGGGGTGGAGGTGTTTTACCCAGACAATGAGTATATCCATATACTTAAAGAGTCAGTTTTGGTCAAAGTCAAAGTGAGCGAGAACAAGAGTGTGACATTTGTCTGTGGGTATCGTAGTCCATCAAGCAGTAGCGAAAACAATAACAACCTCGATAGCCTACTTCAGTGTATATCTGACCGTAATTTTCTGGATCTGCTTGTTGTTGGAGACTTCAACTATCCAAATATTAATTGGGATGACTGCTACTGATGGTGAGAAAACGTGACCAATTTGTTGAATCCCTTAGTAATTGTTTTCTCATATATGTTAATAAGCCAACGCGGTACAGAGGAGAGCAAAGACCTTCAATACTTGATTTGATTCTTAACAAACAAGAAAATGTCGTACAGAACTTAAACTACCTGTCTCCGCTTGGTAATAGTGACCATTGTACACTGCTCTTTGAATATTCATGTGCAGTCGAACAAATAGATAGCAAGATTAAGAAATACAGATATATCAAGGGGGATTATGATGGTATGTGAGAATGCTTAGCAAGCATCGATAGAGAGAGTGAGTTTCAAAATAAAAACACTCAAGAAGCTTGGACTGGGTTCAGTGACACTTTAGAAAATGCTATGAAATACAAAATACCTTCCCATACCATAGGAGTAAAACGGAAAAAGAAGCATCAGTCTATATGGACAAACAAGGCTTGACTGTACCAAAGCTGAAGTTCTAAATGTGTGTCTTTACGACAAGCGACACTGCCAACATATCTAAAATGAGTACTAGATCAAAGGATAGTGAACTGCTAAACATTTCCATCACAGAAGAGGATATCGTAAAACATATGCAAAACCTGAAGTGAGCAAATCCCCGGACCCAGATGGGTTGCATACGAGAGTTCTAAAGGGGGTAGCAAAAGATATTGTCAAGCCACTACGCCTCATCGTCACGAAATCTGTCAACTCCAGTACTCTGCCGACCCAGTGGAAGCAAGGTCAGATCACACCCATTTTCAAGAAATGGGACAGAAGTTCACCGGATAATTATAGACATGCTAGCCTCACATCAGTCATTCGAAAAAGAGTGATGAACCATAAGACCACCAATAAGTTGTTTTGTGACGAACAACACGGTTTTGTGCCAGATAGACCATGTGTTACCCAACTGTTTACATGCCTGGATGATTGAACACTGGCCCTGGAAAGGGGGAACTACTGGATGCCATTTACTTAGACTTCAAAAAACCGTTTGACCCGGTCCCACACGAGCGTCTCATTGGAAAAATGCACAGCTATGGCATCGCAGGGAAAATAGGAACTTGGATAGCTAACTTTTTAAAAGAGAGAACTCAGAGAGTCGCAGTAAATCGCAATATTTCAGACTGGACCAAAGTTACTAGCGGAAATCCCCTAGATTGTGTGCTGAGGCCTGTCCTCTTTATCATCTTCATAAATGACCTCCCGGGTGCGGTGGAGAGTGTCGTTAGAATTTTTTCTGACGACACCAAGATATAAGAAGAGCTACAAGAAAGTGAGATAGAGAAAGATTTGGTGTATACATTAACAATAAACTAACCTTTCACCACCATGTTAACAAAACAATTCTGAAAGCGAACCGAACACTTGGTGTCATCAAACGTACCTTTGCTAGTAGAGACAAGTGTGTCATAAATAAGCTGTATAAAACGATGGTCAGACCTATTGTGGAATATGGAAATACCCCAAGGATTCACTAGTATGCTAGAGATATTGATAAGCTGGAAAGAGTACAACGAAGAGCTACAAGATTATGTACAGAAATCAATGGACCTACCTTATGATACAAGACTGAAAGTGATGGAGCTGCTGTCACTGTACTACGGGAGATAAAGAGGGGATGTCATTCAGGTGTACAAGATCCTGACTAAAAAAGACAATGTGGACCAAGAAAAACTACTAACACTCCACCATTCATCCAGAACCAGGAGAAACTCATTGAAGCTTGTAAAACAGTATGGAAAACTGAATATAAAAAAAGTATTGATTCGGACTTAGAGTAGTTAACAGCTGGAATTCCCTACCAGACAGTATGATCAGTGCCAGACTATAAAACTAAACTAGACCAGCATTGGAGAAACATACTCTATATGACACGCCCATTCTACGCACTCTATAGTCTAGATTACACACAAAGAAGACATAATCAGGAGTTTTAAGCATGAGCCCTTTCCCTTAAGATGATGTATGTATGTATGTATGTATGTATATATGTATGTATGTATGTATGTATGTATGTATGTATGCATGTATGTATGTATTTTTGTTCGACTTTTCGATGTACCAGTAGCGTCATTTAAATAATTTAAAACTAGTCATCCGATTGGTCTCAAATTCTAACACATTCTATTTGAAGGTTAGTACTTAGCGATGTGTGAAAAGCTTTTCTCATATTTCATCCTACTTATCACAAAAAAATAAAAATTATAACATATATATATATGTATATATATATATATATATATATATATATATATATATATATACATATATATATATATATAATTAGCAGGGGCGTAGAAATACCTGTTATACTACCCAGGCGCGATGCTTCCCTACTCGGCTAGATAGACCCGTAGATTTTGTTAGATCATCCATCTGGGAGATGAAAACTCCAATATAAAACCTGCGCGCTATATCGTCTCTCAGTTATCTTGCTTCGGCTTGTCACTGAAACCAGACTTTGTAGAAGGAGAGCGTGCTTTACGTGTCGTACAAACGCAGAGCATGGCTATTTACATGTACATATATCCCTACAAGGTTAATAACATCAAAATGAGAAAAAAGAAGAAAAGAGAATATAAGACAGTCTCGCTTTACAAAGGTGTTTTACAACGAAAGCTTGCCAAAAAAGTTAAAGAAATAATTTTTTCATTTAAATTACACGATGTGCTGATTTTCAAAAATATTTCACTCAAATATATATATATATATATATATATATATATATATATATATATATATATATATATATATATAGTACATGTATTATATTAGTGATTGCAGATGTTAATCTGTTGAAACTTCAGTGTTTATTAATATATGTATATGGATATGTGTATATATATAAATGAAATGATTGAAATATGGGTATATATATATATATATATATATATATATATATATATATATATATATATATATATATATATATATATATATATGTGTATGTGTATATATGTTTATGGGCGTGTATATGCATATGCGTGTCAATGAATGTAGGTGAATTGTGTATAAATATGTTTAGATGTATGCGTACGTATGTATATGGATACATGAATTAATTTCTCATGTGTATGAGTATCGTTATACGGGTGTAAAAGTTTTATATTTTTATATTTATTTTTCATGTACGTATGCGTAGGTTAATGGGCGTATTAAAATATATACATATCTATTTGTGTAGTTTGTTTAATACATTTTTATAAATGTATGTGTATGTGTGTACTTGTGTATCTTCAGATTGTGCGTTTATGCGTTTTATATCAATATTATGTTGATATGGACATGTATGTATGGTTATCTAGACATATATTTGTGTTTATATATATGATAATATATTTATGCGTTAACATGTATGTATGTAGATTAAGACTTTCTGTGTTAAATTGAGAAGTAAGGAATCCGACTAAGCCGCTAAGTAAGTAATAAAAAGAGAAAGTAAAGAAACAAGAGTTAAAAAATAAATGATAAAAGTAATAAGAATAAAAAAGAGAGAAACGAATTGAAAGGGTTAACGAGTAAAGAATGTAATTCGATACTAAATTGACCGGTGAAATTATAAACACGTCCCACCCCCAAAAATATACTTAATAAGAAAGTTTTACACTTCCTCGTTTTTTATCTGAAGAGGCTGAATCTTCGTTAAGAGTACAATCGAAACATATATGCACATATGTAACCAAAAATGCTTGTTTGAATAAAAATTTATACTATATATATATATATATATCTATCTATATATATATATATATATATATATATATATATATATATATATATATATTCAAATGTGTGACTTTTCAATATATATATATATATATATATATATATATATATATATATATATATATATATATATATATATATATATATAGTTTATATAAAATCCTACTTATGAAACATAGGCCTGGGTTCTAAATAGTTGGATGACTACACTCCTTGTTGAGAAAAGTAGGTACATTCCACAGTCGGCCTTCGCCGAAGTTTGTCAATAGACTTTCTTGTATGCGAGATGCCAGAGACATTGCCTCGCATGCAAGTGACTCGGGTTTCGAATCCTGAGTTCGGATATGTTCTACTGATAGCCCAAACTCGAGTCTAGGACTTCCGGTTTGTGTCTTTAATGGGTTGTGGGCTGCGACGCTGTCTGATTGTGTAAATAATGTTATATATATATATATATATATATATATATATATATATATATATATATATATTAGTAGAAGAGAATCCCAGCAGAGTGCTCGATTATTAAGAAAAATTCAACAATAAAAGCGTAATATTTATGTATATATGTATTACAGAAGATTATGATTACATAGGTAGGTCGGTTTTAAATCAACAAATAGCGCCTTGTTGACTCTCCTTTGTCGTTGTTATGGATTTTGTTTGGAAAATGGCGCAATCGTTCTCGTTTATTCATAGAGATAGATAAACATTAATAGTTTTGGTATTTCGATACAAATTTATTCATCTTTTAAATGTGACTGTAAAGAAAATAAAGACGAAATCAATTCGTCTATTCAGTTGCAATTTTAGAAATAGATTGCAACTTGTTGAAAAATCAAATAAGCAAAAGACGCGTGATGCGCCATTTTCCAAACAAAATCCACAACAACAGCTGATCAGAGACAGAACAAAGTTGTATGTGTGTGTCTGTGTGTGTTTGTGTGTGTGTGTGTCGCGACATTGCAGTAAAACGGTTGATCTAAGGGCTAAACTAACCGCAGCTTCGGAATTAGCACCTTCGATCCAATGTCCTTGTCTATGTCAGAAATTATTAAACATTTTCATAAGCTCATTATTCAAAATTAAAAGTACGTAAAAATAACATTTTAGCGTTCTGTTTTAACCGACTGAACAATCACCTGAAATCATCGTAAGTATTTCACGTATTCTTTACTTTGAAGAGAAAACATTTATCCTTTTTTATCAAAAATTGATAAAAAAATATTTGTATGATGTTCACTGATATATTTTTTATTTTAATAAGAATTTTTCAAATTTTATATTTATGTTGCTTCATTTATTTAAAACAATCGAACTATTTTTTAGATATATACGTAGAGGTAAATAAAATCCTTACACCGACCTAATTTAAGTAGGTTAAAAAGACAAAATATTTTCGTTAGCTCGACGGTGTTGTGGATAAAGCGTTTGCATTCAGTACCTATATTTTATGCCATCGAGGGTTAAAATCTTATGCGAGACATTTTTGTTGCTAGAGCGTTCCGGTTATTTCCTAGCCATTATCGATCATCATCATAAACCTGAATGATTTTTTATTGAGAAATGAATGAAAAATATGTAATAAATTTTCTTAACTTCTAACCTTGGCTATAAAATACCAGAAAAGCTAGGAGACTCGGCATAGATGGCCACTTCAGTCTATAGTGGAATAAGACAACAAATGATGGTTACATTTAATGTTACTAAGACAAAGTTCCTTTCTTTTAACAATTATAAGAAATCCTATCAACCACCGACTGCCATTGCTGGTAGCACAATTCTCGAGAGTCGAACATTCAAACTCCTAGCCCTAAATTCACAGGTAACTGCATAGAAGATACTGCAAAGTCTGCTGCAATAAAAGTGGGCTCCCTTTACCGAACTAGAAAACTACTCAAATCTGCTAGTATCCCATATATATACAAAGCCACAATTCGCCCATGTATTGAGTATTGTTGTCACATATGGACTGGTGCCCCAGAGTGTAATGTCCGTTCTGATACTGCGCTTCATCTTTTCCGTCCCCGGTCAATGAAGGAGAAATCCTTATAGACTGGGACAAGTTAAATTTTTGTACCAATCTAGCGTTCCCCTTTTGGGAGAACTTCATTTTCATTTTCTCCACATTAAAAACTGACATTGTGTCTAACTTTGCCCTTGTGGGGAGTCCAATAATAGAGGTACACATACGTCCGCTTTCATTAATTATTACATTCTGGATTTGTTGAAAAGGGTAATCTAACTTCCTTTTTTTCTATCCTTCATTCCTTACTTCCTTCCTTTCTTTATTCCCTTTCTTCCCATTTCTATTTTCATTTCTTCTGTTCTTCCTTTTCTCCCCTTCTGCCTTTCCATTTCGTTTCTTCCTTCTTTCCACTTCCTTCTTTCACCACTTCCTTTCCTTCCATTCACAATTCACTCACTCTTCCTTCTTTCCTTTTCCCCTCCCTCATTTTTATTTCCCCCCCCCCCTTTCCCTTCCTTCCCTTCTGCCTTTCCGTTTCCTATCGTTTTTCTTTCCCTTCCTTCCCACTTTTCTTCCTCCCATTCTCCCTTCTCATTCGTCTTTCTCTTCATATAAAACATCTTCCTTCTCTTTTCCTCATTTCCCACCTTTCCTTTTTTTATTTTGTCCTTTTCTCTTCTTCCTTCTGCATTTCCTTTTCCTTATTTCCTTCTTCCCCCTTTCCTCCTTCCCATTCGCCTTTCCCTCCCCTATAAAAAATTATTTCACTCTCCCTTCTTTATACCAACCATTTCTTTTTTCAATTTCTTTCTTTCTTTTTCTCTTCCTTCCCTTCTGCCTTTCCCTTTTCTTTTATTCCTTTGTTGCCTGTCTTCCTTCCTCTCTCCACGCCTCCCTTCTATCCCATTCGGCTTTCCTTCACTCTACCAGATCTTCATTTCCTCTTTCTTCTTTCCACTTTTCTCATCTTCCTTTTTATTTCTTCCTCCTTTTTCTCTTCCTTCTCTTCTGCATTCCCCTTTTCCCTCTTTCTTTTCGCACCCTTCCCCCTTCCTTCATCCTCTTCTTTCCCTCCTTCTACAATATATTATTTCCCTATTTCTTTTTTCTTTTTTCCCTTTTCTCTTTTCATTTTCTCCCCTTCTGTCTTCCACCTTTCCCTCTTTCTTTTTGCACCCTTTCCTTATTCCTTCACCCCTTTTTCCCCTATCTCTAAAATATATGCCTTCCCTATTTCTTCTTTCCTTTCTCCCTCTTTTCTTTTCCTTTGCCCCCCCCTTATTTCTTTCCTTTTCATTCCTTTTTCCCGCTCCCCTCCCTTCATTCACCCCTTCCTACCCTCTTACTCATTTTTCTCTCCTCTACAACATATGTCTTCCTTCGTCCGTTTTTCCTGCCTTCCCTCCTTCCTCCTTTCTCTTACTCATATCCTCTCAACTTCCTTCCTCTCTTCCCTCCTTATTATCTTCTTCTTTTCCTTTTAAACTTCCTTCCTTCTTTCCTATCATTTCTACCTCTTTTCCATCATCGACTCCATCTTCCTGCCTTTACGCACCCTTTTACTCATTTATTTCCATCTTTCCATCTGCCCTCTTTTTTTTTTTTACCTCTCTTCCTTCCGTTATTATTCATTTTTCCTTTTCTTCATTTCATTATCTCTTCCCTCCTTTTTCTTTCTTTAATTTCAACTTCCTTCTTTCTTTCCTTACAAATTTATTTATGCACCTTGGCGGCCTTGCCCTCGCAAAGCTGCAGTTTTGCATGTATTTGTGTACGTGTGTGGCCATGCTCATACATATTGTGTGTCAGTGCGCGGATGTGTATGAGTATGGAGATGACAGGATCTATTTCACAGTAACCAGACAAGTGGAAGCCAATTGTCTGTCATTTGCGCACCTGTTCGTCACGTGGTATATCTCCCCGTTGAATCTCATGTCAAACGCGCACAGCTGGTTAGAATGCGTTTCAACTGTCGACCCAATGAAGTCAAAACAACCCAATTTCAACAATGCCTTTGAAATATCAACACAGACTAAGACAAATAACAATTAAATAATGATAATAATAATAAAAATAAGAAATAAGAAAACAAAGTTTAATCTATTACTGATTGAGAGTTTTTATCTGTCTGTCTGAAGTCGAAACTATATTATTACTTCTATCAATTGTACTAATATAATTCTACTTTTACTGCTCAGTTCAGTTTACTGCACTATTTTACGCTAATGTACTATCTTACAATACTCAATTAGTGAAGTTAGTGTATTATCTGTTCTATTATCATGATGCCATCCTCCCAGACATTACATCCTCAGTTTTTTGGGAGTGAGTAGTGTAGTATCTGTTCTGTTGTCATGAGACCATATTCCTAGGCATTAATCCATCCTTGTGTAATAAATGTTCGTTCGTCATAATACTATTCTTCCAGGCATTATCTCCTCCTTGGTGGCAGTCTAGTATCTGTTCTGTGATCATGATAACATCCTCCCATGAATTACCATCTCTTATGTGTGTAGGGGGGGGGTGTGATATACTAGGAACAAATATATTTAATTTATTTTTTCTAATAATAATAATAATTAAGAAAAAATAATAAATTCATAATTTTTTAAAATCTACGAGAATCATTCATCAAATAAGGTTAATTTTGCAATCAACGACTCACTTTTCGCTCAGATTTCGTTTTATTTGCTTATTTTGTTAAACGGCATATCAACCGTTTTGGGGTCATTTAATACCTAATTCAGTCATTTTCTTATTACGTTTACAGTCTTTGGGGGGAAGTGGGAGTTACGGATTTGCTGAAAACAAAATCTACGGTGTACATTCTACTTTCCATTTATTATTTTATCTTTTTAGTTCTTGTTTTTACTGGGGATGGAGCATCTTACCGGGTGCTAGATATTCAATAACTATTTCAGAGACTCCAACCGTCTCTTTAAATGCAATTGTGTCGATCTCTCCTCTTGTACTTCGTTTAACGGGTATATTCGTCAGGTTTTTTTAAAGAATTTATTTTCATGGGCCCAGTGGCTGCTACAATAACTGGAATGATTGAGATCTTCCTAAGATTTCAGTTTCTTGTCATGCCTTACATAACCCCTTGATATTTAGTTATTTTCTCGTACTCAGTTCTGTTTAAGCCAGCGACACTGGTTTCAACTATGGTTGCTACTCTCTCCATTTTTTCATTGTACTTCAGTAAGTTATAAGAAATCAAGGACTGCTTGCTGTAGCTAATACTTGATTTTTTATGAGATACATCGATATCCGAGTGTTTATTTAAAATTCTCTTTACCCCTCAAAGTTTGTGTTAGTAAAGCAGTGGAGAATATACCTTTCCTTCTACCTATTGACCATCTAACTATGTTATAGTTTATCTTTTTGGTGAGCTTTTCCTGGTCTTGCCAGATCCCAGGACAATAATTCATCGGGTCTGGTGGAATATCCAGCTTAGTGCTGTTACTTGAGGTAACATCACTAGAAGAGAGTGCACCATTCCTCGTATGAGCCAGTGTGTAGCCATGCCGATGGTCTTATTTGGACTTCGAATACTATGTTATTTTGAATATTTGTCAGGGTTTACTGATAAGGTGAAGTATCTTCATGTCAGGTTGTTCTGACAAACCCCTGTACAGAGAGATCGAAGATGGTATCTCGTAGGCATCTAAACTATCACTCCATATGGGAATGTACATATGGACAACGATGATATAAACTTGTACGACACGCACAGCGCACTCTCTTTCTACACAGCTTAGTTTCAGTGACAAGCTGAGGTAAGATGACTGGAGACACAATGTAGAGTGCGGGTTTTACACCAGTGTTTTATTCTCCTAGATGGACGATCTGACAAACTCTATTGGTACATCTCATTCAGGGGGATCACCCCGTACCTGTGTACTATACTAGGTATGTATACACCACTTTTAATAAAAAAATGCACATAATTTAATCCATAGAAGGGATTCTGACAAGGATTACAACTCCGGACAAGAATGGTCCTGGGAGTAGTGGGAAATCAGGAGAATATTTGCACTACCTACAACTCTCAAATCATCATCATCGGATGCAGTTTCATGTAATAATCAAGACAGATCCTACTCAACCTATGGATGGGATTCTAATAGGTACTATCACTTCGAGTCAGAGTTTAATGAAGGTAATAGCAACTAAATGGTAACTCCGCATTTCACGAAGTAATAACGTCACAGAGGTTAGACGTCATCCACTTAAACAGTGTCAGAAAGCCACTGGGTGAATCGTTTATGACATCATAAAAGAAAGATGTCACAAATGGATGAAGTTAGGTCATATATTTGAACAGTGACTATATATATTCGCCATGCCCTCTCTCTAAAATATCTCTTTTCACTCTTCATTCTTTCCCTTTTTTCGTCTCTCCTTTTCAGTTCTTCCTTACTTTTCCCTTCCTTCTCTATTGCATTTCCTTTTCCTTTCGTTTTTCCTTCCCTCTTCCCACCTTTCTTCCACCATTCTTTCTTCCTATTCGTCTTTCTTTTCCTCTAAAACATCTTCCTCCTTTTTTCCTTCTTTCTCTCGTTTCTTGTCCTTTCTCTCTCTCCCTTTTTCTTATTTTTTCACATATTCTATCAGTGGCTTAAAGCTCAAGGTCTTCCTTGAAGTGTCTGTGCATCTTACTTAGTAAGAACTAACCTACCAAGTATGCTACTTACGTAGAGTCCGTCTATCTCATTAAAATATTAAAATCGCCGGAGGTGGTCCAATATTTATTATCAAAGTGTATAATGGATGTCCTAGCTAGTAATATTACATTTTTCTCTGCTGGTGTAATATGAGTTTTTTCTAATGATAAGAAGTGCCTTATTTAATAGGATAGATAAAATAAATTGGTAGTATGAACCAATGTCAGAAGCCAGGAATTTTGACGTTATATTAACATTTTATATTTTCGAACCATTCCGTGACTTGATTAGAGGGAATCCAAAGAGGATATTTAATTGTTCTCTAATAGTAATAATTATTGTATTTAGTGTCTTTTTACTAATTAAGTCTATGACAGATCTAGATCGGCAGATTAGTATAATAGGGGGATTATTATTGAAATATTGTTTGTGATCTTTAACGTAAATCTAGTGTCCTAGGAATTGCAATTTCAGTGTATTTATCTAGTTTAACCCAATTAACAATGCTTTAGCCTCTTATACACACACACACACACACACACACACACACACACACACACACACACACATATATATATATATATATATATATATATATATATATATATATATATATATATATGGCAGAGGACCCCCAGCAGAGTGTTCGATGATTAAAGAAAAATTTAAAAATCAGAGCGTAATATTTATTTATATATGTACTACAGAAGATAAGAATAACATAGGTACAGTCGGTTTAAAATCCAACAAAGAGTAAAAGCACTTGACCGATCTTTATGGACTTTTCTCTGTTGTGGTCTGTTACTTTGGAAAATGGCGACTCGCGCACTGTGTGAGGTCGTAACGATATTTCAACCATTTGTCCTATTTTTTTCTAGTTTCGGGTTTTTATTAGTATATTGTATGGATATTTGCAGCATTGGTAAGTCGAAACACATTTTTCTCTGGGTCTATGAATTTAAGTCGAAGTTACAATGACCTACGACCACCATAATTATTTTTTTTACTTATTACACAATATTTATCTTACGTGCCTAAAATAAAATGTACTTTCTTTACACGTGCCCCACTATCAGTCATTAAATAAATTGTTTCATTGACTTTTCAACACTGTGGTTATTTCTATTATTGTATATAAGGCTTTTTTAATCTTTCGTTATACGATTTCTGAATTTAGAACTATCCAATTTACTTGACTCTCCACGAGGGCAGAGTTTGTTCTTAATGTGGCGAAAATCTACCAACATTTATTATATTTTTTGAAGTAATAACATAAATAGAAATTGCCGCAGTCTAGAAGGATTTGCTTAAATGCTGCAGGAGAGAATGGATAACAGATCGAACAATTATCCCTGTCCGAAAGTACCCTTTTCCATAACCGGTCAGTGAAGGAGATATCCTTCTACACTGTGGCAATTTCTATTTTTGTTACTCTCCTTTTTGTGTGTACATAGATTTTTCCACAATTATAAAACTGACATTTCTTCTAAACATTAAAACTATCCGATATGACTTATTTGTGTTCTGTCGGCTGTTTACAAATTTTAATTCATTCTTTTATATTTCTCCCGGGCAACGTCGGGCGTCGGGTCCTGCTAGTATGTATATATATATATATATATATATATATATATATATATATATATATATATATATATATATATATAGAGAGAGAGAGAGAGAGAGAGAGAGAGAGAGAGAGAGAGAGAGAAAGAGAGAGAGAGAGAGAGTCTGATACCCCCATGACGTAAATTCACTAGACCAACCCGACAATCTGCCAGATCCCATCCATTCACTGTGGAGGTCCCCAGATGCCGAAGATCTTTCTACTCCAAAAGCTTCTTTCCTCGTGCTGCTGGACTCTGGAACTCCCTCCCTGCTCCCTGTTTTCCTGACGGTACTGACATGCAGAAATTTAAAACTAATGTAAACAGACATCTGGCTGCGCAGCTCCCAATTTAGGTTGACCCCCCCCCCACCCTAAAAGAACTTTCATCCTTTTTGTCAGTAGCCTCTTCCTTGTTTGGGGTGAATTCTACACATACGAATGGATTGTAAGGTAATGGGATATAATGAAAAACATTTAATGTTAGTTTAGTGGATAGAAGAAATTAGAGCGGATTGGAGGCTAAATTGTATGGTTTATCTGGCAAAACAAGTAACTCCCCCCCCTCCCCCAAAAAATTATTCCAAAATGTATTTCTAAAAAGTATTAAAATTGTTTTTAAAACTGGTGAGAAATAACATATTAGAGCATTGGTATGGTGTTGTGCTTCTCCTAATTCTATTCTACATTAATTTAATTTTATTCTTATTTTCTGCTTGTGTGATGGAATGGCTAACAGGCTAATATAGAGAGAAATTCTAAATAAGACGACGGGAACACCCGCGCCATTCCACCACACAAGTAGGAAATAAAATGAAAATAAAATAAAATAAAATGAATGCACGTTGACATGAAGATACTAATCTGTACACTTGTAGAACGGTGTCTAATGACTATGGATCGAATTCACTGCAAATCTGATATATTTTGCCAATATCATTCCCCTCCAAAAAAACTAAGAAACTGAAATAAAACGAAACGCTGCATGAAATGAAAGGAAACTAAATATAGCCCGAATTCGCAATCCTTACGCCGAGCAACTGTGTTCTAAACTTTACAATAATCAGTTAATTAATTTAGAATTGAATCCTGTACATACAAATAAATAGACATTCCTTTACATTATATATATATATATATATATATATATATATATATATATATATAGATAGAGAGAGAGAGAGAGAGAGAGAGAGAGAGGGATAGATAGATAGATAGATAGATAGATAGATAGATGCTTTTCAAAGCTCTTTCAACTATCATCTCGCCAGGAGAAACCAATAATATAAGCAATCAAAAATATCAAGATCTATTAACATTTCTGTCGCTTTTTTACATTCTTGTCTTAAACAAGATATGGCTCCTCTCTATATTTCCAAACATATTTCTGCGTCTAAAGTCAGACCTAGTCTATCTATGGAGCGTGCTTTTATGCGCGATGATATTAATAGGATGACAGAAAAGTTGGAATATTATATTAGTACTCGTCATCGTCTTTGGTCTGTAGTCAAGAGGTTCTTGTCTTTTTTTATTTTTTTAAATTTCTTCCGGTTTTGCAAGTATTCGTCCATTGGTGATGAATTTGCCAAACAATGTGCTTCCATTAAGAATGCTAAACTCGCTCTCCTTGTTTGAAGGAGATATGGTTGTGAACCTAATAATGGAAGCAAATATATATTCAACCTTTCGAATACTGTTTTAACAGGAATCGAAATTAAAGTCTTATCAAAGGGGTTAGATTTTTGTATACCCCTACCAATATAAATAAAGAGAAACCCCTCGCTTCTTTTGAGGTTTTATTTTCTCGAATTAAACATCATCCCAAGTTTCTCTAGATATTATCTCTGCAATGAAATCTAGGCTGGTTGACTTGGCACACCGATATTGTACCGCTTCCATTGATCACAGTTATATTGTCTGGAATAAAATGCATTTTAAAACTGTAAAAGCTTTAAAATCGAACACAAATATTTATATTTGTAAACCAGACAATATCTGTTTTATCCATTAATGGATAAAACAGATTACGTTCAGAAGATGTTAACCATTTTCAACGATACCTCTAAATTTTGTAAACTCGGCTTTGTTAAGTTCGCGGATAATACTTGCAAGAATGTGGTCAAAATTCAGAAACGTTTACTTGCACTATTTAAAAGAAGCTATTTTCTAAGAAAGTCTATGACAGGATTGGCCTCTCTGGGTCAATTCGTCAACGATTATATGGTCTTCCGAAAATACACAAGCCGGTTGTGCCACTAAGGCGCATCTTATCTATGATAGAGTCTGCCCAACATTCTTTGGTTCAGTGGCATTTAGAAATTTTACAACGTGTGCGTAAGTTATACACTACGCATTGTATACCTGATTCCTATCGGTTTGTTGATTTTGTTCGTGGGTTAAATTCGGGTTCTCAGAATCCTTTATGTGTTCCTTTGATGTATCCAGTCTCGTTACGAATATACCATTAGATGAGACTGTACGTATCTGTACAGACGCATTTTATGGTGGTCACCTGACAGCTCCTTCCTTTTCTAAGAAGATACTTATTTAATTAATATTTCTTTGTACAAAATCAGTGGAGTTTAGCTTTGCTGATATTATGTACAGTCAGGTCTACGGGGGTCTCAATGGGGAGTCCATTAGCCCCTACCTTATTTTCGTCGGATTCTATGAATCCGTTCTTTTTAGCTGAATAAATACACCCACAACGTATGTTAAATATGTTGACGACACTTTTGACACATTTGCATCGTAAAGTGAAGCGTTAACTTTCTTTAACACGTTGAATTCCCTTCATGGGGCTCTACAGTTTACTATGGAAAGTAAGAAAGATAACTGTCTTATCTTCTTGGACGTCCTTGTGGAACGTTCAAGAGGTGGTTTTCTCACTTCCATTTACAGGAAGCCTACTTTCACGGGCCTGTATGTGAACTGGTATTCTTTTGTACCAAGGTCTAGAAAGATAGGTCTTATTTATACTTTTGTATATAGAGCGCTTATGATCTGTTCTTCCAACAGAGTGGATTCTCAACTTAATAGGATCAGGGAAATATTTATTGATAACGGTTATCCAAACGACCTTATTAATGAATGTATAGATTAAAATCTTGTTGATTTCAAATCCTCTAAAATCTATTTATTTAAAATTACCCTGGATAGGGGAAAATAGTAAAATACTCGGTAAGCAGATTGTTGGAAGCATTATCAATTGCTTTTACTCTGTTTACCTGCGCGCGTTTTTTTGCTACAAGACCTGCTTTTCCTTCTTTTCGCAAGGATAGTGTGCCCTTTATCCATTATAGTAATGTTGCTTACCATTTTCAATGCCGGTGCGACCCTGACTATATTGGGCGTACTTCTTTGCATTTGCAGACCCGCATAAACCAGCATGTTCCACCCAGGATTAGACAGGGAAGGGCAATATCCCGTTGCCATCCTTTCTCTGCGACTTTGGACTCTGCTATTGGCCAGAATTTGGTTGAAAATCAAAGCTGTGCCAGTAACTATAAGTTGAGCGTTTTGAGGTGCTTCATAAAGCGAATTCCAAAAACCATTTAAAAATTTAAAAATTTTGGAATCTGTCACTATCGCTTTACGTAAACCTTCCTTATGCCGACAGAAGGAGTCTGTAAGAGCTAGCGCTCTCACAAACTCCTTCTTTGGAGAACTTTAAACCCAACCCCCGTTTTTTTAATCCCACGCTGTGCCGTTTTAAACGACGATTAAATTAAATTCATTTTCATCGAGTTTTAGGATTCGCTGGCACTTCCCCCCACCCCCTAATTGCTCTTCATTTTCGTTGATATATTTGATTGATTATACTATCGGTTTCTCTTGACGAGATGATAGTCGAAAGAGCTCTAGAGAGTTTTCCGCAAATATTTTCAAAAGCATATATAAATTTCGTACCTCCGAACATTTGTTTATATATATATATATATATATATATATATATATATATATATATATAGACTGACACGTAGCTATAAGGAATATTCCGACAACGTTCGTAGAATCTTTAGTCTGTTTTTCTAGATATGCCGCCCTTCGCATTGATAGAACTTAAATTCCCTTCTTGAATGTGGTAATGTCCCGTGGCCTAATGGTTACAGCGCTTGCTTACGGAGTCTAGGTTGATTCTGAGATTATCATCCCTACACTGATGAGAGCGAAAGCTTGAAATACTAGTGTATGTAGTAAAATAAATTTAATGTCATTTATTTAAAATTACTATATATATATTTAACAATAAAAAGTTAGATTTCAATAACCATATCTTTATTCATTTTTAAACGTATACAGTTCTGTACGGACCGTTTCGTCCTCACTTACACAACCAACATACAGAATTATATCTTAGACTGAAGGCAACTCGTCAGGAAGAAAATGCCAAAACCGTGTCCATAAACATCATTTATTTGACAAAACATTTTCTTTTCTTATGTGCTTTGATGCATTTTTGGCAATAATACGGTTTAAGCAATAAAGTTTAAAAACAATAATGTTTCATAAATACTGTTATAATCAACTTTTAATTAAAAAATATTATTTTACAATATTAAAATTTGACTTGAAATTTAAAATAAAATGAAAACAAACTGTCCTACGTTAGAATTGATTTTCGGAGTCCAGCTTTACAGCTTTTTTCTCAGCTATATATTGCCATCATTAGTCCTTACATCACAATCCTACTTTTAGGTTACAAACATTGAATAATTCACCTAACACATATAGTTATCTTGTCGGATTCTCAAAGTAAGACACAAATATCAATCTGTCTTATATATCGATATTTGATTCAGACTAACCTATTATTTGTTTTTCTCTTACATTATGTTATTGGCACAAATATAATTTTATTTAACTTTTCTGAATATACTTATTCCGGCTAAGAATATTGTTAATGTGGATTCATACTTTTTTACTTACTTAAACAGAAGCGTGAGCTTATATGCTCTCAGTGAAAAATAAAGTTTCGACATTTCCATACTTATTTCTGCAATTAAAATATTTATATCTTACAATCAATTACTTATTATAATACTAGGTAAAATAGTTTCCATTCTAACTTCAACTTACACGTGTGTTTATATTACATGTTACAAGCGTAGATTATTTTTAAGGAAACGACAATCGTCGCCATCTTGAACCTTTACAAATATTAAACAACTTTCGCATTGAGTACTTGTTTTTATTTCTTTTACTCTTTTTCCACTGTTGTTACGATATCAATATTTTTTAAACGCATGCAGGAGAAATATAAACGGGGAATATTTATATGTTGCTGACGGAAACCAAGTTATAAAACCATTTTTCATCGACTAATATAAACTTAGCTCATATTTTATCGAAAATGGTAACGATAAATTCACACGCTTCCTTATATTGAAGTGTTTACTGATTGAGTCGCGGTGTCTGAAATATACTTTTGAAACCTTTTTACTTTGCTTTGTTTTTTCTAAACGTACATTTCATAAGTGCATCTTTAATTCATTCGTTTTTTGCTATATATTTTTTTAACATAGAGGGATCAATATTTTCTTTTTTAAGAAAAAACACCGAACAGAACGAGTTTTTTATCGACAAAATAATAATTTGCCACTGTCATATGCTTTTCAAAACTTATTTGTTTAACAAATGAGTAGGGGATGGTGAAACCATGTTAATGCTAACATTTATTTTGATGACATTTAATCTCTTTAAAATTCTCGGTGTAAATAACTTTCCAAAATTTAAGGATATTAAAATTTAAGGATATTAAAAATTTTAAATGGCAATTAATCCGTTTTACGGATTAATTGCCATTTAAAATTTTTAATAACTTAAAGTTAAATAGGTTTCGAGTAAGGTGAATAATAAAGTATTTTTATTTGTTTTTTTTGTGCATAGGTATGTGTGTAGGGTTCAACCCCCAAACAAATCATCATCGTTAGTGTCACATCTTTTAGGAAATTGACGTGTTTACTAAATGAAACGCGACCAGTGAGTTTAAAAATCATCATTGTATCATTACTTCGTTAGTGTTTCTTTTCACATGATTTTCAGACTTCAGCTTGAACCATTACGGTATCTTTCGGTCGAGTTTGTAAAAAATTGAAAGAAATAACACTATTCCCGGGGAAGAGCAGGTATGTACAGCTAGTATATGAAAAGAAAAACGTATAAACTGTTTGTCGATTTTGTTAATCGATAGCTTTTATCCAACAAAATTAATGTTTTATTCTAGTACATCATTACTTTGTGCAACGTTGGTACATGTTCTTGGCAAGAAAAAATGTAATTCGATTTTCTTCGTTTGAGAAATCATTTTCGAAATGAGAAATTATTTAGAATAAACGGAAATGTTTCGACGAATAAGAAGTTGCATTCTTTTGTTTAGTCGACTTTTCACCTTTTTTGCTTATAAATTAATTTGGAATTTTCAGCCATGTAATGTAACAGTAATCCTTGGCAACACCGGGTAGAAACACCTAGTATATATATAGGAATAGAAAAAGAAAATAGGAAGTAAAAAATATCTCTCGCGACTAAAATGCTCTTATTTAATAATAATTTTTAGCGAATTACAACAGTCATGTAATGTAAAAGTAATCACGAGCAACGCCGGGTAGGTTCAGCTTACATGTACATAAATATAGTATGAGCAACACGAACCGAGAATATCTTCCACGATGAAAATGGCTTCATTTATTCATGTTATTTTTAGCGATGTGCAACAGACATGCAAATAATCCCGAACACACACACACACACACACACACACACACACACACACACACACACACACACACACACACATATATATATATATATATATATATATATATATATATATATCCATATCATATTTTTATAAATAGTATTTTTACCTACAGACACTAGTGTTTCATCATTTTTATGTAATCATCAATGTAGGAATGTTTAATTACTACCGGCTTAAGGATTCGATATATATATATATATATATATATATATATATATATATATATATATATATATATATATATATATATATATGTGACGTTTCTTTCCTTTAGGCGGATAGAACTTGCGTTTTTCTTATTTTGAGAAAGAGTGTTTTCTCACGAAATATCAAAAGACTTCCACCATCCCGGGTTTTAATTAATATTAAAAGCATGTTTTATATATTTTTTAAATAAATAGATAATTTTGAAGATTAATTCCAAAAATATTGTTTTCGATTATTTGTTTTTGTTTATCTCTCTTTCACCATTCCGGTTTTCTGCATTGCTTTCAGTGTTAATAAATTATCTGACTGGGGCGAGTAATTGGGGGGGGGGCGATGTTGTCAGTTGTAGTCAACGGTAATGTGGTTGGATATCGAATAACAATAGAATTGAATCTTCTTAAAAATATTTTTTTAACTTTTTACCATCTAGATTCTGCTATTTAACTATATTGAAGTAAGTAGAAATGTTAATTTATATAATTTTGCAGTATTTCATCTCTAGTGTAAAAAGTACAAACAACATTTTCGAATATTTAAGAAATTTGGCTATAAAAAATTGTTCGTAATAATGGATATCTTTATTATAAAAATAATTTGTGTTTTTTTCATAACGTTGATTTGAAAAATGTGAACTATGTAATTGCGAATATCGGTCTAATTGAAGAATATAAACTGTTGGATTTGGTTTGATATTCGCCTGAATATTGGATAACATGGATACTTAATAAAATAGACATTTATTTCCGGACATTATTTTATAACGTATATAAAATTGAACTTTTATGTTAAATTCTGAGATCTTCTGAAAGAAAATGGCAGCATTTGTGTTATTAAAAATATATAAACATATGTTTTAACCTTTTGAGGGGTTGTAAAAAGAAAGTTTACTTTGTATGTCAAAAAGTTTTTTTAGTGTGTAATAAATTATTTAAACATTAAAAATATTTTTGGTCTAAAGTACATTTTAGAAAGTAAATTAGAATTTTATGTCAGTGTTTCTTTTTTAGGAATGTTTTTGTTGACTTGTCCCTCATAAGAAACAGAAAAACGGAATGTAATCTTTAACTGCTGGAATAATAATAATGAAAAATGTAATTTATTAACAATGTTATTTATTTAAAGTCAATATCAGAATTAAAACCCAGTAAACTTTATTTAATACTGTTATAACAAATACACTGCACAACTTTTAGATGACTCAAATGTACTATAGGGAACGTTGGATTTTCTCGCTCATTTAGCTTAGTATTCTAAAAAGAAAATTAGATAAAATTAACTTTTGCTCTAAAATTTATTTATTGTAACAAAATAAAATTCTAATATACAATGTTTTAATCGCTGGTGGCCATTGCTTTTTGTGCTTTTGTTGAAAATAATATTTTGACAAATTTTAGACAAAAAACAACTTTTGGCATAAAAATAAAATTTAAGCATTAGTTTTACACAAATACACTGGTTTGAATTCGTAAAATGTCTTTATAAACATAAAAACTTAGTTTGTTAAATTATAAAAACTAATTCATGTAGAAATTTATCCAAATCCTCTTGAAAAACAAAAAAAATTTTTATGATCAAAACGTAGTAGTAATTAAATTGCATCAATTATTAAATGAAGAGGGTACTGCACAAACCATTTAAATTAATAATGTTTTGACATTTTGGAAAATTGTCAGTGTCAAAGAAATTCATAGGAACATTAAGAAAAATGATACACTGACAAAGATGATATCTAGTTTAAATGATGGCAACCTTATATTTCATTCTAATTTTGGAAAAAGCGACACGAAAAAATGGAAAGCTTGCGAGGAAAAAGAATTAAATCATTAACAAGGATACTAGTTTCGCCATTGAATATACATGCAATGGTTTAATTAATGGTTTGACCTAATGAAAATAAATAAATAATTGTAAACTGATTCCTAATAATATTTATACTTGCTAATCAACTAATTACTGAACATTACTCAGAAATTTCTAACTAAAATTTTTTTCAGTAATTATTATTTAGTAGTAATTTTGGTCTTCACATGTCCGCACCCAGTCGTAGACCTCAGTCGCACTTTTGCAAGGCCTAGTATAAGAATCGCGATGAAGTATATATATATATATATATATATATATATATATATATATATATATATATATATATATATATATATATATATATATATAACTATCATATAACCACCACAAGGTAGACGTCTTTCGAATGCTGTTTGATTGTCTCCCGGGCAGGTCTATTTATTTTGATGCTTTTTTCTTCAAGGTTAGAGAATCTACATACAATCTAAAAGTGTATTCTTATGTAAAATAAACCGAGGAAGATAATGGAAATGTTCTTGAATCTTTAAGTACACGTCTAATAGGGCTATAGAGCAGATTTCGTCGAAGGGGGGAGTTTTTCAGCCATAATTTAAGAACAAAAAACTAATTTCAATGTATTCCTTCCCAAAATGAGTCGGCATTTTATTTCAAAATTATATAACGCTTCTTAAGCTTCTCATCGGACTAGTGAGAAGGGGTAGAAAGAAACCAGGAAATGGTGGTTTTAGTAGTGCTCTGAAGGCATCTTTAATTTTTTGGAGGGAGTTTGAGTCGCATTCTCAGCGGAAGCAATACATGTAAGATTACAGTATTACATTTAGTAAGTGTTCAACATCCTAGATAGAGCAGGTGTTTTTATACGTAGCGTGCACCCGGGAGAAAGGACTCAGTCTTTGGTTATCTTTGTGTTATGTGAGAGCCATTATAGTACTAATACGGTATTATATTTGATAAATGTATAAGTTAACCAAAAATGCTCAATATCGTAGATATAGCAGGTGTGTTTACTCAGCGTTGCACCAGAGTCATAAATATCATAGATAGAGAAATCCTACATAGAACAGGTATGTTTAAATGCCGCGCTGCTCGGGAGAAAGATTTTCACTGTATTTCTAGTATACTATTTTATACTAGAAAAAGGTACTCTGCGTTGCTCAGGGGCAGTATTCAATACACTAAGTGTGTTCAATAATACAGTAGTACATAATGGAGAAGGGTTAGACAAGAAACTCAGCGTTCCCCGGGAATACACTAAAATAAATATAGGTTTCATTATATTATTAAGGAGGAAGTAGAAGATAAGAAACTCGGCGTTTCCCGAGACAAAATTAAAACAAATATAGATTTCATTATATATTTTAGGACGAAGTTGGGGAAGAAACTCGGTGTTGCCCGGGAGCATAACTTTAAAACTGAAAGCTCAGGTGATTGACTTACATTATTATAATTTTCAATACATTAAAAGAGAAAGGAATTTGCTTGGTGAAAGAGGGGTGGAGAAAACGGGAAAAGCGCAAAGAGAGAAAGGTTAGAGTGACAAATAAGGATAGCTAGAGAGATAAGAGTTTTAATATAAAGATGTTACACACACTTTTTTACCTCTTCTATTTTTTTATAGACCGGAGCAACGCCGGGTAGCCATTCTAGTATATATATATATATATATATATATATATATATATATATATATATATATATATATATATATATATATATATATATATAGTTTGAGCAACACGAAGCCGGGCATATGTTCCACAATGAAAATGCTCTTATTTGTTAATATTATTTTTAACGAATTGCAGTTATTAGTGTTTGCAATGAATGTCCAACGACCGAATAATGTGCGTGTGCCTACGTTATTATGTAGTCCAAAAAACCTGCGATGTTATCTCAGTCAATCTCACAGCGTTTTATTTACTATGTGCAAACAAGGCCCGCAATTAAAAAGCAATAAAGAATACATAGTCCTACATGGACTTCTTTAACACGGAAATGTAATTGTCCAATATTGGCTATATTTATGGACAAACGCGAGGCTTTTACTTCACAGGAGCTCCACCCCCTTTCTCACTCTTTCTGCATCTATTTAAAATAGTGTTAGAAACAAACTAATATAATAACTGTAAAAAATAAATTGACTTACATGAGTGATTTTCCACTGAAAGACTTGGGACTATAATTTAAAAAAAAATTTTTTTAATATAGTTTTAATGGTTGAGAAACTTCCAAGACTATGTATATATATATATATATATATATAGAGAGAGAGAGAGAGAGAGAGAGAGAGAGAGAGAGAAAGATAAAATGTGTGGCAGAGCTGGTATGAAGTGAAAGCCTCGCGTTTGTCAAATAATCTACAACACCAGCAAACTCCAAGATCACCACTTTACAGACAATGAAAGGGCTGATACGCTACCTCCTCGATTATTAACGTCCGAAGTGCAGCCTGAAATCAAACGACTACAGAGAGATAAATTCAGGAGAAGATGGAATTATCTCAGGAATTCTTCAAGATGGGGGTGAACCAATCGTAGAGATTCTCACCAGCTTATTCAACAAATGATTTAATAAAGGCAAAATCTCTAGCAACTGGCAGAATGCGTCAGTTACAATCTTCCACAAGAAAGGAGAATTGAAAGATATTAAAAACTACAGGCCAATAAACCAATTTACTGTTTCCAAATTCTTCTCCAAAGGATGCAAACCACACTTGACAGTAATCTACCCAGAGAACAAGCTGGTTTCCAATCTGGATTTTCCACAATGGGCTACATTCAAGTTGTAAGCCAACCCCAAGAGAAAGCTAATGAGCATCGTATACCAATTTGTTTCATTTTTGTCGACTATGTAAAAGCATTTGACTCCATCGAGTTCATCCCTATCTTCACAGCTTAAAAGGTCAAAGAGTTGACAGTGCTATGATTACCTTGTATCAGGATTTTTACCAATCTTTACCAGTCTTTAAAAGTCTAACAGGATAGTGAAAAGATCAATATAGAAATAGGCTCCAGATAAGGCGACAACAGTTAACTAAACCGCTTTGCATCCTGCATGCAAGATTTGGTGATCAATAAAATTAACTGGGAAGGCGTAGGTATCAATATACACACAAAATACCTTGCTCATATAGAATTTACCGACGATATCATTGTCATAAGTCACACAGTACAAGAATTAGAAGGGATTCTTAACGACATTCACAATGCTAGCTATATAGTTGGTCTTAAAATGCACACTGAAAAAAAAACAAGGTCATGTTAAACAAATATGCCACAAAATCCCTAATAACAGTGAAAGGTGAAAAGTCGAGAAAGTTGACAACTACATCTACCAAGGGAAGATAGTGATAATCGACGCTGATATCATGCCTGAAATAAAACTGCGAATTGCGCTTTGATGGACCACCTTTTCCAAAGTAGACCACAGCATGAAGAGTAGAAAATGAACTATGCACATTAAGCAGAAATTGTTCAATGAATATATCTTGCTTGTTATAACATATGTTAGCCAAACATGGTCATTTAATAATGCAACGATAAGGAAAGCTACGAGTTGCACAATAAAAAATGGAACGCATTATGCTCGGCATCAGTCTACATTATAAAAAAGAAACACTTGGATCAGACAGCAAAATGGAGTAAATTATATCATCACCACGATACGAACGGCAAAACATAGATGGGCAAGTCACCTTACGAAGTAAACTAAACAAACAACAGTTTGACATATAGAGCGACAAGATGGTTCCCGAAGGAATGGAAAAGACCTAGATGAAGGCCAATACTCGGTGGAAAGATGCCCTCGACAGCCAACTAGGTCCTTCTTGGCAACGCCTAGCCATGGATAAAACAAGGTGGAAAGAAACCAGGGAAGGGTTCCTTCTCTAAGAGTGATAAAACACTCTGATGATGATGATGATGATGATGATGATGATGATGATGATGATGATGATGATGATTGTCTTCGTCTGTAACCACTACACCATGCTACTTCCACACACACACACACACACACACACACACACACACACACACACACATATATAAAAAAATTTATTATCTACATACATATATGTTTCGTCTTTTCAGACTCATTAGTGTGGCTACATATGACAATGCCTCCGGTCGCTGGGTTCGAACAGCAGACTAAAGTCACCCTTAATTTCCATACAACGTCATTGCCTACACGACCACTGCCATGACCATACGACAGAGAAGGGAGATTTAAGATTTTATTGAGTGATTCTATTCGATGTAAGGCGAACGAACTTCGCAATATTTGTTTAGTTAGATGCTTTTCTTATTTTCCCTGCAGAGTGCCCTGTCTTTGAAAGAAGCTTTTAAATATTTTTATGATAATAAATATATTTTATCATCCACATACATATATTTTCGTATATCAAGACTCATCAGTGTGGCTATATATTACTATACCTCTGGTCTTTGGGTTCGAACCCTAGATTAAAGTTATTTTTTACTTCCATCAAACGTATTTGGCTGCATTACACACACATGCACCTCCATATATATATATATATATATATATATATATATATATATATATATATATATATATATATAACACTAGTACAGTCGACACCAATTAATCCGCGTTTCGACGATCTTACATCTTAACAAGACTGTGGAGAAAATCAAAAAGTGAAAGTCCGCATTGAAACTATCACCAGAAAATTACCTCCAGTGTTTATTTAATATTATAAATGCTCTACTCGTTATTGAGCTCTTTTGAAAAAATATTTGTTTCATGTTCATTTTGTCAATATATTTATACATGATTAATTAATATATATATACAGGAGCCACAGAAAAAATAATTCAAGTAAAACAATCGGCCTGACTGGATCTATTGTGTAAACAATGAACCAGTGCCGTACGAAATAGAAGTCCATAATTTCTCGTGTATATATATATATATATATATATATATATATATATATATATATATATATATATATATATATATATATAAAGAATGCGGACTCATGTGTATTTAATATTCTTAAATATAAACAGGGAAAAGTACAGAACAAGTGGAATTAACTCTTAAAATATTGAAGCTGGAATTGAGGTTGTAAGAATGAAATGTACACTCAATCACACTTAATTACAAGGTTGCTAAAATCGCAGACATATGCAATGGTTTTTCTGACACAAAAATGACATAAAACACCCAAATATTTTTTTCTTGAATTATACAGTAGATTTCGTCTAAATAGTCACCTCAAGTCAACAGAAAAAGTGATGACTTAGGCAAATTAACAAGTTAGGCTAACTAATTTGTGGCTTGATTTAGTGACTTAATCACTAAACTTTTATCGCTTGATAACTTTATGACTAAATGAATAAGAAAAAAATTTGAAAATTTTTATACATATTTACTTGTTAAAGATACAATTTGATTATGTTCGAAAGGTAAAAGCCTAAAGTTAATCTAAAAAAAAACTATTTCTACGTGTCAAAATACTTTTAGAATGAAAAATGTTCTCACTATGGCTAAAATCAACAGAAATTTCGTAATATTTAAAATTTGAAGAAAACTTTTTTACTAATCTTTTGAAATATAAATATCACTTTTCTGGAACTATTTAAAAGATCTTACGACACGGAATTAAAAAATAATTACGTACATTTTAATAAAAAATTAAATAATTATCCATAAAATGTCGGTGCGATCAGAATAGCAACAATTAGTTTGCCGACAGAAAACTATGTATGGAATATCATAATAATATTATTTTGATAATGATATCATTTTATTAATTTTATCTAGTATTTTTAATTTAATATAGAAGGTATAGATTTGTAATAGAACATTATCAGAAAACCATCTGTCAATCAACAAACACATTTTCGCGTGTGCCGCTCTAGTATTAAAGAACCATTAATATTCTAAAATATTAATTTTTTAATGTTTTAGGGGGTACCCTCTTTATACAACTATATCCTCCTTCAAACATTTATTTCTAAATATTATCTTGGTGGATGGGGGGGGGGGGCTTTTAATACATGAAGATTTTCTAAGAATTTTAAAGACAGTTTAAATGACTTTCTATTCGACAGTTTAAGTACTTCCAAATTATTTTCAAATGTCGAACACGAAGTAATGGATTTATTATTTCAACTATTAACAATATATTAAAATGGCTGACTTGTTTACGAAGAAACTGAAATGCATTATGATGGATTTAATCTCGTAATAGAATTTTAATTTACTACTTTTTTTTAAATTAATATAATAATTGCAAAAGATGGTACTTTTGTGGTTTATGGACCGGGTTGAAATAATAAAATTATTTAGAAAGCCATTCTTAACATGGGGAGAAGGGCTTTGCTAACGATTCTCTACTTTCACCTTACAATTTAATAAACAAAAAATATCGTAAAAATTTAATCTAACTTGAAAATCTTATCTAAAAAATAACCCGGTCCATAAACTGCACAAGTGCCAAAAAAATAATATAAGAAGTGTTCTTTTTTGGTTGAGGGTGAGGGGGTAGCCCCGTATTTACAACTATATCCCGCGCAAAATCTAAAATCTATTTGTTATTTCATAATTACTGAATTTTCATACTTTGACAAAATTGACGAATTTTCTTTTGTCGAATTTTCCTTTGCCGAATTTTCCTTTTTCCAAATTTTCCGTTGCACTTGAGGTAAATACAAGGTCGGTTTTTAATGTGTGGAAAATCCAGATCTCTAAAAAGGGGAACTCTGTATTGTAACAAATATTAAAATTGCCGCAGTCTAGAAAAATTTCTCCTTCACTGACCGAGGACAGAAAAGATGAAGTGTAGTATCAGAATAGATACTAGACTTTGCAATATTTATTTGCACAAAAAATACAAAATTATACAAAAATCGATACTACATTTTGCTCCTAGCCGAAAGGCCAAGAAAGTATGTAACCGTTCTAGTTAATTTTTTTTCGGTTGCCACCTGGACTTAGGATTATTGATAGAGTTAAGTGATTTTTTTTAGGGTAAGCTGTTTCCACATCATCTTAGGGTTAGTGGTAGAATTAATGGATTTTTTTTATCCCCCCCCCAAAAAAAACAACACAATTTACATCCTTTACAAAAAAATATGGTTATATGCTCTTAAAACGCTATCCCGTTAGTGATCGGCCAGAAATGAGTAGTAATTTTACGTTAAATTTATATGCAAAACTCTAAATTCTGAAATAATTGCTTTTCTTTTTCTAACACGCAATCACCTAAAAAGGATAATCTCATTTTTGTTTAAAGGAGGGGCTGGGAGTATCTATCTACAAAATTATCAACAATTATTTAAATATAACATGTTCAAATATTCTTTAAAGTCTTCCAGTACGATATAAAAATTAATATGCATACTGTAGAAAGTATTATTTATTTAGCGCAATTATTATATGAATATTTTTTTAATTTTTCCACAAAAAGCATATATAAAAAGCCCACAATACGAAACTAATAGAAAAAAGATACAAATATTTGGCGGTAAACATCTTTAACATACCCAACAGTTCATATCTTCAATATAGCTAATTTTCTTCATTTTCTTTATTAATAAAGAGAATTTTCGATTTGAATTTTTTCTTTTGGCTTTCTTTCATCTAAAAGTGTGGCTTCGGTTTGGCCTTTTTTCCTGAAAAATTTAGCTTCAAAAGTCAATTATCACATTTTTTTTATTTTTCTACTAAAAGTCACATAGCTCTGTTTATATGGTACCAATCTTTTTAATAGTAACAAATTTAGAATCAGCTCATTGAGTTCTATCTGTCTATTTTTCCATTCTTAAATTATTCCTATAATAATGGAGATTATGTGTCTGTCTGTCTGTCTGAAACCGAAACTATATTATTAGTTTTGATCGATTTCTTTTAATATCTATATATATATACCCATTCCAAAGCTTCCCCAAATATCACGCGTCTTTTAAATTTACATAATTAATTTGTTTTAAAGCTTCTAATAAATTAATATTCGCAAATATACAGTCATGATAGTTTTTTTTTTCAGATTTCCAGATGTATTTAAAATATTTTCCTCGATAATAATAATCTTGATAAAAATTATGAATAGAATTAATTAAAGTCATTGTTTTTTTTAAATCTATATAATTGAATTACGTAATTAAATGAGATTGTAATGGAATATGACGGAAAAGCCAGCGGCCATTCCAACATTTGGTTATCCGCCCTTTGATTTTTCGAACGTACTGAAAGTTCTATTTAAAGAAAGAGAGAGATACAGAAAGAGAGTGAGAAAAAGAAAGAGAGAGATAGAAAGAGAGAGAGAGAGAAAGAGATAGAGAGAGAAGAGAGAGAAGAGAGAGAGATGGACACACGTTTACAGGTTGCTCAAAAATGATATATTTACTTTGTTTTTTTTAATAAAACGTGTTGGGTTTGTTTTTTAGGTACTCTTATAGATGACGCGCCAGATTTCCGTGACTTCGCGTTGGCAACGATCGGGCAGGTTGCGGAAGCGCCCGAGAGCTGACGAAACGAGACGAAAACGAGGCTGAAACTGCCAGCGCTTAATGGATAACTTTCATAGAAATAATACATAGATAAAAAGAAAAAAACGAACAAACCGTAGCTGAAGAACTGTAAATAAATATTTTTTTGTTTTTTGGTGGGCCAAATGAACCATTGTCAATCAAATTTGTAGATGTAAATGTTTTCATTTGTTTGTGAAAATAATGTGTGTTTTTGAGGGGGAGGGTAACATTTTGTCAATGTGTTTTTAACATAAAACAAAGAAGAAATTAAAATGTTATGCTTTTGAATTAGTCCTTCCGGAGATTCAACGACCTGACACAGATGATAATAATTCATTGTTGTTGCAATAGAACGGGATTATTGTTTTCTTACAAATATTGTCGGCTGCTTGCTATAGCCTGCTTGGCGAATGAATGCAGCAACTTGATTGGTTAATACTTCGTTAGCTCTCGGGCGCTTCCGAGACCTGCCCGATCGTTGCCGACGCGAAGTCACGGAAATCTGGCACGTCAAGTATAAGAGTACCGTTTTTTTTTTTTAAATCTTATTAGAAATTATGTTTTAAAGCACAAATTTATTGAATCAAATTGTTTAATTTAAAAAATAATTGATTTAAAAGTTACTATTTTCTTGTAAAAAACAAACGCATTTTACTGACCAATTAAATAACTGAATTTAGAATCGTGTTCAATGTATTTTATTTTTTTAATTGTTGATTTTATTTTAGGTTGACCTTTTTCTCGATTTGAAAAACTTCAAATATTATTATCTTTGTACGACCTAAAGTGAGTTTAGGATTTTTTGTTTTACATTTTACACCGTAAAGGGTAAATTTTGTTTAAAAACTGTTTTTATTATTCCTTGTTTTATTTATTAAAATAAAGGATGGGGTAATTTTCTTTATTTATTTTTGATAAAAAACAAACACATTTTACTGAGCAATTAAATAAAACAAGTAGTAAAAATATGCGACCGGAGGGAGCATATATTTCCTAGTATTTACAATTAAAATACTTATGTCGAGTTAAAGGGCATGAGGAGCGTTACACAATTGGCATTTTTGTCAATTTAAGCTGCTCAACCCACTCCATATCTTAAACTTCTTTCGAGATATCTATATCTTTAGATTCCTTGTACGGTTTGTTACATTTTGGGTGTAATAAAAAGTATTTGTTTTAAATAAAAAAAAAGTTATGGTAATTCAAAATCAATGGGGGGGGGGTTATCTTACACGCTGATGACCACACATATTTTGAATAACTTTTTTCTATGTGACCAAATTTTAATCTTTTTATATTCAAAAAAGGCTTGGGACTAGTCAATTCTAGTGCAAAAAAACGCATAAAGTTTGGATACAAAACTGAATTAATGACAAGCCCAAGAATTGGTCACGATTGTGTAAATGTTGACCATAAGCATATTATTCATAAACTACCGTGTGTGAATGATATATATGCATACATATATATACTTACATATATATACATACATATATATATACATAATATATATAAATATACATAAATATATATATATACATACATATGTATACGTAATGTATATATACATATACATACATGCATATATATTTAAATCGATATTGAATTACATCTTTATGAATATCTTACATCTTAAATGGAATATAGTTTTATATCTACATTTGAATAATAGTATAGAATGACATCTTTGGTAAGGGAATGTGGTACGCAACGCAGGTGCGAACATCGTGGAGAGCAAGAGTGAGAAAAAATCCTATTTAAAATAAAACGAAAAAAACAAACCCATACTTATACCAAGAACAAAAAACGAACAAAAAAATTAATATAAAAATTCACATGGGAAATGCCGGGACGAAAAACCTAGTATATATATATATATATATATATATATATATATATATATATATATATATATATATATATATATATATATATATATATATATATATATACTAGAAGAATAACGGATCTGGGATGTATAAAGATAGATAAAGAATAACTTAACCAAAATAATATATACAATAGAATCATAGAAGACTACCACAATGCAGGAAGTAGAAGTATGCCGGTTTTGAGAAAGAAGACAAAAATTAATTATTTTTTAGTGGATCTTACCTGATTTAGTCTCAACTTCCGCACAGTGATGAAGTGTGTGTAACCGTATCCCATAATATATTTCGAGGTAAGATCTCTTTTTCAAATATTAAGTGTTTCAAGTCTTCTAAAATTCGTGTTGTGTCAAGTTCTGGTGATAGTTTTCCTTAGCATTACAACAGTAAATGGCAAAGATACCCTGCAGAAAATTAGATTGACATGTTTTAAATTATGAAATAATTTCCGTTAAATTTATTTATTATTTTTATATTTATGTTAAGTTATTTGGTGTGTGTTGGATTAATTTTACTTAGTTTTGTTGTCCAATGTTAAAATTCACATTCAATCCGTTAGCGATTTAAAAAAAAAATTAATATTAAATTGCTGTAGAATAAAGCGAGGTAATAATATAGACATTTTGTAGTGTGTTATTCAACTTGTTATAATTTCTTAACAGTTTAATATATCTTAAATTAGTTCTTTACATTGTTTTCTTCTATTTTTAATTTTCTTACTTTTTAATAATTAATTCTTTGTAAATCTTTTTACTAATTGTATTAGTATTTGTGATCATTTTATTACTTTTTTGTTTTTATCTTTTTAATAAGCAATTGTAAATCTATCTACTAGTTATATTTGTGATCATTTTTATTTATTTTTTTATTATACTATTTAATTGTAACTCTATCTATAAATATTACTACGTGTGTTATTCAATTATTATTCGAAATAATTTTATTTATATATCTATTTATTGCCTTTTTTACTAGTTTTAATTAATTGTAAATCTATCTACTAAGTGTATTATATTATTGCTATTTTTTATCATACTATTTACATATTTATATTTTTAATTTTCCCCTTGATTTATTCATATTTACTGTGCATTTTTATTTGTATAATGTGTGTGAGGTTCAGTTTTAATATGATATATACTATATTATAAAGGATAAACAGATATCCTAGAAATAAATAAAGCCTCCTTTTACGAACGTTTCCAATGTTCCTCGTTGTGGTCAATATGATAACTTTGATTGATCTATTTGTGTTCCTGAAACTGTAAAAGTTTTTAAATGATTATGCTTGTGTTCGTATGTGTTCTTTACTTCGTGTGTGTAGGGGATTCATAGTTCTCCCCACGTAAAACGTGTTGCAAGTGGTGCAATCTAATCTGTACACGTTATATGTGCAGTGGTAAATGCCCATGGTATTAATTAGGCAGTTACCCGGGGTGTACAACGTTGAGCTGTTATTATGCTTGCATGTGAATATTTGCTGCCTCAGTGAAGGTCCTGAATGCGCCATATGTATGTTAAAACCAACCATTCTAATGGTCTTGCGCGTTGATGTAAGTTTATCGCTTCAATTAAAAAAAAGGTGCTGGATGAAAAGTGTCTCAGCCGTTTGTGGCGGCAGAAGTTTACACTTTAGTGAATAAAATGATAATGAATCGTATGTGCGCACATGGACCGCGCATACATTCACCTGAATTAATAAAAACAAATGAATAAATTTTGAGCCAATCAGAAGTGTCTCTGTGAAAGTGTCAAATTTGCTTCTGTGATCTACCTCGACCTATATAAGGCCACATTTGTCCTCAATCAACCAGTTAAGCAAACATCCATGACAGAGCTAAAATCTATATTAGCCTCAGCTTCACTTGCCTCCTGTTGGATTTGGGAAATATAAATTCATTTCTCAACTCACGCTCACAGTCATACGCATACATACTCTGGCAAAAAACGCGACACACACAATACCCTATTCTCTTACACTGTCACACGCAAATACACGCTCACTAAAAACTAATATACTAACACATTCTTTTAAACACTCCAAAGATTTTTTCCTAAACATTCTTTAATGAAAACTGTAAACGTATATAATGAACATTAACTTTTATAAATAACTTTTAATGAAATGTAATTTTTGTAGTTGAGTGGGGAAGATTAAATTACGGCTTTTCTGCCCTGTGGATAATTTACAGCGCTTTAAGGGTCGACTCAAGCTTCATCGTTATCTCAGCTAATGAATCGTTTTTAAACATGTGAAACAGAACACAACTTCCGTTTTCTCTTCAAATTTCGGTTCACAACTTACTGACAACTTTTAGAACTAAATTCACTTGGAAAAAAAGTTGTCGTCTTGTTTGCATAAAACATACTAAAATTAAGTCAGCTGATGCTGATGCTTACGTTCGCTTAAATATTTACAAAATTATCTACTCTATATACACTAGAAAATATATGCTCACTCAGATCGCATATTATTTCTAGCTTGGGAGGATGATATGACGAATGAACACATACTACATTGCCAAAGGAGGATGTAATGCCTGAAATGACGGTCTCATGACAACATAACATATATTACACCCTCTAAAAGGAAGAGGTAATGCCTGGTAGAATGATATCATGACGAATGAACAATTACTACACTCCCTCTCAATAAAAAAAGGCGGAGGTAACGCTTGGGAGGATGGTTTCGGCTTCAGACAAATATGTATCAAATCTCTATTAGTAATATATATATATATATATATATATATATATATATATATATATATATATATTAAAAAGGAGATACAACACGTATTATTATATTAGATATTCATGTTGGAGTATGAATCAATATAAATTATGTGAATGTTTGTATATACACATCGATTTCTAGATATGCATAGACATGATGACACACGTACAAATACATGTATGCATTAGTATTTAGTTTAAATGCCTATATGAAAGAGTGTGAATGCCTACTAGACATCATCGTCGAATGTCTTCGATCTGTCTATACGGGAATTTTTCAGGACAACCTGACATGAGGGCACTTTGCCCTACGAGTTAACCCTGAATACACATTCAAAATAGAATAGTATTCGAAGCTCAAATAAGATCCCCTTTACTTACACACTGGCTCATACGAGGAATGGTGCATATTCGCCAAGTGATGCTACTTTAAGTAACAGCACCAATTTGGATACTCCACCAGACAAGATCAATTGTTGTCCTGGAATCCGGCCAAACCAAGAATAGACCGCAAGAAAGATAAACTATAACATAGTTATATGGTCAATTGGGGAAAAGAGAAAATATTATTGTCTACGGCGTAACTAACTCAAGCTTTGAGAGATAAGGAGAATCGTAAATGAACATTTGGATATCTATGTATCTCATAAAGATATCAAGTATTAGCCCCAGAAAGGGGGTCATTGATTTCTGAGAACTTACTGAAGTAAAATAAAAACAGAATTATGAACATTTAGTATTCACTGGCACCGAATCGTTTTATGTACACACCAAAACAATGCTCGTCTCTTGCTATGTTTGCATACATGTTTATTGGCAGTATTTGCTTGTTTTTATTTGTATTCAATACATTTTATTTTGTGTTTAATACATTGTACACATTCCAAAGTCGGTTCAGAGTGTTGGAATTCGTAAAAATTATGTATCTTACAACATGAATCTTTCAGACGAAGAAAAATGGTGCACAGTAATAATGGTACAGGTAAAAATGACACGGGTAAAATGGCACTGTAAAAATGGCACGTGGATAAATAGGTAAAATGTCACAAAGCAAGAACATAGAGCAGTGGTTTCCAACCTTTTTCTCAGGCGACTTTCAAGATGTTATCGAGAGCTGACGAGTTTTAGTTGTACATATATATATATATATATATATATTACTAGTTATAAGCTATATAAGTTAGGGGTAAACATAATAAATTAGCCCGGGAGCGAATTTAGAAAAAAATAGGGTTAGTGTTAGAAAGTAGGGTAACGACTAGGGGTTAAGGTTAGGTTTAGAGATTATGGATTAAGATTAGGATTAGGATTAGGATTAGGATAAGGGTTGGCGTTAGGGTTGAATTTAGGGTTGGGTTAGGGTTCAGGTAGAGTAACTGTTATGGTCAGGTTTTAATCTTTTAAAGTTTTAAATGTAGATATAATTTTCTTTTGAATTGGTTCAACTTCTTAATGTTGTCCACTTACGTATTGTATTCTAGATTTTGATAAAGCCATTATGATAGTTTATCTATATTTTCCCATTTCTCTTTTTACCTATTCATTCCCCTATGTCATTTTTACTTGTGCCATTTTTACCTATTCATTCCCCTATGTCATTTTTACTTGTGCCATTTTTACCTATTCATTCCCCTATGTCATTTTTACTTGTGCCATTTTTACCTATTCATTCCCCTATGTCATTTTTACTTGTGCCATTTTTACCTATTCATTCCCCTATGTCATTTTTACTTGTGCCATTTTTACCGTTGCCATTTTTACCTGCGCTATTTTTACCGTGCAGCCTTTATAGCAGTGTGATTAAGCCCCTTTGTTTGTGAACACTGCCTTGGTGGACGCCACTTCTACCACAACACACTCAATTAAAATTACCGTCTGCCGACTGTTTCATATATATTTTTCCCATGTGCCATTGTTTCCTATTTATTAACTTGTGCCATTTTTACATGTGCAATTTTTTTCCGTGGTTTTGTAACAATGCAATGTTTACATGTGCCAGTAATTACTAAATTAAAAAACAATGGCCGATCCTGGCAGACGGTATGGTTTATTTTATGTTTTAAAAGACGAAAAAATTATAAAATAAATAAATAAATAAATAAAGAAGAAAATTACAGAAGAAATGGATTACATAATAATAATTTGTCTGAAACCAATTCTGATAATTTTTTTTTCTTCTAGCAATTTTGGCCCAGCAGATTTTCAAATAGAAACTGCTAGAAATTTTAGATTAAATATTAAAATTTCTGACAATGTGTTTTCATCCAAAACAATGGATTTAGCTTTTATACTTATTATTTACAGATTTGATCGTTTTTTAATGAAGTGGAATTAGAATATTTTAAATATTTTGAATGAGAACACAAAGAGCCAACGATAAATAACGAAATGTACCTCTTTGACTAAGATAGATGACAATAATAAAAAATAAAACAAGTTAAATGTTGTAATTTTATAAAATTTACATGACTAGATCATGCGGTTTGTAGCGTATACTTCGGAAGTCTATGTCACACTGCTTATCTTGTATTTTGGAATGACAACGAGGAGAGGGCAATTTGATAACGGTTTTTGGCTTTCAAGATTCGTTGTTAAAAATATGGGTTTAGTTGTTGTTTTTAAAATGAATGTCTACTATTTTTAAGATGCATTTTTCAAGGGTCAACGAACACCTGACCAAATGTACCTCTTCGACTAAAGTAACTAACAATAAAAAACGAAAAAGAAAGTTAAATTTTGTAATTTAATTAAATTTACATTACCAGATCATGCGGTTCGTAGCGTATACTTCGGAAGTTAGCGTCACACATATAAGTATAAAAAGAAACTTTTATTTTTATTTTTAAGATGCTTAAACGTTTACGCATGAGATCTTTTCGTTAATCGAAACGATGACATATATTTCGTTTCCAATACATTCTGAAAACAAACAAGAATAACGATATCAAAATATGCATATGAAGAAACAGCTAATATTTAGAAGCATCATGGCGAAGGAAGGAGATAGGGTTATATAAGGACCTGCATGCATATTACAATAGAAGAAATAAAGATTTAAGGAAATATTAGGGTCACCAGCTAGCAAGTTCTAACTCAACATGAATAGAGTTTTGTGAGTGAAAAGTCAAGAAAAACGTGCTTATAAGTTTATATGAAGATAAAAGTCATTTTTAGTAAAGAAGTCTTTATTTAGTAAAGTTTATATAACTCGTGTTTTTAATAGGAAAATGTTCAGTGAATAAGCAGGCACGAGGGCTAAGTATGGTTAGTCTACATATATATATATATATATATATATATATATATATATATATATATATATATATATGTGTGTGTGTGTGTGTGTGTGTCACTGTTAGTGCGTGTGACTGGGTGAGTAACAATTTGTTTCTGTTCGCCTAACCTTACATACAGACTGTTTCGCTGTATCACAGCTCTTACCTATATATATATATATATATATATATATATATATATATATATATATATATATGAACAGATTTTTTGTGGTACAGAATTTTAGCAAGCTTTTAAATAGAATAAACAGGGTCACATGAAAACAAAAGAGGAAAATTATAGTAATATATTTAATCGTCTGAAGACATTCGATTAAAAAACTTTTAAAAGGAATAAAAAAGTTCGACTAAAACTAGCAAATTAAATCCAAAGGTACCTTTCAACCGACACATTTTCAAGGGAAACGTCGGCGAATATCGCTTAAAAACGGGGTAAAAGGTAACGTGAAGAGAGAAAAAACCTAGAGAGATTGAATATCGCCATTATAAACAGAAAATGTAATATATGGACGGGATAGAGGCAAAGTATTTTTTTTAGAGATCTCTAAATAAGTCCAAATTGTGAGACAACTCTTTTTGCTTACAGAGCGATGGCTTTCGCATTGTTACACTCACGGCCTCCAAAACCTTAAGATGGTGTTTAAAACGGGCCTTGTGTACAATGCGAAAACAACCATGGGAATACGCCTCACCGCAGTTTTTATTATCATACAAGTGCTGTCCAATGGATGACTTGTGGACGTGTGAGCGCCCGGATTTGCTCTGTAAACGTCCGGATGTTCTTTGTAGAGATCCGGATGCGTCCGTCGATATATTCCTCTTTACGAAACGTGATCTGCGAAAACATGCAGGGATATTCTGGGCGACTCTGACTTCCAAGCGTTGAAGAGTACGACCAACATAGTCAGCTTCACACTGACATTTGAATTTGTATATTACCAAACTTTTCTGTAGTGTAGGAATTACATCTTTCTAAAAGGCTGGGAAGGCAGTTCTAGTGCCAAACACCACACGGGGCTGTACTGCATAAAAAGAACAAGATACAACCGATTAAATTTTATCCGAAAAACCTTTACTGATAGAACCAATAAAAGGAAGTTTCAAATAGACGAGACACTTAGGTAGACCAAACAAGTTTTCGATATATACGTTTGAAAATTAGACCCTCCAGTTCAGCCGCAAGTTTGCCTGCAGTGCAAATCATAAGTGCGCGGTGAACAAGTGTTTTGCTGAAACTGATCTTTCTACTCATGGGGACAAAAGAATCTCAACTGATATACAGGCCCGTAAACGTCGGTTTCCTATATATAGTTGTAGTGAATTTGTTCCCCGTCTTTTCCACTAAAACGTCCAGAAATGGTAAAGAGTTATTCTGCTCTTTTTCCATGGTGAACTTTAGTGCTGGGTGGAGCGTATTTAATTTCAGGAAAACATCACTTGCCTCGTTACAGGACTCAAAAATGACAAAAGTAGGATCTAGTAACCCGAGTAAACAGCAAGGATTCCTGAAAACCTATGAAAATATTCTCTAAGATAGCAGTAAAAGGACTACCTATCGCCACCCCATCAATCTTCAGATATATTGTATTGTTAAAACTGAAACTGACCGACTTAGTGGCCAGCCCCATGAGCTCCAGAAAAGTGCTTTCCGGGAAGGTGGGGGGGGGGGGGTTAATGTGCTACGATAAAGCATATCAGCACATATTTTAATGGTTTCTTTTTAGTTATGTCATTTATTCAGTACTTCATCATTTTACATTTGTTCTCCCTTTTTCTTTTTCTTTTTTATTTACGTAATTTTTTAATTTACGCCATCATCTTACTTTGATTTTACGCTGTAGCTGATTGGTTTATTTATTTGTTGAGTGAGTTGGAACTCTGCATAAAACTCAGGAAGATCGTGCCTCAGGATTGTCTGGTCTGCATGAAGTCTTCATTGTTGATCGTAGTTATTCGTTACTTGCAGGATTGCAGAGGTTAACTCTCGACACGGAGAAGAGCACGTTACATGCTAAGTCGAGTAATGTTTGGCCCAGAACACACGCAGAAGCAACGTTGCCACTTTCACCCCATTGATTTTGGATACCACATCTGACACATTTTTCGTTGCCACATACAGATGCAGAGACGACTAGAGGTCAACGGATCCTGATGTTTACTTCTCCTGGATTTCCGCCAGAGACTTGTTAGCCGGGTAGCTCTGACACTATCACATTGCTACTGCCCCTTTCACAGTGAGGAAGAGTTGGACTTTAGGGGTGGGTATGCAGCTGCTGATACTACTACTACTACTACTACTACTACTACTACTACTACTATTACCCCTCTATGACTCTCCTCTCACTACATCCCCATCTTCCTACTTAACTCCTTCCATCATTTCTCGTATCATTCGTCCTTCCTCCCACCATGTAGAATATTGAATGTGCAAACACACAAATAAGATTATCAGATTTTTAGTCGGTAACGCCATATTGTATTGTTACCGAAAAATTGTATATTTAACAATCTGTGCTTCCTTTTTCTTTCTTTTTTGTTTATTTCCAAGCGTAACGCTGAGTAAGTGTATTGCCTTTTTGATCTCTATATTAATAAAAAAAGCTAAGAGTGGCACAATGCAAAATAGAACGCATCATGCTCGGCATCAGTCTACGTGAAAGAAAAAGAAACACCTGGATCAGACAGTAATCTAGAGTGAATGCCATCATTACCACCATACGAACTGAAAAAAAATAGATGGAAAGGTCAGCTTTCGGGATATACAGATAACAGGTGGACATATAGAGCGATAGAATGGACCCTGAGGCAATGAAAAAGACCTAGTAGAAGGCCAAAACCCAGTGGCGTGACAGATATAAGTACTAAATATAATAAGTTCTAAGTGACAGGCTTCTAGACGTTGAAGGTTCAATCCTCACTTCAGGCGATAGTAAAAATACAATTACGAATTACTTTAGACTTTTATCCGGTTATGGCTGACGGAACAAGAGCAAGCAACCTCGACGGATTAAAAAAATGGGTTCCGTTCGAAATTCTGTACAGATTCCCGAGTTCGACATAAAGTTTCCTGAGTTCGAAAAGATGCATCCGAAGAAGGCCAGGTGTTACATAGGCCGAAACATTGTGAGAATAACACCTAAGATTAGAACAATAGTCTGAATAATCCAAATAATACTAAAACGAACTTTTAAAAAATCCTATTTAAAAAAAGAATTTAACGTCCTGAAATATAGCGAGATAAAAAAAATTCACCACTCTGTATTTATAAAACTATCAGATACGATCTTGCGTGTTTGCATGTGTACGTGTTTTTCGACTATACGTTACTTTGATAAAGACACATTGAATTGATATTTTTTTATTTACTATCCATCGAATATTTAGTGAAATCCAAAATAAAATAAGGGAAATCTAAAACAAATTGTTCTAGATGCTATTAACAACAGTGTATACATAACTAGCTTTTTATCACGTTAAATGAACGCACGCTTTTTTATTTGTTTAGGTTGTATTGCTACACGCTACTTCCAAGAAACGGTTCATCATGTTTGTATTAATTAAACTTTCCGAAAAACAATCGTGTATTTGTGTGTCTGTTTCTCTCCTGTACGTAGTTTTTATAAAAGCATATTTAATTTTATTTTCCATTTAGTACTAGCAGGAAGACCTGACGTTGCTCGGGATTGAATGAGGAACACTATGCTCTTTTTCACTATGTTTATACAACCATACTACCTTTTTTTACTGCCCCCTCCCGGTTCGCCTCATAATATAATCAGAAAACAATCAAATTTTGAAAAACACTCTGAATTAGTGTCTTCATTAAAATTGGATATATATTTGAAATTTTAAGTGGGTTCTGTCCCTATAGATCACTTGGATGTGCATATAAAGATTCGGCACATTGAAGAGAACCTCGAGATTCGGGACCACTTCCACAATTTTTATAAATCTTATCTTAATGGATAAATTCGAAAGCTTCTTTTCATTTATCACTCATATAATAGCATCAAAACGGGTTACTGTTATTTAAATCAATAATACAACATTTTATATACCTCCCCACGAGGTTAGGCACAAGGCCAGTTTTATCTTACTCCCACAAGGTAAGATGTGACCCAAGGTCGGGTCGGGCAAATGGGACTTGAAAAACCAGCGCCCGAGAGGTGCGCACTCTGGCCATTAAAAATTGCCTGGGCAGCCCTGTCGGAATTCCCCGGTAAGGGCGCCTCAGGCAGTAAGCAATAAACTTATTCCTCCCCAAAGAGGGGAGGCAAAGCCTGGGAGGGTGGACCTCCTAGAACTGCACAGGACAGACCCATAGACCGGCGTAAATCAAGCCCCGAAGGCCAAGACGATACCAGTTTATGGCGCGTATCAATGATACGACATTTTATTTACCTCCCCAGGAGGTTAGGCACAAGGCTAGTTGTATCTTACTCCCACAAGTAAGATGTGACCCAAGCTCAGGTCGGGAAAGTGGGGTTTGAAAAGCCAGCGCCCGAGAAGGTGAGCACTCTGGCCATTAAAAATTGCCTGAGCAGCCCCGTCGGCATTCCCCGGTAGGGGCGCCTCAGGCAGTAAGCAATAAACTTATTCCTCCCCAAAGAGGGGAGGCAAAGCCTGGGAGGGTGGACCTCCTAGAACTGCACAGGACAGCCCCATAGACCGGCGTAAATCAAGCCCCGAAGGCTAAGACGATACCAGTTTATGGCGTGTATCAATCAATGATACGACATTTTATTTACCTCCCCAGGAGGTTAGGCACAAGGCTAGTTTTATCTTACTCCCACAATAAGATGTGACCCAAGCTCGGGTCGGGAAAGTGGGGTTTGAAAAGCCAGCGCCTGAGAAAGTGAGCACTCTGGCCATTAAAAATTGCCTGGGCAGCCCCGTCGGCATTCCCCGGTAGGGGCGCCTTAGGCAGTAAGCAACAAACTTACTCCTCTCCAAAGAGGGGAGGCAAAGCCTGGGAGGGTGGACCTCCTAGAACTGCACAGGACAGACCCATAGACCGGCGTAAATCAAGCCCCGAAGGCCAAGACGATACCAGTTTATGGCGCGTATCAATGATACGACATTTTATTTACCTCCCCAGGAGGTTAGGCACAAGGCCAGTTTTATTTTACTCCCACAAGGTAAGATGGTACCCAAGGTCGGGTCGGGAAAGTGGGACTTGAAAAGCCAGCGCCCGAGAAGGTGAGCACTCTGGCCATTAAAAATTGCCTGTGCAGCCCCGTCGGCATTCCCCGGTAGGGGCGCCTCAGGCGGTAAGCAATAAACTTACTCCTCCCCAAAGAGGGGAGGCAAAGCCTGGGAGGGTGGACCTCCTAGAACTGCACAGGACAGCCCCATAGACCGGTGTAAATCAAGCCCCGAAGGCCAAGACGATACCAGTTTATATCAATCAATGATACGACATTTTATTTACCTCCCCAGGAGGTTAGGCACAAGGCCAGGTGTATCTTACTCCCACAAGTAAGATATGACCCAATATCGGGTCGGGAAAGTGGGGTTTTAAAAGCCAGCGCCCGAGAAGGTGAGCACTCTGGCCATTAAAAATTGCCTGGGCAGCCCCGTCGGCATTCCCCGGTAGGGGCGCCTCAGGCAGTAAGCAATAAACTTACTCCTCCCCAAAGAGGGGAGGCAAAGCCTGGGAGGGTGGACCTCCTAGAACTGCACAGGACAGCCCCATAGACCGGCGTAAATCAAGCCCCGAAGGCTAAGACGATACCAGTTTATGGCGTGTATCAATCAATGATACGACATTTTATTTACCTCCCCAGGAGGTTAGGCACAAGGCCAGGTTTATCTTACTCCCACAAGGTAAGATGTGACCCAAGGTCGGGTCGGGAAAGTGGGACTTGAAAAGCCAGCGCCCGAGAGGTGAGCACTCTGGCCATTTAAAAATTGCCTGGGCAGCCCCGTCGGCATTCCCCGGTAGGGGCGCCTCAGGCAGTAAGCAATAAACTTACTCCTCCCCAAAGAGGGGAGGCAAAGCCTGGGAGGGTGGACCTCCTAGAACTGCACAGGACAGACCCATAGACCGGCGTAAATCAAGCCCTGAAGGCCAAGACGATACCAGTTTATGGCGTGTATCAATCAATGATACGACATTCTATTTTGAAATCCTGTATATACCATAGAGACGAATGGTCCAAAGACAGTTTATCTAATGCCTAATTTGTATAACACTTTTTTAAACAGTTCATAATAAATTAATGTTTGGTGTCATTTATTTGTACTTTTATTGTCCTATTTTTCTATTTATATGCAATAATTTTGATATTAACTGTAATTAATAAAAGTGATTTAATAAAAAGGGATAAATTATCAAGACTTTTGCTTTAAATATTTAAAATTGAACTAATTAGAAAGAAAAATATAGCGACCAGGTATAAGCAGGAGTCCGGAAAGGGGAGAAGGCGACTGGCTGCTTTCTCTCTCTCCCTCTCTCCCCCCCCTCTCTCTCTCTCTCTCTCTCTCTCTCTCTATCCTCTCCCCTTAACCCCCTTTAGCGACGCCACATTTTGTTTTTTATTGTTTTGAAATTAAATTAAAAAAATTGTAAGCGTCGCTTAGGCTAACTGATTTCTTCTTCTTTTTTTCATTTTCTAACGGTCTTATTTAAAAGATAAATAAAGTAGCCAATTTTGAGAAGCGATAGTGAGCTGGCAAAACTATCTAGTTCAAAATAAAATTGTGTAAACATGACTATATTTTTAACTCTTTTTCTCAAAGTCTTCCACCCGGCAATATGTCTCCTTACCCGAATTAATAAATAAAGCGAGTTATTTATACATTTAAAGCTAAGAAAAATAAAAAAAACAAAAACAAAACCAAAGTATTTATGCGATTTAAAAAAAAACACAGCTAAATAAAACTGAAAGAAAAACGCACTCCTGGACAACGCCGAGTGTGGGTAGCGAGAGGCGACGAAACATTTCAGCGTTGAAAGACATGAGCGTGTCAGATCGATACATAACGACGAAGGCGTCTCAACGTGACCGTGTCACGTGTCGCAACGTTTGCTTTTACATGAACAGCGCACTGGGCCAGGGAAGGGGCGATGTAAGGAGAGCGGGGCTGATGAATAATGTATGGGATTAAATATCGCAGAATCTAAATATACGCAACGATCTCGTAGTCTTATTTATTTGCAGAAAGTATGCTTAGATAGTCGCTGGAAAATGTGCTGCTTGCGCAAGTATCAATGACTAGCAAAAGACCAGGCGTTACCCGTAAGCAATGCTTTCGAACTAGAAAATCTGGGGTAAAGTTGGATTACAAAATATAAGACTTGAATTCAGTCCAAATTCTTTGCCACGTGTTCCTTTGACTTAACGAAATCAAATCTTTTAAATAACTTCCACGAACATCCCATCTGTTGAACATGATACGACGGGTCTTCTTCCTAACCGACTACAGCATTTTCATCTTCAAGTCTAATATTAACAAATACTTGTCGAGCCGTCATCTGAGAAAATCAAGTCCTCTTAAAGAAATCCTCGGCCCATGCCACCAACTGTTTCTAATCCTCTCGTCAACCTTCCAACCAGCAATCCTTTTGACCCTTATCCTCAAATGGCCCCCGGGCCTTGATAAGGGTGATCCATGCATTAAAAAATAAGCCCATACCCCAAATTCCTATATTCCGATCTATTTGTAAGTGACTAAAATAATAGCAAATCTTGGTCTGATTTATTCACAGAAGGTTTACAGAATATTTCTAATGAAGGAAAATCTTATTAAATAACACGGAATCTTATATTTTATTCGGCATTTTTCCCCCATTTTCCGAATAATCCAGTTTGTATTCTGATGAAATTGGTATATATAAGTTTCATGTGTTTCTTGTTCTATATTCAAGCAAATACTGTTCGTAGATAAACTCTTCTCGTTCCTGCAACTTCACTCACACAAAAGAGATGTTGCTAGCCTATCTTTATTGTATCGTTATGTTCATGGTAGGTGCTTGACTGAGTTCCAATCCATATCAAGAGCCCGTCTGGCTACAACCACAGCAAACAACTTTTCTTTTCTCTCTCTCTCTCTTTCTCTCTGTACCATGAACCTAATCGAAGTTGCATGAACAAAGTTTCATTTCTAGAACACCCAATCTGTGGAACACGATACCACAATCGACTACAGCATGATTATCTTCAAGTCTAATGTAAACAAATACTTGTTGAGTCGTCCTCCTGGTAAATAAAGTCCTCTTACGTTATTTTCTGCCCATTCCATCCACTGTTTCCAATCCTCTTGCGACGGCGTCTAGTGCCCAACTAGCAATCTTTTTAACTCTTTTACTCGAGTTATCCTCGGGCTTTTATAAGTGGTAATCCATTCATTTTAAAAAAATACGTCTATACCAAAAATGTCTATATTCCGACCTATTTGTAAGTGTAACTTGATCTGATTCATTCACAGAAGGTTTACAAGATATTTCTAATCAAGACAAATGTTATTGAATAACACAATCATTTATTTTATGCGGAATTTATTTTTTTCAGTTCTCTGAATAATCGATTTTGTATTCTGATCAAATTAGTATATATAAATCTCATTTGTTTCTTGTTCTATATTTTTGCAAGTGCTTTCGATTTGTATTTCTCAAGTCATCATCAGGGGGAGGTTAGTCTTAGTGTGTTTTCATCTATTTTCTTGTAGTGTTAAACGGCTCGGTTTATTATGAGTGTTTTTTTTTATCAATTTGGTGTTTGTTTATGACAGCTAGTATTTACCAACTGTAAAACAAGCATCTATAGGTACGAGATGTGGCATGTGAACGTGATAACGTGAAATACCCTCACGTAATTCAAATATATAATGTCTAGCGGCTAATAATTTGTTATTGTTAATTACTAAGCCATACAATTTATAATTTCGTAACTTGTTTTGTAATTAATGTTATTAATTGTGGGGTGCCTGTATTTAATGTAGTTGGCTTATAGAATCTTTAATATTTTATGTTAGTGTCATAGTCTAGTATTTTATGTTATTGACTAAAATGTGTATATATTCAGAAGCGGGGGCAGTCATATATCTTCAGATGTTGGCAAATCTAGCTACTGTCAAAGAAATGCATGGTAAGTCTACAGAAAAGGTTTGTTGTAGTGTAACCGATCTAACTATTATTATTTTTAATTATTCTCCGAAATGCATTCTCCCAAAGTGCATTGAAACTGATATATAACATAGTTTTTTCTATTATTTGTTAGCCATAAAAAGAGTTCTTATTAACTATAGGGTTTAATGTTTTAATTTTTTTATAATAAATATTTAATCCTTTATTATTATTACAGTTAATGGGATATATATATATATATATATATATATATATATATATATATATATATATATATATATATATATATATATATATCAACTGATCAACTCTGCTGGGAAGCCATGAAATTAAATACTGTCTTGTTTTTAAATTCCCGAAACAGTTTTTCATGGTAAACAACTGATGATCCCTTAAAATAGTGTTAGAAACAAACTAATATAATAACTGTAAAAAATAAATTGACTTACGTGAGTGATTTTCAACTGAAAGACTTGGGACTATAAGTTTTTTTGTTTTTTTTAATTTTTTAATTTTTTTAATATAGTTTTAATGGTTGAGAAACTTCCGAGACTATATATATATATATATATATATATATATATATATATATATATATATATATGTGTGTGTGTGTGTGTGTGTGTGTGTGTGATATTTAGAGCTTTTTATCCAATTTAAAATTCGAATGAATTTTGTTATAATAGAACAAATCAATAGAATGTTTCTAATGTATATATGAATAGAGTACAATACGTACAACGTTAATAATGGATGTTTGACTCCAAAGTTTGCATTATACGCTGTTACATTTCTGTTGTGCTTTAAAGAATTACGAGACATGGATATATAAAAAGGTAATTATATATCTTTGTTGTCGGTGGCGGTGAACGTGATTTTGTTTGACATAAAATGAAATTTATGTGTATCAAATATGATTGGACTTCAGAAAAGATTGTGAATTTTCTACGTGGCATTTTTTTAAGGTAACTCTGGAGATTAGGTTTTTTGGACTTGAACGTTCTAATACAAAATCTAGACCTAAAAATTGAAAGGTAAACTAATTAAAATAATCCATATCTTCAGCTGTGCTAAAAAACAAAACAACAACAACAACAACAACAAAAAACAGTACTAATTAATGCTTAGATGCGCTATTTTAGAATAAAATATGGCGGAATAAAAATCTAGCCTATCTTATTTCTTTCGAAATTTGCTAAACTGTTACATATCTATTACGACATTGTTCTTGCACAATTAAAAATATAGACATCTCTTTATTTGTATATTATTCATGTAACTAATACAGAAGTGAAGCGGCAGGTGTCTCCCACATACTGCGCCTAGTATTTCCAAATGGTCACGCATCTGATACTGACCAGGCTCAATGTCGCTTAACTTCAGATTTTACTGTCAAGAACCGGTGCGTTAACGTAATTAAGCCGTATGCAAATATAATATGTTTACTTATGGGTTAGCATGCTTAATGTAACGGGCGCATCGACGAATGATTATTGACTATTTATAATGCAAGACATTGAGATGAGAGTTTAGAATTACACACTAGACAACATTTCCGAGTGCTTTCGGTTTCTCTGTACAATGGTTTGTCAGGACAACCTGACATATGGATACTTCACCCTACAAGTAAACACTAACCAACTATTCAAAATAGCATAGTATTCGAAACCCAAATAACATCCACTCGACACGGTTATACACTTGCTCATTTGAGGAATGGTGCATCTTCTCTTAGTGATGCTACATCAAGTAACAGCACCTAGCTCGATATTCCACGAGACTAGATGAATTCTTCTCCTGATATCCGGTAAGATCAAGAGACCACAACAAATATATATTATAATATAGCTAGCTTGTTATTTGGCGGAGAGGAAAATTAATGTTATTCACTTCTTTATTAACTCAACGTTTGAGAGGTAGAGGAGAATCTTGATTGAACACTCGGATATCTATACATCTCATATAGAAATTAAGTGTTAGCCCCGGAAAAAAGGCCCTTTGATTTCTGGGAACTTGATTACTGAATTCAAAATGAAACAAAAATGATTATGTCATTGAATAACAACGATAGAGACATGCCGTAATCTTATCAAAACAGATAGCCATCCAACTACTCGGAATATGATGACAGTTTGCGTTTGACTAACGGATAACTATTAAACTTAATGTGAAATATCTTTTTTCCTGCGTCTGTTCTTTTTAAGTACTATTTACTTGCTTCATTTAATAAAGAAAAGTGGACAAGACGTACCCATAACCCGTTGAGTCACAACCACGGCATAATCACTTGTACACACTGGTCCCATTAGATTTAAGCAACGTTGAGCCTGGTCAGTACCAGATGGGTGACCATTTGGGAATACCAGTCCCTGTATGTAGAAGGACGTCGAAACCTCCCTGCAAGAACTGCACAAATCTAACGTCGTCATCTCTCCTAACCGTGATATACATGCAACTGGGGACCGCTTGTGAATTTGATACTCCCATGAAAATTCCTCCTTCGGAGGAAGCCGGTTTAATGCCGCACCAGGTACCAGATGAAGGTAGGGTACTACTTCTTCTGTTACATAACGAGGGCCGTGTTTAAATAGAAATATTTGAGTGATACTTTTAAGGGTTAGATGTGACTCCAGACGGAAGTGGCGAAGCCACGTGTCTTCCAGACGGATATTTTCTGTCTCTTTGACTGGCGAGACTCTAGCAGGAAAGACGTGATTTACTGAGTTGTTAGAGTTAGGGTTTAGGGTTAGTTAGTTTGTTAGTTTGTTTGTTAGTTTGTTAGTTTGTTAGGTTGTTTGTTTGTTAGTTTGTTAGTTTGTTTGTTAGTTTGTTTGTTAGTTTGTTTGTTAGTTTGTTAGTTTGTTAGGTTGTTTGTTTGTTAGTTTGTTAGTTTGTTTGTTAGTTTGTTAGTTTGTTTGTTAGTTTGTTAGTTAGTTTGTTAGTTTGTTAGTTTGTTAGTTAGTTTGTTAGTTTGTTAGTTTGTTAGGTTGTTTGTTTGTTAGTTTGTTAGTTTGTTTGTTAGTTAGTTTGTTAGTTTGTTTGTTAGTTTGTTAGTTTGTTAGGTTGTTTGTTTGTTAGTTTGTTAGTTTGTTTGTTAGTTTGTTAGTTTGTTAGGTTGTTTGTTTGTTAGTTTGTTAGTTTGTTTGTTAGTTAGTTTGTTAGTTTGTTTGTTAGTTTGTTAGTTTGTTAGGTTGTTTGTTTGTTAGTTTGTTAGTTTGTTTGTTAGTTTGTTAGTTTGTTTGTTAGTTTGTTAGTTAGTTTGTTAGTTTGTTAGTTTGTTAGTTTGTTACTTAGTTTGTTAGTTTGTTAGTTAGTTTGTTAGTTAGTTTAACTTAGTTAGTTAGTTAGTTAGTTAGTTAGGTAGTTAGTTAGTTAGGTAGTTAGTTAGGTAGTTTGTTAGTTAAGTAGTTAGTTAGGGCTAGGATTATGGTTAGTTATTTAGGGACACTAACAAATCGGTGAATCACATATTAGGAGAGTACTGACGTATCTTGGGTGCTATCCATAATTGAGGCGCACGTGCACAGTGTGGCTCGGTGTAGCGAGACGAGGTATCCGTCTATCTATAAGTCTGTCTTTCTCTCTCGCGCACAAGTACGAGAGGGACCTGTCTATCTGATGTTTTCTGTGACTGTGACTTATCTTTTTAGATAAACGTTTTCATAAATCAACATCGGCGTCCGAGGCAAGTAAGCACCTGGGTTCGACGATGACGATACGGGTGTATACTGGTTTATACACGCATCGGTAAGTGAAAATATAGCAATTCCAAATTGTCTAAACTGTGACATATCTGTTAAAACATTCTTCTTGCTCAATTAAAAACATAGACATCTCTTTATTTCTATATAATCCATGCAGATTATAGAGAAATAAAGAGGCTTATGTTTTACCATTAAATTTACATATGTGTTCCAGGTCTCTACATATACTTATGCCAAGTAGATTGCAACGCTGAAGAAGGCCCCTATTTATTTGCTTCACTACAAGGACAGAGTTAGACATAAGATCGGCTTTTAAGGTGGACAAAATCCAACTCTGCCAAAAGGGTCAAAATAAAAACGGCCTCAGTCTAAAATGCTTACTCTTTAAATGACCGAGGACAGAACATATGAAATGTAATATTTTAACAGACACTTCATTTTGCTCCTAGCCAGAAGGCCGATTCTTTCTTTCTCTAAATGCTCACAGAGACATTTTTTTACCAATGAGTCACTACTTATCAATGCCAAAAGCCACTCGAGGATAAGTTTTGATGAGATAGATTGTTAGTCGGTTTAATGATGAACAATATTTTGAGAGGATTTAAAATTGTGAAGTAAATGAAAAAAGTTTGATTACTTATGCGGACGGTTTATGACAAGTATTTGTTGTCATTAAATTTTAAGACACCCACGCGGTATTGTGTTCCACAGATGGCAAGAAATATTATTTTTCAAGCATAAAGTAATCCCAGAACTACGGTACATTTTAGCTTGTATTTTGTGTGATAAAAGTATATAGGAAAACGCCTTAGTTAAACAAACGTTCATTAGATTTAGCTTTAAATAACGTGGATTCACAAGTAATCGTCAGATCGACGAAGTTAAGCAATGCTGAGCCTTGTTCGTATTTAGATGGGTACGAAAGCGACTGTGCTAAATATTTTGGTGTGTCTCATGGAGCCAGGATTTGGCACTGGGGTGAAAAAAAAACTCGAAAAGTACATTTAAATTCTGGTTGACGATGTTTTACGCCAGAAACGCATTCGAACGCACCCTCCGCTGCTCAAGTGAAAGTAATTATCAAATGATCAACTGCCATGATGCGTCCAGCGCTGCATTGGAATGTTTGGTCCTCTGTACACTGACCGCAGCTTCTAGCAGTCCGTTCCACGGTACAGCGAACCGAACCAACCAAATACTAGGTACTGTAATTATAATACACCACTCTAAAAGGGTGCCAGCCTGGGTTGGGAGTATACCCCAGACCAAACTAGCGTTCTGTTTCGGGTGTCGTTCATACCATTCGTTCAACTTAACGGTACCATACCGGGGTCTATAACGCACGATGGAAATTATAATAATGACGCCTGTTCTGGTTTTGTTTAGTTCTACGTTTTGCCATGACAATGTAGCAATATTTAGATGTTGGGTGTGTAAAAATAAGGCTAAAATTAAAAATTCTACCTAAGGTTAATTAAGCAAGAAGATGGAATTTTCCATTAGAAGTCAAAAACTACCGATAGTTACGTCATGGGGAGTATGTGACAGAAAGCTACAGAAATCCTGCTCCTGTGACTAAGGCATCGAAGTGATCGGACGAGATGAAGAAGATGTAGCTCATCGTGATGTAAATTACCGTAAATATTAATGTAAAAGAGAAATTAATCATATCCCAGAGCAAATAATGGAGTTATTTGCTATTTTATTAAAAAATTGTTTTAGCCAATAAGAGATGGGATAAGGAAAAACCACGGTCTCTGCGACCGCTACTGTCACCATAGCTGAGGACGTCGCTATTCAATGAGCTATCTACTACGTGTCAACAGAATAGCCGAGAAGCTATTTCTGTCGACGACGAAGACGATGGACGATCCGTGTGGATCAAAGACAGTTCTATATTTTAGACATTTCTATATTTTTACAGTTTCAATAAATTTTCAAATCAATAAATTTTCTACTGTTTCAATTAGATCAGACATTTCTATATTTTTAAAAGTTTCAATAAATTTTCAATTTTAATAAATTTGTTACTGTTTCAATTAAATCAGACATTTCTATATTTTTTACAGGTTCAATAAATTTGCAATTTCAATAAATATTTTAGTGTTTCAATTAAATTAGACATTTCTATATTTTTTACAGGTTCAATACATTTTTAGTTTCAAAACATTTTTTACTGTTTCAATTGAATGATACATTTCTATATTTTCTTAGTTTAAATAACGTTTCTGTCATATATAATATATGATATTGTGATTTACGATTTATGAGTCCCAAATAAAATGTGTATATATTTTCCTGGTAGATATCAAGCCGATGTAGCAAAAACTAAAGTGTACGTATCATACTATATAGACATCATGATACGTCGATAACAAGCCAATAGCGACATCAAAAATTAGCTCGTGTGTATATTATTTTATCGCTGTTATTTTTGCTAAAACATTTTAATTGCTAGCTGAATCAGTCATCTACTCTGGATTTCACAAATGTACCTCACCTAACTCTAACCCTAACCTGTATCGATTTCTCATATGTATTGTTATGTAAGTCAAACATTAAAAATCCGACTGACTTAATTTTATATAGTTGTTTAAAATATCTCTTCAATTACTTTAAAATGGGCTGCCAAGCGGACACATAGATTTCTTACAACTTTCTCTATCTGATTTGAGACTTAAAATTCAGCACTTAACCGCAATTGGAAAAGTATGCTTTTTAAATTAATATCTATATACTATTAACAAGTTATGGTGGTTTTTGGCGTGTGTCTGTTCGTGTCGCAAATAGAAATATATGAATGGTTGACAAAAATGAATAAGTAGAATTGACTTAGAGTTTTTTACACTTTTCATACCAGAGTTCGAATCTCACGTAAGTCAAAAAGACTTTTTTAAAAACTGTATACGTTTTTTATAAATTTAACGAAAATAACATAACATAACTTAATGACATTATACAAAATTACATTAATATTTTTTAAAACTAAGTGATTCACAAAAAAAGACATAAAGGGTATTCGACATTAGTTAAAAGCGAATTATCTTTACTTAAAAACATAATTTCTAATGTTTTTGCTGATAAAATACTACGTAAATACATTTAAATAAACATAGAAAGCAATCCTAGTTACTTATTCTCTCATTCTTCTTTGCGTGTCTTTGAAGCATGCGGTCATACAACAGTTTCCCACTGTTTTACACAGTCATTTGCATTATTATTGTACTCTGTATTCTCTCATGAAAATACTAAGTAGCGTATTTTATCGACGAAATGACACAAATATTTTCTTTCTGCTAGTTATAAAGCAGTAGAAGATTAGTAAAGATGATATTGAAATACCCAGGTACTGCGTCAACACCGCGGTTAAACACTAGTTGTAATATATCAATTACTTTATATTTAAATCAGCAAGTTATAATTAGAATAAAACCAAATATAAATCACTCAAATGTATCACATTAAGAAAGGTAGAAAGTGGAACTTGGGTTTACTTTCGGCAGCCTTGTTACTCTCGCTTCCATTATTTTGTCGTTTAGTCCTCACATGAGTGATATTTCCAACAAAAGGAGAGAAATTGCTGTTTTCTGAGTCAGAATCTATCCATCTAACACTTATCGATCGCTAGTTTTTAACCTTTAAGTAGTATTTTTTAGCTCCTTACATCAAGTGGCTTCATGCCTTGTCTAGAGCGATTTCCATAAAAACATCGTTTAAGAATCAATCTATCCATCCATTTACGTGCATACCTCAGAGAACTTCGCTGTATGCTTGGAAATAAAACCTTGTCCAGTGTTCGAGTGTTTTGTTGTGTTAACATATGTGTGGTTTAGTACATTATACCGATGTACTTGCTAAAGGCATCTTCAGGTTTGGATGAGTAGACGGCTTGCCAAACCTATACACTTTACACTTTTGCCGTTCTTCGACCACCAAATAAAATGAACACAATCTTAAATTTAAACTCATTTTATTTATTTTCATTCAGATATACAGAGTGTGCGTAAAGTCTCTTAACAACTAAACAAATATTACGAAGACAGTTGCTAAAATATCTTGACCTAATTGTTTTCTTTTAACTAGTGCTTATTGACGTTTTTATTATTAATAGGCGTTTGTATTTCATAAAAAGGCACCGGTTAAATATGAAATGATAGCAAAACTTTATGAATTACTTCCTTGGTATTGACAAATATTACCGTACACTGAAAATTACGGAAAATGATCAAGTAGAATGTAAATAAAAAATAAAATTAATTTAGCGATTTTACGCTGTTAACGCCAAGGGGAGAAAATAAGTTAGTTTTAAGTCATGAACTAAGACGATTAATGGTGGACTGCTCTGAACTACGATTCATAGTTGAATTTAATAAATAAAAATACTCGATAATTTTCCGTAATTTTCGGTGTACGGTAATATTTTTCAATGCCAAGTAAGTACTTCATAAAGTTTTGCTTTCATATTATTTTAACTGCCATATGTCACCGGTTACTTTTAAATTGTAAAGAGATTCATGGGCACTCTTGTACATTGCTTCTCGCCTGTTATATATACAGAATATTTCAAAATGATGGAAACGTTGCTTTTAATACGTAAAAGATGATATATTGATTTTTATGGGAGACAGTTGAAATATAAAAGTTAAAATCAAGTAGTTTTATTCGGTTTATTGAAGCATCATTCGAAGAAGAAAATATTATCTTAAGAAGATGCAAGAGAAGTTTGCCACCTCAATCACCCAATCTCACACCAGCTGACTTCTGATTTAGGAGCATGCTGAAGGAAGGTCAGAATTTTTCATTTCAAGGAACTGAAGAGCTTGAAGTGATTCAAAATCGCATTGAATTTTTTAGATGCAAAAAATGGAAGACAGTGGATATTGATGAGAACTCAGATGTGGTCAACGTCTATTTGGATAGCGAAGCTATTGAGGTTGTCTAGAAGTTTTGTTACCTTGGTGATACTATTTGAATACAGGGTGGAGCAGGTGCTAGTGTCATGTTAAGAGTTAGAAGTGGATGGAGTAAGTTCAGGGAAATTCTGCCTTTACTAACCAGCAGAGAGTTACCAAGGGAAGAGTCTATCAGGCATGTGTACACAGTGTGATGATGTACGGAAGTGAAAGGGTTGAAAACATGTGTTGCATGGAGATAAATGATATGAGAATGATATGATTGATGTGTAATGTGAGTCATCAAATCAAAGCCTGTCTTTAAGAATCACATTACACATCCATGGTCAGAGATAGTTGGGGAAATACGTTGCATAGAGAGAAATGATATGAGAATGAGATGGTGAATGTGTAATGTGAGTCTTAAAGACCGGCTTTGTGCTGATGATCTCGGAGGAAGATTAAATCTGGACAGGATAGGGAGATGTGTGAACACGAGTAGACTTCGATGGTATAGCCACGCTCGAGGAATGAATGAGAATTCTTGGGTCAGTGGATGTAGAGCAGTTAAGGTAGAAGGTCTAATCCAAGGAAAACATAGGAGAAAGTGATAAAAATGAATTGTAAAGAAAGATAAATAAAAACATAACTAGAGATAGGTTAGTTTGGAAGTCAATTTTTGTAATGCTGTCTAACACATGGCAGCATGTAAAACGGACGTTAAACTGATGATGATGATGATGATGATGATGATGATGATGATGATAATGATTACAGAATTTCCACGCATGAGGAGTTAGACAGCGTTTTAATTTGATGATGAGTGACAAAGAGAAGCACTCAAGATGCCTTGTAAAAATGTGTAAACATTGATTTTTTTTATTTAATACATGCATTATCGAAAACTGCTTGAATCGTACTGTTGCATTATGCTTATATTTCCCAAATATATTAAAGCAAAATCGGCAACAAACCCTGGACATGCAGCAACGTCAACAGACAATTAGAATACGCCTGTCTTCGCGACAGATTTGTGTTCCAACCGATCGCCATGGAGACGAGTTGAACGATAAGCCATGCCACGCGGGACTTCCCCCCAAAACCTAGTCTATTAATGACGCGCTACACCAGGGACCATCGTGAAGTGACTTGGCTTTACGAGCGCCTCTCAATCGCCACTTCGAAGAAACGCCTTGAGCCTGCTCTCGGCCTGCCAAGTCAGCAGAACATCCCTAACGTTTCGGCCGATGTAACCTCCGATTTTCTTCAGGTGCATCTTGTCGAACTCGAGATTCTTTATGTAGAACTCAGGAATCTGCACATAATTTATGCTATAAATATCGGATATAAGTGCTAAGTAATAATCAGTTCTAAGTGACAATCTTTTGAAAGTTGAAGGTTAATCTTCGACAATACGAAAAATACAATTACATATTACTTTAGACTTCTACCCGGTACTGGCTGACAGAACGAGAGAAAGCTACCTATGTGAATTAAATAAAGAGTTTAATTCGAAATCCCCTACATGTTCCCGAGTTCGAGATAATGATTCCCAAGTTTAAAGAAAATCAGAGGTTACATAGGCTGAAACATTGTGAGAATAACATCCAAAATGAGAAAAGTAGTCGGAATAATCTAAATAATACAAATTATCACTCCCAATCTAAACAATTCCGAAATAGCGTTATATATATATATATATATATATATATATATATATATATATATATATATATATATATATATATATTAGCAAAAACATGGTTCATCTGGTCGCATATTTTTGCTAGGCTGGGAAGATGATATAGTGAACGACTATATAATACACTGACCCCCTAAAAAGGAGGTAATGATTGAGAGGATGATATAGGCATAATCCCACTCTCCAAGGTAAAAAGAGGAGTTAATGTCTGGGACGATTATATCATGACAACAGAATAGATAGTAAACTACCCCCATCCAAAACAGAAGAGGGTAATCCCTGGAAAGATGGTCTCAAGACACCAGAACATACACTACATCACCCCTACCCCCCAAAGGAAAGTGTAATATTTAGAAAGATTAGCCCCACCCCCTTAAAAAAGAGGAGACAATTCCGGGAGGATGATACAATACTACACACATCATAAGATGAAGCAATAATAGAGTAAATCAGTTTTTTTTCATTTATTAAAAAAAGGCCTTGTAGTAAAAACATGATTTTTTTATAGTTCCTTTTGGCTAAGATCACAGTATAGTATCTGTTCCAATGGATGCTACACTCTGTAGACCGGTACCGTCTAGACTTTCTGGCCTTGATTCCGCCGGTCCAACCTCGTAGGCTTTACCTTCTCTTTAAAGAGGGGTTAGTTTATTGCTAATTGCCTTAGGCGCCCCTAACGGGGAATGCCGACTGGGCTGTTCGTAGGCTTGTACCACAGTAACATCAGATGTTTTACCATTGACGAGAATATTGCGTATATATAAGACAATATGAAAATGCAAATTACAAATATATATTACAAACTATTAATTTATAAGAAGCTGTTTTAAAATAAATATGCAAATTAGCAAAATCTAAAGCTGTTTATGGGTGTTTGCAGATTACTATACATACATTATTTAAAACTATTATGTTGTATAATAGAATTAAAAAAAGTATACCATGTTTTGATATTAATATAGTTACGATAGATGGAAAAAATCTTTCGCGTTTATTCATTTAGATACATATATATACACACATTACACTATATATATATATATATATATATATATATATATATATATATATAAGTATAGGTTTGTAAACAGAGGATTTCGAAAATTTAAGATTACAATATTCCGGAACGTTTAATTGCCTAACAGCAACCTTTTTACTGTTCTGGTGTGTAATCTGTTTTAGGTGAAATATTAATAAATTGATTTGAGATTTCATTCTTGTTTTCTCTTCTCGTTTGTTTTTGTTCACCTTTCCACCTTCCGGTCCTATATCACATTGCTCCTGCCTCGGATTACAAACCTACACTTATATTTACCAACAATGCTTCAAGCAAGCTACAACCTCCTTATATATATATATATATATATATATATATATATATATATATATATATATATATATATATATATATATATATATATATATATGAAGCTTTGGTTGGCTCCTTTGAAACAATATTTCCAACCATTCATCCAATTATCCCATTTTCCATCGTACAACAGACCGAAATATAATTATTAGCTTTAAGTGTATATCATCAAAATGAAAGTATCAATGTCCCTTGTTTGGTTTTGTCACCTTTGTCAGCGAGCAGTTAAATAAACAGTCAATTTGATTGCCGTCTCTTAATATTTCAATTGATTTCACATTTTCGTATTGTTTGTGTTACGTTGACGTTATTGTTATTGCTGTTGTTGGTGTCTGTTACTCTATTATTGTTTTGTGATTGTTGAGGATACAATTAGGCGCTTCTTAAAATGACTTCCATTTAATTTTTTGCAAATTGGCATATTTGTCACCGGCTGCTGCTGCTGACTCATGGTAAAGTATGAATGAATGATAAAGAAGAAGAAAAAGAACAACAAGAACAACAAGACGACAACAAAAGGTTTGGAAATACTTAGAAAAAATGAGACACAGAAGAATATTTAATATTAACAATATAGAAGACAACAGAACAAGAACGGATATGCAATGAAAATGATATTTCAAACAAGCTTGGCCGACCAACAGACACAGCCTCTCATATCCAAATACGTGGACGCAATTAAAATTAGAAAAAGAACAAAGAATGAAAACATATCTACTAGCTGGACCCGTGAAAATTCCACGGTTGCTTACATCTCCTTAATCTTCCCATGCACATAATTGGTTGCTAAATTAATTACCTTTAAATAAATAAATAAATAAATAAATAAAACGAATGTCACTTTTAGGTCAGCGACGACGACATAATTCGTTTATGCGATTTTAGAACAATTAATTTTAAACTAGACAACAATTTAAATTTTAGCAAAAGATCACTATCACTATTTTATATTTTATATTTTATATCCGAAGGTCGGACGATCTGATTTGTTAAAATGGTGTTAAATGGTAAGACCTTGTGGTTAAATTAATAGCAACAAGAGACATGCGATTACAAACAGTTATAATACCTGGTCAACACTTTTCCCAACTGAAGAAGACTGTCGGAAGTTATCCCAACACGAGATAATAACAAACGAGTACATTTTGAGGATGGAATATAGCGTAGAACAACAATCTATGTATTCGAAGTACCTCCCCATGTACAAAGAAAACACTTACGAGCCTTTTTTTTAATATGGTGATATTGCCTCCATAGATCACAACAAATTCATGGGCACCTGGAAATTCGATATTTTACTAAATAAGAAAGTCTTCGACGAAATACCATACTGTTTGGACGTGGGTGACGCTAACTTGCCTGTAATAGTAGCAGGAAAAATACCAGCTTGTTGGCCTGTAGGGAAATGGGACACTTAACTTGAGAGTGCCCCCTTAAGAAACCAACCCAAGTTAACCCTAAAAAACAGGATTTTAGAGCATTTAGCCCCCAGAAATGCGAACGTATCGGTTCGCCAGAGAAAGGAACACCTGCCGAAGACCCAGATGGGACTTTCCCCCTCTCTCCGCGGACCTAAGAAAAACCAAGAGTGGATATTGGTTTGAGGAGTAAAAACACCCAGAAGACTGCCACTCGAAAAATCGAGGAAGGAAAGAGAAAGAAGGGATAAACATGTCTAAAGACCCCGTAAAAACAAATACATAGAGGTAGTTGAACTAAAAAAATAGTTAGATTAGCAAAGGAAACCAAATATAAATATACAAAGTCCATCATCTCCTCTATCAAATTCCAGACTCAACATACCTCCCCCCAAACAACAACCACCAACTTACACAAAAGACCAGCCCTAGCGCCAAAAAATCGTCCCCCGATTCTCCTCCTAAATCGTCCAGCGCTCGTCCAGTGCCAAAAACAATACCCCTCCTATGACCACCCCAATCTCTGAGCGAGAGTATAAACTCATTCCGCTTAGTCTCACTAAGAAGACCTCTAAGCCCCACTTCCCACGACCCCCTTCGTCTCTCCTCAGCACACCCTCAAGTCAACTCCTCCTGTCCCCCACAAAAACTACAGACCCATCCCCTCTTTCTACTCAACCCCAGTTCGCCAACCCCCAAAAGTCACCTCTCCTATCTTCTCCATGAAAGTAGACATGCCTTCTTCACCTCTACCCTGCCAAGCCAAAAAGGGCAAAGAAGCTCAGCCATCGAAACTGGAGGAAAATAGAAAAAAGTTATTGTTTTTACATGGGTCAGAAATATGTATAGTCACTGAGGCCCAGTGTGAGAGGGCTAAGGGCTATAGACTAATTGACCTCAGAAAGCTTTAGGAAGGTGGAGGGGAACTCTGTAAGAGACCCTCTCAACTTTCCCAATGCGAAACGATTGGCCACAGTGATTCGGACTCGACAAGAGGCAAAAGGAGTCTGGAATCTGATAAAGAAAGCGACCACTTCCATCAATATTACACTCCCTTAGTTGTAATGAGGGACGCTGACCTAAAAGAGTTACGTAAAACTTGTGTTGGAAGGGTCTCTATAAAAATGCACCCATCCCTTTATAGGTAGCGAAAATAACATTCCCCCTGGATGTTGGTGGCCTGTCTTCGGACGACTTCATCAATGATCAGTTGGGTCATCATACCATGAGACGATCCATCGGCATCCTGACCCCGTCAATGTTCGTTGAGGAAACCCGACCTTAAGGCTCTACACTGGCCCTCAATCTAGCTAGTTTAAATGTCCGAGTCCTGAGGGCCGGAATGCGTAAATTGAGGGTGTGTTGTGATCTCTCTCGTTTCGGAATTGATATATGTTATATACAGGAGACCCACCTTATTCAAAGTGATTATATAGGTGTGCTGACTTAGGATCATGATGTTTATTCAGCATACTTTGATAGTCGGTTGCGGGGCGTCTCCCGGTTGCTTAAGTGCTCTTTAGATGCGTCGGTTGACCTTTTCTCATAGATCCAGAAGAAAAACTCTGCGTTTTGGATGTTATCATACAAGATAAGGCGTTTCGACTCATCGGTGTTTATGCGTCCTATGACCATAGTGAGCGGACACGATTCTTTCGTCGGATCAAGCGTTGTATTAATGCTTTTTGACAAGTTATCTTAGCGGGAGACTGTAACGCGGTCCTAGATTCCGATTTAGATCGTAGGGGTAATCCTAATAGGGGTACTAACCGAGAGCAGGATTCTGTGAAGTTTCGAAATTCGTGGATAAGTTTGATCTTATCAACAAGTTCCGAAACGAAAAGCCCAGTGATAAAGTATGGACTTGAATAGCTGGACGCGGCTCCGATTCGATACAACTTTCGAGCTATATCGACCGGTTCTTAATTAGAAAAGTCGACGTAGGGTTATTAGAATGCCCAAGCCTCTACAATATAGTTTACTCGGACCATAAGTTAATTCGGCTTCGGGTAAACTTAGATAAGCCTAAACCTAAGTTAACTAGTTACTGGAAACTTAACACTTCGTTATTCAAAGTGAAGGACTACCAGGAGCTACTAGAACTTACGTTAAAGAGGGAATTGACGAGTGCTATAATTGGGAATAAGCGGTGGGGACATATTAAGAAAGAAATTAGGTTATCTTCTGCTGCTTTTAGCCGTCAACACAACTTAGAATCTAGGGCAGTGAAAGCGACACTAGAAGCTAGATAAGATCGGGCGTGGAGAGGGAAAAAACTAAAGTTACTATAGTTTGGGCTAAACTGGCCGCCTTGACTTTCAAGGAGGACCAGGGTTTTGTAATTAAGTGTAGGGTAAAAATATTCCGCGAGAAGCAACGAACATGGCCGCTGAATTGCGTGCAGAGAAACTTCGACGGGTTTCTGATTAACACATCGCTCGTGTCACAGATGGACGTCTCGTGACTACCAATGAAGGTATTTTGGAGGCGTTTTGTTCTTTTTATCAGGATCTCTTCACCAGGTAGCCTGGTTTGTCTTTTGCGCATTCTGACGCTTATTTAGCAGATTTTGCTCGCCTTCGGGCGACCGAAAGAGCTAGATGTGAAGGTGGTAGTGAAGAGGATGAGGTCTGGAAGACCTTAAAGTTGGGCAGGATACTTCTCCTGGGATCGAAGGTTTGCCCTACGCGGTGTACTTGAAGCTGTCGCCCATTTTTGTCCCCTTTCTGACTGTCTTGTTTCATTCTTGGTTTGAGAACGGGTGTACCTCAGTATTTTACCAAGGGGATAATCAAGTTGGTTCGCAAGAGCAAAAATGGTGTGGATGGGCTAGATAACTAGATTAACTATGCTAAATGCAGAAGTTAAACTTTTGGTCAAGATTTTAGCAAATCGTCTACAGGTTGTTCTGCTTAGTCTGATTAGCCCCAGAACAAATTTGTGCTGTAAAGGGCGGGACTATTCAGGATAATTTGCACATGTTACGCTTAATCATGGAGAAAGTCGATACCGAAGCTGCGCTGATCAACTTGGATCAGTCCAAGGCATTCGATAGGGTGGATCATCACTATTTTGAGGCCGTTTTATCTTCGGCGGGCTTTGGCCCACAGTTTCGGTCCTGGATCCGCCTTTAATATGCTAACCCAAGTGCGATTGTGGAGGTGAATGGTTTTAGGGATGTGTTTGCGTTAGAACCTTTCACTCACAGGCTTAGGGTGTATCCGATCCTACGCAGGGTTACTTTGATAGGTTCTTGCACCACATTGAAGTACTCTACCTATGCCGACGATGAAACAGTACGTGTAACAAGCAGTGCTGAGATTAGTGTCGTCGACAGAGAAATCAGAATATATGAAACAGTAGCAGGGGCCAAAATTTACTATGCGCATCGATACCTGGGAGGATGTATCCCTACAGGGGCCGTTTAGCTGGACTGACGTGCCTTGCAAGCTACTCGGCGTCTGGTTCGGCCCTGATCTTCAGATGTAGAAAAATTGGTCGGAAGCGATTACAGCTGCAGCAGGGCTGTGGACACGTAGAAATCTTTCATTAAAGGTGATGGCTGGGGTGTGTGGCTCACACATCTACCCGCTCATCCTATATCGTCTTTCAGTATTCCCACTCCTGTCGGATACGCTGCTGGATTGTGGCGAACATTATTCAAGTTTTTGTGGTTCTGTAAGGTTCCTATAGTTTGTATCGAGATCTGCTACTTGCATCCATCTGAGGGCAGTTATGCCTTGCGTTGGGATTCGTCAATACACGCTAAGGCTATATCGATTGCCGCGAAGCGAGTGCTCGTTTTATCGCGAGTGTCGTCGAGCCCTCAAGTTTATTTTACGGCTGAAAAAGGGCATCTCTGGCATCCAGCTGTTGTCCCAAAAGGCGTTATATCAGGTGTTATTGAGGGGACGCTTTCTGGATGATAGGATTGAGTGGCAACAAGGGGTCGATGTGTCGTCTTTAATATTAAGGAATACATACTTACAAATCACGTTGACAGAACATTATAGCCTTTCCAAACAATGATTATCATAGGCAAACGTTTTTGCCTTACTCGACTGGGGTTCGGCCTAAATGTGGCGCAGCTTATAATGAAATCTGTTATTGCTGCGATAACGTCTCATGATAAGGAAATCAAGGATGCCATGTCAGCATATGTCGACATCTTCATAAACTTTCTAGATTACGGACTGGTCTGTAAAGATCCGGAACAATTGAAAGACGGGACTAAGGTCTAGTCCTGCAGGTTTGGGGAGAGAGTGATTCTCTCAGATGAAAACCGGGTGGTCAGATTTCAGAATTTCCCCATGTAATTACACAACGACATATATTTTTCTTTGTGTGCGAAAATTGGTTGGCTATTTCCCGTGTGCGGCTGGCTTAGGGTTACTACTGAATTCATCAAGCGCCAAGCAAGTTCGCTAACCAAGGGATGTGACGATGAGACCAGAGATGCCCCTCTTTGTCGAATGCTGGCAGAAACAACTGCATGAGCGTGGTAATCAGCTCCAGTACGGGAAGACTGGTGCGTTAATTGCAACGAGATAAGGTCTGGGTTGACACAAATACCATGGCTACGGGAGTGGCATTGGAAGTGAATGGAAACCTTGTGGAAGATGCGTGTTGGTTGCGTCCGACTAATGATGCGAGACACATCATTCTGGCCAAACTTGATGCAGTAATTAATGGCGTAAATCTGGCCCTTCAATGGAAGGCATGAGTGTAGCATGTAATGACCAATTCAGCATGTGAATCGATGGGTGTCTGACACCCTGACAGGAAAGATACGCCTAAACACGAAGGCGGCTGGTGAAATGCTAGTAAGGCGGCGCTATGGAACACGGTTCACGCGTTGAAGATTGATGCGACTCTAGTAAAATTCTGCCAAAACAAAGCTGACAGTCGCACAAGAGTTCCGCAAAGATGGTTGGGTATGCACAAGAAAAGAGATCTGATTCTGGAGAGATGCGCCACTGCGATAATCCAATTAAATTCAAGTCAGATTGCTAACATTAATCGACAAAGTGGCCACACAGGCGTTAAAACGACACTGTATTTTACCAGGACGGTCGACCCACTGGTGTCTAAAGGACGTGTCAAATCTATTCTAGAGCCTGCAAAGCTTGCCAATCGACTTATCCAGCACTGGTTCAGTGAAAAAAGGAATCTGAGTGTCGAGAAAAACTGGAGCAGGTTTGCCATGGACGTAAATCATTACGACGGGTGTCATTTTCTGATTCGACTAGTATCATTCGTCAGCTGAAGACCGTTTTCTATGAAACAGGCCCGCCAACCGAAATATTAACAGATAATGACACTGCGTTCACTTACCGGCAATTAAAGGAATTTGCGAGTACCTGGGGCGTGTATTTGAGGTTCCGTTGCACTTACGTTCCATCCGGTAATGGCATTATGGAACGCAGTCATAGAAGCGTAAAAAAGATTGCGATAAAGACAATTGCTCTGCGTTGGAGGCTGTGTACAGGCATAATGTTACACTGAAGGACAACCTCTCAATGTCTTGCATAGATACCATATCCAGGTAAAAGGCATTGACGCCGTGCCCCTGCCTGAGGTGCAAATAATTGAAGGGAGGTATGAGATCGGTGATGCTGCATGGGTTAAAATCCCACGTAGTAGGTGAACCACCAAATTTGGAACTGGACGATGTGATCAATGAGCATTTGGTACGAGTTGATTGAACACCTCGTCATGTAAAAGATATGTAGGGTCGCCTCCCGTCAACGACGAGGACGATACAGAGTATAGTGAAAAGCCAATCTACTTGATGTCAGGTTCACTAAATAATCCCTCCGATATCAGTAGTCTGCCAGCAGATTCCGACTTGCTTAATGGGAGCTCCTCTGAGTAAGAAGTTACAACGGGGTACTTCGGACGAGCACCTGAAACAAAAGACCACGCCTGCAGTGTCATTTGTGTGATCCGGACATCAGGGAAGAGTGTGGCGGACTCGAGCGGTGGAAGGGGGCCCGACTTGTTTCATCCCCGCCATCAAAGGATCCGTCTTTGATTGGCTTGTAGTTGGAAAAGTAAAGAAATTTCGAATTCATAGGTTACTAGTTAGTATTGACATCACGACTCACGAGTAACAAAACGACTAGTTATTACACTGCAATAAACAAATTCACCCTGATAACAAAAATAGTGAACCAACAAATTATTTACTTTCATTGGTAAAACAGAATTAATTGAGATGGAAAATATGCTGATAAAAAGGAAGAAAGAAAGAAAAAACAGAACAAAGGGGAGAAGTGAGAATCAGAGTCGGATTATTTTGTAAGCCAGATTATTTTGTCTTATTAGATCTCGAAGAGAGATTGTTCGTTTTAAAAAAGTTGTTTTGTAAGGTTTGGAGTCCGAGTGATAGACTTCCAAATCTCCTCTTTCATATATATACCCCATCTGTGTGCACGTTACCTTTTTGATTTCTTTAACATTAAAACATATTTACATTACTTATCTTATTAGAAATATAAACGTCCAATTTGTTCCTGTTTGCAACTATTCATTCATAAACTATTCGCCAATAGCGGTTTGGTATTTAAAATAAATTGAAGATAAGATTCTTATGGTTAGAAACACTAAGCATTCACATTTTCTACCGGAAAAAAATGTCAAATGTTGATTTGCCACTGAAAAGATGTCCTTTAAGAAAAATCTTGAAGGATTTGCTCCTTGAAGACATCACTTTCTAACGAAAGCTTTGATTTTTAAATTGCAAGCAATATATATATATATATATATATATATATATATATATATATATATATATATATATATATATATATATATATATGAAAAATGAAAACCAAAATCTATGTTATTTATGTGTTCATCAACGTTTCGTGTTTATTGTAAGACTTCCTCGGGCGAAAAAATGCAGAAAAAATCACACAGGCATCAGTTTGATTAGCCTGAAAGCGGCGAGCTTCAGCTGGTGTGTGATAGAAAGAAAAGTAAAAAAAATAAGAAGGCAGAACAAAACTGCACATCAAGCAGCAAGAGTTTTTAGGAGATAGAAGGGGTGTGGTGGTTGATATGAGTTTATTAATTCGGCCTTGAAAGAAAGGTTTTTGTCTGGGTCATCGTGTCAAACGAACGTAGGGGCTGATCTTGAAAGGGACGAAATTCTAAGCTAGGGTGTAACAATTAAATATACACATGTGAAAATCAATGCTACGTTTTAAATCAAAAAAGGGGAAGGAAAGAAGGAAAATAATTTCTATGTAGAAGTAACCGCGTGAAAAGTTTAAAAAACGCAAAATATGATGGAAAACAAAATATGTGTCAAAAAGAGATGGAAATAATATTTACTAGTTTATTGATTTATGTATTAATGTATTTATTCATTCCTATTTGTTTAATTATTTGTTTATTATTAATCAATCAAAAATTATAAAATTATCTATGAGGATAAAAGTATATGCATATGTAATATGTATAGAAATATATATATATATGTGTGTATATATAATATGTACATAGATGTATGCCTGTGTGTAAAAGACAACCTGATTATTTGAAAATATAGTGGAAGAAGAGAGCATTGTGAGGTGTTCAGAGAGACGAGAGAAATGATAAATTTTAATATATTACTCAAAATATTGATAGTGTATATATTAATTTATACTTAATTGCCCATACATGTGAGTGAACACATACATGTGTACGTGTACATGTGTGAGCCACATGTAGTCTAATATGTAGTAAAGAGTGATTTATTGAATAAGTTTTAGAAACGCAAAACATGTTGAAAAACGAAAAATGTGGCAAAAAAAGAGAGAGATGGAAATAATATCTACTTGTTTATTTATTTATGTGGTAATGTATTTATTTGTTCCTATTTATTTAATTGTGTATTATTAATTAATCAATAATTATTAAAGTATTTATGAGCGTATAAGTATATGTATATGCAATATGTATATATATATATATGTGTATATAATTATGCACATAGGTGTATGATGATATATCCTGTGTAAGAAAACATGATTATTTGACAATATAGTTGGAGAGATAGAATCGTAAGTTGTTCAGAGATACGAGAGAAAGTATAAATTTAAATATATTACTCGAAATATTTATAGTGTATATATATTAATTTATACTGAATTGCCCATAAATGTGAATGAACACATATATGTGTACGTGCACATGTATGCGCCACAGCTAGCATAATATGTGAGAGTGATTTATTGAAAATACATAATTTATATATACATTGTGCTAGATGTATGTGGGGAAGATGTGGTATGGAGTAGTTAGCTTAGATCTGATCTTTATGTTTTTCAGCCATGATGAGTTTGCAGATTACCGGAGATAAATGATAGAAACCACTATGTAGTTTGCTGGTGTTGGAGTTAGTAATTTATATATATATATATATATATATATATATATATATATATATATATATATATATATATATATATATATATATTATTTAAATCATATTTTTAAAACCCACTTACAAAATTTACACTTGAAGCTATCTAAACGAATTTTTCAATTTGCTGAGCAAAGGGGAAGCTCAATATTTACTCATGTCATAAAATAGAGCTTCTATCTATCTCTGTGTGATACATGTGTTTTTGTTGCTGTATTTTGGATGCTTATTTTACGAGAAGCGAACTTGTTTAAAAGCGGTCTAAAGAAAAAACTGTCGTTTTCATTTATGGTCTGTTTTTTTACCAGTTTAGTAATAAAAAAATTAAGCTTCGAAACGTGCGTAAAATCTAGACACACACACACACATATATATCTAATTTAATCATTAAATATTATTTATCTATAGACAAAGTTGTTTCGTCTTTTGAAGACATGAGTATAGATTGCAACAACTGCCCTACCTACACACGGGTTCGAATTTACACCCTGGGTCGTTGACCTCTTACCTAGCAGATCAGTTGCGCGATTTAGACGTGTAAATACGACTTTAATACAACCAAGAAGAGAGAACTATAGTCTTAATACCAGAACGATATAATTACTTTGTCTCAATCAAAGTGGTCTTCTTTTATTAAGGGGTCTTACAAGAATAATTAAACAATTAAATATTATTTATTCATCTATAGAAAGCTTTTTGGCAAAGATTGCTGAGCGTTGACATTGTTAGACATAAATGAACTTTGATAATAGGCAATATGTAAGCAGTACGGTAAATAAAGAATATGTGACGTCACTTAATTATAGAGCACAAAACAGTACGTCAAAAGATTAAAAAAAAAACGTGGATTACGTAATTAATAACTCTGATGTTTTTCCTCAGTGATTCTGATAGGACTAGGCAGAGTACACGCTAACCTTATGCTGTTCTCTGCTTACCTTCGCTGTGGGTACCTGGATTACAGCTTATGGTTTTTGTTGTGACTCGGGATTTGAAGGATAACACTGGACACTGGTCTAGTTTTAAGAAGTTTTATTTAACATAAAACAGATGACACATATTGTGTGTTTTTTTGCACGGAAGAGAGAGAGAGAGAGAGTACGATTGAATTACTTGGGGGGGATTTATCATCAACAGCTAGGCTACTGTAGGCTACACTGTACGCTGGGACCCCCCCTTCTTCGCACGTTTTCTTTCTTGGTGGTTAGGAACAAAATAGACAAACACTACCTCTATCTGACGTGACGTCACTTCTGATCTCCACTGCTACTCCTACCCCCTTTCACGGAGTCCTCCTACTCTCTGCATCCTCTACTATCTAACACCTAACCCTAACCGCGACCACTGCCTCCGGCTCTCATCGATACCACATTGTACACCTTATTGAGCAGCATCTCTAAAGCAAATTTCGACTCAACGTACACAAACATACATACAGAGGAATATATATATATATATAAATAAGGAAGACTATGTAGACTGTTCAAAAGAGGATAGTTTCATTATGAGAGATGGTAATTACTGCCCAAGATCAAAGATATATGACCAATGCTTTTAAGAAGATGCGTGGTGTCAGTAACCAAAATAGATGCAAGTTCTTCCACATAGAAGTAGAGACTGTGGCCACCTGCCATCCACTTGCAAGGTTATGCTGGGAGGACGGCTACTATACCATGCAGCCAAATGGCGTGTGTTAATATCTCCACAAGACCATTTGTAAAGATGTTATATCCAGTGTAGCAGCAAGTCCTGGGAACGTATACGAGAAAGAACTGTTGAAAATAAGTTATATACCACCAACTATGACTATGCAATCCCTACAGCTACATACTTAAAAACAGGGCTGCTAAACCTAATATTGTAATATGAAATAAGAGGGAGAAAGTAGCAACCCTGGTTGAAGTCAATGCTGCTAATGATGCTGGCCTAAACAGAGCTGAGAGGGAGAAGATAACTAAATGCCAAGGCCTTATGTACGACATGAAATGGAATACGACATGAAACTGGAATGTTTGGAAGATCACTATCATTCCAGTAATCATAAAAACTACCGGAATCACGAAAAAGAATTTTAAAAACTACCTGGCGAATATACTCGGTGAATCAAGTGCAAGAGAGATCCAAACAATTGCACTTAAAGGGTCGGTCAGAACCTTAAAAAGATCTTCCGTTGGAGTCTCTGAAATAGCGGGTGAATATTTGGCATCCGATGGGATGCCCCAGCAAAAACAAAAAAGATAACTGTCATATTTTATTTATTTAGATGTTTAACTAATACGACCACTTACCGAGTTAAGATCATTATGTTCTCGCTTCGATCATCTCTATGCAATAAATCCTCACGATGGACGTGACGAATAGACTTATTGTTAATTTTGGAACATAAACTCTAAAGAAAATCGCACGTAAACACACAATGTATCAAGCTGTTGTCGTTGTTAATCTAATTTTCCTGTCGTAAAACATGTCGAGGAGACAAAAAATCTAAGCGTAGGCATCAGCAGAAACTTTGATCAATAACCTGAGTCTTTTGTTTGTTCAAGGTTTCCTTGATTTGGGTCCGATTGTGTTTTGCGCTGAATCCGAAAATTACTCTTATTTTTCCTTATCAGATCAAAAGAAATTATAGAAAGTTCCTGGTTGAAAGACAACAATGCATTAAAAAAAAATTATTTATTTTAAAAGTCCTAAACTTTCCACGTAAAAACGCCATCATCAGAGGTGTAAGAAAACATTTTTTTCCTCTTTTTTCCTTTTTAGTGACATATTTATCACTAATCGAAAGTAGTATGAATCCGTTTGTTGTTAACGGCGGCGGTTCAAATCTCAAAGTCGATAGGACCTAATTAAGCAAGATTCTCTGAATTCAAATGTCGCTTAAAGATCCCTTAAGCTTAAGCCTTAAATTTGAGATATTTTCTAGAATCAAAATCATGGAATTAATTTTGACTAAAATGGAAATAAAGATCCTAGATACAAAATTTAGTATCATTATATTTTAATTTTTATCTTCGTAAGAGGAGATAAAAGTTGTGAAAAATTGTTCTGTTTGGGGAATTAATTGTACCCGTCCTGGGACGGTTTTTTTGTGTGCATTTTAACTTGTATATTTCCTTGACATTAAAACATCTTTACACTATTTATTTTATTAGAAAGATTTTAAAAACCCATTTCTAGTCATTTGTTCATTCATAAACTATTCGCCAACAGCGTGTTGGTATTTAAAGTTAAATTAAAGTTAAAATTATTATGGTTAAAAACTCTAAGCATAAAAAAATTTTCCAGAAAAAAATGTCAATTTTTTAATTTGCTATTGAAAAGATGTCCTTTCAGAAAACCTTGAAGGATTTGCACCTTGAAGATATCACTTTATAATGAAAGTTTTAATTTGCGAATTGCAAGCTATATATATATATATATATATATATATATATATATATATATATATATATATATATATATATATATATATAAGATGGACTCTCCCGTCAATTTTGACGTATGAGTGCCCCACCAGGGGCTGCCCGCGCGTGAATTTGTAATTGCAAGTGTTGCGCAATCGCCAACAACCGCTCTCCTGAGTCGGCATTGCTTGATTCCAATGGCAAGTAGTAATACAAGACGACTGGAAACAATGCCGAGATAGGCAGAGAGCACATACAGCACCTGGTATTCCCAAATGGTCACCTATTTAGTACTGGCCAGGCTCGACGCCGCTTAACTTCGGTGATCTAACGGGAACCGGTGTGTCAACGTGATTGTGCCGTGTATATATATGCAAATTATTTATTTAACAATCATACGTTACATATTGCGGAGATGTACCACCATGCTTTCATTGAGATAGGCTGACCTTATATTGTTGTTAAAAAGTTAGTAAAAGCCCATTCCAACCATCAGCAAATCACGAAATGAAAAAAAATCGAAGAATGAAGTTCATCATTACCGTAATGTAATCCGCTGTATTTACTCAAGACTCCATTTTAAAGAAAGTACCAAGTCAATGGGGTGGACTGTATGTTTATATTGATATTAATCATAACTAAAGTATTATTTAGAATAAAATAATTGTTGATAATGGATGCCGTATGTTTCTCTGCTTCAATGATTGATTCATATGTAGGGTTTATAGTGTGTGGTATAGTTTATTTGTTAGTGAGTCAGTTAGAATTTGGATGGGAGTGTATTTCAGTTCTTAAAGTGTTTAAGTGTTATATTTATATTACTTTTTATACATTTGGATAGTACTTATATTTGAGTGTAAAACTATTGTTAAAATTCTAGTTTATTAGCTATGTGGGGGTTTGATGTTAATAAAGAGATATCTTTATCAGTGAAAATGTTTCTCCAAAGAATATCAAAATAAGTAGATGGGTCAATATAAGCTTGTTATCATCATGTGTGGTGTCTGTATTTGTTCGTGTGTGATGCTTGTGTCCAATTAACTCTGTGAGCTTATATCTGATAACGTTTATAAACCTATAGAAGGGGATGTGTGAATCGGTAAGATTTAGAACTATATTTTCCTTTTATTTAACGGTATTAGATGACTATATTTCAACGTATTTAACTAGTAAGTCTTAGTATGTTTAAATTAAAACAAAATATCATGAAGTATCTAATAATTTATGTTAATTGTTATGAGTTGGGATTACGAGGGTGCTATTGTAGGTTATATTTGGTTTGGTAAAGGAAGGGGTCAATGGGATAAGTATAATATAACATATCCGGGGAGGGGTGTTATATTGCATAAAAAGAAATGAATTTGAGAATAATTGGAACGGTCTTGGGTGGGGTGGGGAAAATAGGCCTTACATTTTACATATGATGTGGAGTTCTTTAGACTTATGTACGGAAGAGACTATCAGTGAGTTATGTATTTTCGTTGTCAGCCTATTTGGCTTGTAGAAATGTTCTTATGTGTAGATATTGTTTGAAGACCTCAGTTTAAATGTACATACGGATTATGGAAGGGTCATTGATTGCTTATTCTAATAGTATAGAGCAAAGATGTATGACTCACGGTTGTACCACACATGTAATAGACACAGAGCAAGAATGCTTTGATAATATGCGTTTCATAAATAAATACGTAATGACGCGTCATCGTCATCTTGCAGTTTACAACTTGATTAAACCGCCACCGTTTGTAGTAGAAGAGGAAAAAAAATAAATCCACCCAAAACGTTATTATAGATATTTTGAGAAAACATAAGAAATTCAATACATAAATACTGCCTCTCCACGTGTTATGGGAAGGCAGAAAAATTAAAGTCGCCAACAACTACGACGATCAGCGTATCTCTTTCGTCGCTGCTGCAAACAATTACAACGATCGGAGAACCTTTTTCGTCGCTGCTGCCAACAACTACGACGATCAGAGCACTTCATTCGTCGCTGCCGCCAAATATTACGACGATCAGAGCACCTCTTTCGTCGCTGCCATCAACACCTACGACGATATAACTACCTCTTTCGTCGCTTCCGCCAACAACAACGATGATCAGATCCCTTCTTTCGTCGCTGCCATCAACACCTACGACGATCAAAGCACCTCTTTCGTCGCTTCCGCCAACAACAACGATGATCAGAGCCCTTCTTTCGTCGCTGCCATCAACACCTACGACGATCAAAGCACCTCTTTCGTCGCTTCCGCCAACAACAACGATGATCAGATCCCTTCTTTCGTCGCTGCCATCAACACCTACGACGATCAAAGCACCTCTTTCGTCGCTTCCGCCAACAACAACGATGATCAGATCCCTTCTTTCGTCGCTGCCATCAACACCTACGACGATCAAAGCACCTCTTTCGTCGCTTCCGCCAACAACAACGATGATCAGATCCCTTCTTTCGTCGCTGCCATCAACACCTACGACGATCAAAGCACCTCTTTCGTCGCTTCCGCCAACAACAACGATGATCAGATCCCTTCTTTCGTCGCTGCCATCAACACCTACGACGATCAAAGCACCTCTTTCGTCGCTTCCGCCAACAACAACGATGATCAGAGCCCTTCTTTCGTCGCTGCCATCAACACCTACGACGATCAAAGCACCTCTTTCGTCGCTTCCGCCAACAACAACGATGATCAGAGCCCTTCTTTCGTCGCTGCCATCAACACCTACGACGATCAAAGCACCTCTTTCGTCGCTTCCGCCAACAACAACGATGATCAGATCCCTTCTTTCGTCGCTGCCATCAACACCTACGACGATCAAAGCACCTCTTTCGTCGCTTCCGCCAACAACAACGATGATCAGAGCCCTTCTTTCGTCGCTGCCATCAACACCTACGACGATCAAAGCACCTCTTTCGTCGCTTCCGCCAACAACAACAACGATCAGAGCACTTCATTCGTCGCTGCCACCAACAATTACGACGATCAGAGCCCTTTCTTTCGTCGCTGCCATCAACACCTACGACGATCAAAGCACCTCTTCTGTAGCTGCCGTAAACAACTACAACTAGCAGAGCAGCTCTTTCGTAGCTGCCATGAAAAAATACGACGATCAGAGCACCTCTTTCGTCGCTGCCGCAAACAACTACGACGATACACCCACCTCTTTCGTCGCTACCGTCAACAACTACAACAATCAAAGCACATCTTTCGTCGCTATCGCCAACAACTACGACGATGCAACCATCTTTCGTCGCTGCCGCTAGCAACTACGACGATCAGAGCAATTCTTTCGTCGCTGCCGACAACTATAACGATCATAGCACCCCTTTCGTCACTGCCGCAAACAACTACGAGGATTGGATCATTTCTATCGTCGCTTCCGCCCATAACAATGACGATCAGAGGACTTCTTTCGTCATTGCTGCCAATATTTACGACGATCTGAGCTGTTCTTTTGTCGCTGCCGTCAATAACTACAACGATCAGAGCACCTGATTGGCCGCTGCCGCCAACAACTGCGACGACGAGAGAACTTTCTTCGTCGCTGCCTCCAGCAAGTACGACGATCAGAGCACCTTTTTCATCGCTGCCGCCAACAACTACGACGATACGAGCACATTATTTGTCGCTGCGTACAACAACTACGGCGATCAGAGCACCTCTTTTGTTGTTGCCGCCAACAATTACGACGATCCGAGAACTTTATTCGTCGCTGCCGCCAACAACTCCAACAATCAGTGCACTCTTTCGTCGCTCCCGCCAACAACTACGACGATCAGAGCCCCTTATTCGTCGCTGTTGCCAACGACTACGGCGATCAGAGCACTTTCGTTGTCGCTGCCGCCAATAACTAAGACGATCAGAGTACCTATTTCTTCGCTGCTGCCAATAAGTACGACGATAAAATCTCATCTTTCGTCGCTGCCCCCATTAACAATTACGATCAGAGGAGCTCTTTTGTCATTCCTACTAACATCTTTCTTCGCTGCTGCCAAAAACTACGACGATCAAATCACCTCTTTCGTCGCTGCCACAAAAAACTACAGCGATCAAGGCACCTCTTTCGTCGCTGCCGTCAACAACTACGACGATTCGAGCACTTCCTCTGTCACTGCCCCCAACAACTATGACAGTAAGAGTACCCCTTTTCTCGCTCCCGTCAACAACTACGACGATCAAATAACATCTTTTTTCGCTCTCGCCAACAACTCCGACGATCCGAGAACTTACTACGTCGCTGTCACTAACAACTACGACGATCAGCGCACCTTATTTGTCGCTGCCGCTAACAACTACGACGATCAGAGCACCTTTTTTGACGCAGCCACATAAAACTACGACGATCAAGGAACCACTTTCGTCGCCCCTGCCAACAACTACGACAATCAGAGCACTTAATTTGTCGCTGTCGCCAACAACTACGACGATCAGAGCACTTAATTGGTCACTGTCGCCAACAACTACGACAATCAGAGCACTTAATTTGTCGCTGTCGCCAACAACTACGACGATCAGAGCACCTTTTTTGTCGCTGCACCATAAAACTACGACGATCAAAGAACCACTGTCGTCGCCCCTGCCAACAACTACGACAATCAAAGCACTTAATTTGTCGCTGTCGCCAACAACTACGACGATCAGAGCACCTTTTTTGTCGCTGCCACATAGAACTACGACGATCAAGGCACCACTTTCGTCGCCCCTGCCAACAACTACGACAAACAGAGCACTTAATTTGTCGCTGTCGCTAAGAACTACGACGATCAGAGCGCTTATTTTGTCGCTGCCGCAAACAACTACGACGATACGAACACTTAATTTGTCGCTGTCGCTAAGAACAACGACGATCAGAGCGCTTATTTTGTCGCTGCCGCAAACAACTACGACGATACGAACACTTAATTTGTCGCTGTCGCCAACAACTACGACGATCAGAGCACTTAATTTGTCGCTGTCGCCAACAACTACGACGATCAGAGCACTTAATTTGTCGCTGTCGCCAACAACTACGACGATCAGAGCACTTAATTTGTCGCTGTCGCCAACAACTACGACGATCAGAGAATTTTTTTGTCGCTGCCGTCAACAACTACGACGATCAGAGCACTTTTTTGTCGCTGTCGCCAACAACTACGACGATCAGAGCACTTAATTTGTCGCTGTCGTCAACAACTACGACAATCAGAGCACTTTTTTGTCGCTGTCGCCAACACCTATGACGATCACAGGACTTAATTTGTCGCTGTCGCCAACAACTATGACGATCAGAGGACTTAATTTGTCGCTGTCGCCAACAACTACGACGATCAGAGCACTTAATTTGTCGCTGTCGTCAACAACTACGACAATCAGAGCACTTTTTTGTCGCTGTCGCCAACACCTATGACGATCAGAGGACTTAATTTGTCGCTGTCGCCAACAACTATGACGATCAGAGGACTTAATTTGTCGCTGTCGCCAACAACTACGACGATCAGAGCACTTAATTTGTCGCTGTCGTCAACAACTACGACAATCAGAGCACTTTTTTGTCGCTGTCGCTAACAACTACGACGATCAGAGCACTTAATTTGTCGGTGTCGCCAACAACTACGATAATCGGAGCACTTTTTTGTCGCTGTCGCCAACAACTACGACGATCAGAGGACTTATATTGTCGCTGTCGCCAACAACTACGACAAACAGAGCACTTAATTTGTCACTGTCGCCAACAACTACGACGATCAGAGCACTTTTATGTCGCTGCCGCAAACAACTACGACGATCAGAGCACTTAATTTGTCGCTGTCGCCAACAACTATGACAATCATAGCACTTTTTTGTCGCTGTCGCCTACAACTACGACGATCAGAGCACTTAATTTGTCGCTGTCGCCAACAACTACGATAATCGGAGCACTTTTTTGTCGCTGTCGCCAACAACTACGACAATCAGAGCACTTAATTTGTCGCTGTCGCCAACAACTACGACGATCAGAGCACTTTTTTGTCGCTGTCGCCAACAACTACGACGATCAGAGCACTTAATTGGTCACTGTCGCCAACAACTACGAAAATCAGAGCACTTAATTTGTCGCTGTCGCCAACAACTACGACGATCAGAGCACCTTTTTTGTCGCTGCACCATAAAACTACGACGATCAAGGCACCACTTTCGTCGCCCCTGCCAACAACTACGACAAACAGAGCACTTAATTTGTCGCTGTCGCTAAGAACTACGACGATCAGAGCGCTTATTTTGTCGCTGCCGCAAACAACTACGACGATACGAACACTTAATTTGTCGCTGTCGCCAACAACTACGACGATCAGAGCACTTAATTTGTCGCTGTTGCCAACAACTACGACGATCAGAGCACTTAATTTGTCGCTGTTGCCAACAACTACGACGATCAGAGCACTTTTTTGTCGCTGTCGCCAACAACTACGACGATCAGAGCACTTAATTTGTCGCTGTCGCCAACAACTACGACGATACGAACACTTAATTTGTCACTGTCGCCGACAACTACGACAATCAGAGCACTTAATTTGTCGCTGTCGCCAACAACTACGACGATCAAGGCACCACTTTCGTCGCCCCTGCCAACAACTACGACAAACAGAGCACTTAATTTGTCGCTGTCGCTAAGAACTACGACGATCAGGGCGCTTATTTTGTCGCTGCCGCAAACAACTACGACGATACGAACACTTAATTTGTCGCTGTCGCTAAGAACTACGACGATCAGAGCGCTTATTTTGTCGCTGCCGCAAACAACTACGACGATACGAACACTTAATTTGTCGCTGTCGCCAACAACTACGACGATCAGAGCACTAAATTTGTCGCTGTCGCCAACAACTACGACGATCAGAGCACTTTTTTGTGGCTGCCGTCAACAACTACGACGATCAGAGCACTTTTTTGTCGCTGTCGCCAACAACTACGACGATCAAAGCACTTAATTTGTCGCTGTCGTCAACAACTACGACAATCAGAGCACTTTTTTGTCGCTGTCGCCAACAACTACGACGATCAGAGGACTTAATTTGTCGCTGTCGCCAACAACTACGACGATCAGAGGATTAATTTGTCGCTGTCGCCAACAACTACGACGATCAGAGCACTTTATTTGTCGCTGTCGTCAACAACTACGACAATCAGAGCACTTTTTTGTCGCTGTCGCTAACAACTACGACGATCAGAGCACTTAATTTGTCGCTGTCGCCAACAACTACGATAATCGGAGCACTTTTTTGTCGCTGTCGACAACAACTACGACGATCAGAGGACTTATATTGTCGCTGTCGCCAACAACTACGACAAACAGAGAACTTAATTTGTCACTGTCGCCAACAACTACGACGATCAAGGCACCACTTTCGTCGCCCCTGCCAACAACTACGACAAACAGAGCACTTAATTTGTCGCTGTCGCTAAGAACTACGACGATCAGAGCGCTTATTTTGTCGCTGCCGCAAACAACTACGACGATACGAACACTTAATTTGTCGCTGTCGCTAAGAACTACGACGATCAGAGCGCTTATTTTGTCGCTGCCGCAAACAACTACGACGATACGAACACTTAATTTGTCGCTGTCGCCAACAACTACGACGATCAGAGCACTAAATTTGTCGCTGTCGCCAACAACTACGACGATCAGAGCACTTTTTTGTGGCTGCCGTCAACAACTACGACGATCAGAGCACTTTTTTGTCGCTGTCGCCAACAACTACGACGATCAAAGCACTTAATTTGTCGCTGTCGTCAACAACTACGACAATCAGAGCACTTTTTTGTCGCTGTCGCCAACAACTACGACGATCAGAGGACTTAATTTGTCGCTGTCGCCAACAACTACGACGATCAGAGGATTAATTTGTCGCTGTCGCCAACAACTACGACGATCAGAGCACTTTATTTGTCGCTGTCGTCAACAACTACGACAATCAGAGCACTTTTGTGTCGCTGTCGCTAACAACTACGACGATCAGAGCACTTAATTTGTCGCTGTCGCCAACAACTACGATAATCGGAGCACTTTTTTGTCGCTGTCGCCAACAACTACGACAAACAGAGAACTTAATTTGTCACTGTCGCCAACAACTACGACGATCAGAGCACTTTTTTGTCGCTGCCGCAAACAACTACGACAATCAGAGCACTTAATTGGTCACTGTCGCCAACAACTACGACAATAAGAGGACTTAATTTGTCGCTGTCGCCAACAACTATGACAATCAGAGCACTTTTTTGTCGCTGTCGCCTACAACTACGACGATCAGAGCACTTAATTTGTCGCTGTCGCCAACAACTACGACGATCAGAGCACTTAATTTGTCGCTGTCGCCATCAACTACGATAATCGGAGCACTTTTTTGTCGCTGTCGCCAACAACTACGACAATCAGAGCACTTAATTTGTCGCTGTTGCCAACAACTACGACGATCAGAGCACTTTTTTGTCGCTGTCGCCAACAACTACGACGATCAGAGCACTTAATTTGTCGCTGTCGCCAACAACTACGACGATACGAACACTTAATTGGTCACTGTCGCCGACAACTACGACAATCAGAGCACTTAATTTGTCGCTGTCGCCAACAACTACGACGATCAAGGCACCACTTTCGTCGCCCCTGCCAACAACTACGACAAACAGAGCACTTAATTTGTCGCTGTCGCTAAGAACTACGACGATCAGAGCGCTTATTTTGTCGCTGCCGCAAACAACTACGACGATACGAACACTTAATTTGTCGCTGTCGCTAAGAACTACGACGATCAGAGCGCTTATTTTGTCGCTGCCGCAAACAACTACGACGATACGAACACTTAATTTGTCGCTGTCGCCAACAACTACGACGATCAGAGCACTAAATTTGTCGCTGTCGCCAACAACTACGACGATCAGAGCACTTTTTTGTGGCTGCCGTCAACAACTACGACGATCAGAGCACTTTTTTGTCGCTGTCGCCAACAACTACGACGATCAAAGCACTTAATTTGTCGCTGTCGTCAACAACTACGACAATCAGAGCACTTTTTTGTCGCTGTCCCCAACAACTACGACGATCAGAGGACTTAATTTGTCGCTGTCGCCAACAACTACGACGATCAGAGGATTAATTTGTCGCTGTCGCCAACAACTACGACGATCAGAGCACTTTATTTGTCGCTGTCGTCAACAACTACGACAATCAGAGCACTTTTTTGTCGCTGTCGCTAACAACTACGACGATCAGAGCACTTAATTTGTCGCTGTCGCCAACAACTACGATAATCGGAGCACTTTTTTGTCGCTGTCGACAACAACTACGACGATCAGAGGACTTATATTGTCGCTGTCGCCAACAACTACGACAAACAGAGAACTTAATTTGTCACTGTCGCCAACAACTACGACGATCAGAGCACTTTTTTGTCGCTGCCGCAAACAACTACGACGATCAGAGCACTTTTTTGTCGCTGTCGCTAACAACTACGACGATCAGAGCACCTAATTTGTCGCTGTCGCTAACAACTACGACAGTCAGAGCACTTTTTTTGTCGCTGTCGCCAACAACTACGACGATCAGAGCACTTTTTTGTCGCTGTCGCTAACAACTACGACGATCAGAGCACCTAATTTGTCGCTGTCGCTAACAACTACGACAGTCAGAGCACTTTTTTTGTCGCTGTCGCCAACAACTACGACGATACGAACACTTAATTTGTCACTGTCGCCGACAACTACGACAATCAGAGCACTTAATTTGTCGCTGTCGCCAACAACTACGACGATCAGTACACTTTTTTGTCGCTGTCGCCAACAACTACGACGATCAGAGCACTTAATTTGTCACTGTCGCCGACAACTACGACGATCAAAGCACTTAATTTGTCGCTGTCGCCAACAACTACGACAATCAGAGCACTTTTTTGTCGCTGTCGCCAACAACTACGACGATACGAACACTTAATTTGTCACTGTCGCCGACAACTACGACAATCAGAGCACTTAATTTGTCGCTGTCGCCAACAACTACGACAATCAGAGCACTTTTTTTGTCGCTGTCGCCACCAACTACGACGATACGGACACTTAATTTGTCACTGTCGCTGACAACTACGACGATCAGAGCACTTAATTTGTCGCTGTCGCCAACAACTACGACAATCAGAGCACTTTTTTTGTCGCTGTCGCCACCAACTACGACGATACGAACACTTAATTTGTCACTGTCGCTGACAACTACGACGATCAGAGCACTTAATTTGTCACTGTCGCCGACAACTACGACGATCAGAGCACTTAATTTGTCGCTGTCGCCAACAACTACGACAATCAGAGCACTTTTTTGTCGCTGTCGCCAACAACTACGACGATACGAACACTTAATTTGTCACTGTCGCCGACAACTACGACAATCAGAGCACTTAATTTGTCGCTGTCGCCAACAACTACGACAATCAGAGCACTTTTTTTGTCGCTGTCGCCACCAACTACGACGATACGAACACTTAATTTGTCGCTGTCGCCAACAACTACGACAATCAGAGCACTTTTTTTGTCGCTGTCGCCACCAACTACGACGATACGAACACTTAATTTGTCACTGTCGCTGACAACTACGACAATCAGAGCACTTAATTTGTCGCTGTCGCCAACAACTACGACGATCAGTACACTTTTTTGTCGCTGTCGCCAACAACTACGACGATCAGAGCACTTAATTTGTCGCTGTCGCCAACAACTACGACAATCAGAGCACTTAATTTGTCGCTGTCGCCAACAACTACGACGATCAGAGCACTTTTTTTTATCGCTGTCGCCAACAACTACGACGATCAGAGCACTTAATTTGTCGCTGTCGCCAACAACTTTCTGAGACGATATTGGTTATATTAATATAGAGTCTCGTCATTAGCACATGGTATAGACCACAACTTAGTAGCCAATAAGCAACATCAATATCGTAGAGTTGTGTACTTAGTTATACAGCAAATTAGAGAAGATGAAGTGACAAGGAGTATGGATAAAGCAAACCAGTTCAAACAGTGTACAAAACAGTTGAAACGGATATACAAAGGGCACACAGCGGAAAGGAGCAGTTGTTAGATTACAGATAAGGAAAAACACACCTAAAGAAAAAACTTTTTCAATATAATTAGAAGGAAGATTCACTCACTATGGAGAATTATGCAAATATATTATCATATACAGTGAAATGGGTAGTTAATATCTATCTATCAAAGGTGTTGAGATTAAATTAATATAACATTTGCAAGAAGCATTATCAAAACCTTATCATAATAGAAATTAAAAATTAAAGAATTAGAAAATTTAAAAATTGAAAAGTTAAATAAGTTAAGAAAATTGACTACTTTAAAAATTAAAAAAAATAAAAAATAAAAAAAATAATAAAAGTTAAAAAAATTATTTTATTAAAAAAAAATGAAATTCAAAACAATAGTAAAATAAGTTGCATTTCTACAAATACACTAGATAGAAGCAGGATTAAGGACATATTTCAAGTAATAACGTTTAAAAATAATAATTATAATGGAAGTAATAATAATTTAAAAAAACTCTTAACGATAATACTGGTCATCATGTTATGATTATAATAAAGATATAGGTAATGTAAATAAAATAAGAATATTGATAAAAATGAAATGAGAGAAAAAAGTACAATATAAATAATAATAATAATTATAATAACAAAATGAAATAACTCAGAATTGAAAGTGATAATGAGATATTTAAGAAGGTTCCTAAATTGAATAAAAATATATTTAAAATATATGATTCTTATCAAGAAATAATAATCATAAGTATAATTTCCCAAAGCTACTCGAGCCCAATCCAGGAAAAACAAGTTTATAGTAAGTTTAAATTTTTTAATGGCTATTTACGTATAGGTATTCCCTAAAATAACAAATGATGGAAACATTAAACCCTAATGTCAACAGACGGTGAGATACATTTTAACAGTACAGAGTTATGAATACCACATCATGCGTTAAAATCATCAAAGATTAATGGATACATGTATATATATATATATATATATATATATATATATATATATATATAAAGAGAGAGAGAGAGATAGAACCATCTTTACGAAAATATTCAAGGCCAATTACATATGCATATGCTCACATATAAATCTTATATACACACAGGGCACATAAACACAGATAAAACTACTTATAAAAACATATATAAAGCACTCAGATGCACAAATAGACATACACAAGTATACACCCCCCACATACACACACACACATATATATGTATATATATATATATATATATATATATATATATATATATATATATATATATATATATATATAGAGAGAGAGAGAGAGAGGGTGATTCATAAGTCACTTAGCTATTTAGTTTTGAAATTCTAAAGTTAAAAAATATGGTAATACAAAACAGAAAGTTTATTCAACAAAATCATTTATGGGAGTTTAAAATTACAGCAAATTTTCAAAATTTCCACCTTCGTTCTGCATGCATAGCTCCGTTCTTTTTTGCAAGGAATTTACGACTCTTTGTAGCATATTTGATTGATTAATTTTTCAAACTCTGCAGTGATTTCTGATTTGAGGTCGTCGATGTTAGTTATTGGCGTGGCAAATACTTGGTCACGTAAATATCCCCACAAAAAATAGTCCAACGGCGTCAAATAAGGGCTTCGCGGAGACCAATTGATTGGCCCATCTCGACCCCACCATCGATGATTTACACAAATTTAAATAAATAAAAATAAATATATATAGAAACAAATATATAAACGAACAAATTAAAAATAACTAATAGCAGTAATTAGAGAGTAAGATAACAATTATCAAAAGTTCATAGTATGTTTGTGCTTCATATGGTAATCATTTTGAATAGCTAAGTGAAGTGACTTATGAATCACCCTGTATATATACATGTCTGTATAGACAAACATAGATACCAGGACAAATACACACACAAACAAGAAGACAACAAAAACAGAGTCCATATAAATAAGTACAAAAGTTATATATATATATATATATATATATATATATATATATATATATATATATATTATATATTAATATCAAGGTATAATAAAGCTCGAGCAATTACAAATAGAAAAGTCTCAATAAGTGTGGTAAAAGAGGGTTAAGAAGTTGACGTCACCTGACATGGCTCCAAATACGTGGATAGCACTCGAATTAAAAAAAAGATTGCTGGCGGCGACTATATATATATATATATATATATTGTATTTGTTTCGATAGATGTTAATCTAATGAAACTCCAGTGTTTATAAAAAGTGCTCAATAACAAGTAAAACTGATTTTTAGTATAAATGTTTACTTATACAAACATTAGTGGTTACATCTGTGCATGCATGTTTCAGTTGTCGCCTCCATTGAGAGTCAACTTCCTCAGACGTTTAGAGAAACTTAAATGAGAAATTGCGAACTTCCTTATTCAGTATATTTCCTTGGTTGGGATGAGATGGGTTCATAATTCAACGGTGAAGCTTCATATCCAATTGAATCTTAGCTTTTCACCCATTCTTTTCGTTTCTGTGTTTTTGGTTTATCTAGTGTCTCTTACCCGAATCTTCGTTTACTTTATATATTTTCATTTATTTATTTATTACCTACTTGAGATTGCCCGTAACATTTTTCCGTATTTTTACTGATATCAAATCAAATATACTAGCGATCAAGGAATCCGTTCATTCAATAACTGACCTATAAATAAACACTATCTTTGCGCCTTGACAAATACGAACCCGTATTCAACAACGCCTATATATATATATACGTGTCAATACACACATATCTTTACATACATACACAAACACACACACACACACACAGACATATATATATATATATAAATAACTATATATATACCCACATACTCACACACATACATACACACACACACACATATATATATATATATATATATATATATATATATATATATATATATATACATTCATAATGGATACAACCTGTTTTTTTTTAGTATACGTATATAGCCAGATAATCACATAATTACGTTATACTGGATTTATTCTTGTCAATACTACTTGCAATCTGTTACATACCAATTTGTAAAATATTTATATATATTGGTTTATATTTACATATTTTTATCCAATATTCTAACGGTCAGCAAATTAGGTCTCTCCAAACCTGGTTTATATATACACGCTCTATTCATATGATAACACACATGTACTTATATACATAGCTGTGCATACATATATATATATATATATATATATATATATATATATATATATATAAAGATAAAACATATATACACAAGATACATACGTATACATACACATACATATCAATATCAATTACTTCTATATCCATACACCTTATTACGCGTACAAATACGCATACAAAATGCACTCATCCTTACAAGTATGCACACACACTTATATACATATATAGCTTTCGCAAATACATATATACACAAAAATATACATATATATATATATATTTATCCACACGTATATATATATATATTTATTACATCTAGACACACACACACACACACATATATATATATATATATAGATATATATATATATATATATATATATATATATATATATATATATGTATATACATTCATCAGCACAGCATTTATTCATATATATACGTACACAATTCGTATCATTACGTTACTAAATAATATACATATACTTTTCGTTATCTACGTATTTCTGTTAAAGAAAGCATTTCTACCCTATGCATCATATTATCCTTTCCATCAAGGGCATACATCTATTTTACTTTCGTCCATATACATACGGTCCATGCTCAGTACACACGGTTCTTGTTAAATCAAGTAAATTAAACTACGTAAATAAAATTCAATAAAACAAAATAAAACCAAATGTACTGTCAATACCATCAGTAGTGTCATTCCTTTTAAGTTTTTTGTTGTGTTTTTTTTATGATATTCCCGAGGTTATCTGTGCAACTATAACTTTATTTTAATGTATTTCTATTAAATGACCTCTGTAGGGCGTTACCTCGTGGGAAGTGTTAGTTTATAAGCTGCAGGAATGTGCTACTAATTTTTGTTTTTAACATTAGAATTAGAGGGCGTAAACCAAATGATTACCCGCCCTCGATTTCCAGAATTGTTCGTATTTGTTATTATTATTCTTATACTTAACATTAGCGTTTATGTACGCGCTATTCTATAAGGCTGTGTTATAAATATTTTTATAGTTGTTAAACGTTGTTTCGTCCGATAGATTATTACTTATTCTACTTTCTATGGACTTAGGTATGTGTATAATTTTTTAAGGTGGGTGGTTTGATTGTGGATTCACGTATATAGACTTGGAGTTTTTCTTCGTGAAGGATTTATACTTGTTAGTTGTTAGGTTAAATGTAACATCAAGTAAGTTAACCTGTTTGGTATTGTCATTAACTTAAACTTTAAGTCCTAGTTTATTTATTTATTTGTGAATTATCTTTCTAATTCTGTCGCATTTCGTGCTAGTAGATTCCATGACTACCATTAGACCGTCATCCCTATATAATCCTATGTCCCTTACATATTATTATTTATGTTTATATTGCTTATATATATAAACCTACTAGATTAAATGCCTCTACATAATCCAGCCGTCTTATAGAAACATCGAGAGATCTGTTTTGCCTATTCTTTGTCCATTGTTCGCTAATGAGAACTGTTGCACGACGGCTTTTTATAATGTTGGTATCTTTTTCAGGGATATTTATAGAATATTTGGCAAATTTAACTGCTTGCTCGAAAAAGATTTTTGTAATAGACGGGTACTATTCCATGATGTCAAATTGAACAAAGGAATATCTACTTCTGCCATTAATTTCTGAACACCAATTTATTGTATTCAGTGTGTTAATCCATTGGTTTAGTCTATATTTATTCTTGATTTTTAGATTGATCCTTTCTAGAATTCTTTTGCGAATCCTTTCAATTTCTGGTCGGGTTGTGTTGCTCAGTCTAGTTGATGGTTTAGTGTCAAAGGCTGGTTAAGTAAAACGTACGCTTCGGTTTTCCTTTAGTTTCCCTACTCTTTCACTAATTAGTAACTCATCGGTAATTCTTTACTTTCTGCATTGATAATTTCTACTAGGTTAGTATTGTTTGCCTTTCTGCAGTTCTTGGTCAGGTTACTCATGTAGTTTGTCCTAATCGCATTGTTCTGTGCAACTGTCAGTGGAGATTCCGTTTTACTGTTCAAGTGTCCTTTTCTTACGCATGCCTAGGATGTACGTTTGTCTTTTCTTTGGTCATTCTTATGAAACGTCCATGTAGCTGTTTTTCTTTCAACTTTTATTGTCTTCTTGTTTCTGATTTCGGTGCTTCCAGACTTGTCTCTTGCTTTTCTGTGTTCTGGGTTATCTATTTCTCCAACTCTTTTATTGTGTCTTCCACACAGTCTTCTATACTTACAAGCCCCCTTCGTTTCTTTTCACGTAGAGTTTGTCCGTATCGTCTTTTGAGTGTAGTGCATTATGCATGGCCATTAGTTTTCTCGTCTTCTGGTCAGGATGTCTGAGTTCTTATTTGGTCCAACCTATGAATGGTCCAAAGTATCTTATTAATGATACTGCCCAAGTGTTTATTCCATTTGACTAGGTTTCTACTATATAATTTCGTTTCTATTATTATTATTATTATTATTATTATTATTATTATTATTATTATTATTATTATTATTATTATTTGTAGAATTATTATAAATTCATGTATTTTTCCTATTATTATTATTATTATTATTATTATTATTATTATTATTATTATTATTATTATTATTATTATTTGTAGAATTATTATAAATTTATGTATATGTGCTTTTCTTTTTACCTGTAATAATTTGTCAGAATATTTGTAAAATGAGAAGAAAATGTTGATGTGATTTCTTAACTTCTAGTTGTGATGTTTTTAAAAGGTGCTGTAGAAGAACCATATTGGAATTAAAAAGTAAAAAATTAAAATAAAATCTTAATCGTCTTAGAAACGATCGTATGCTTAATTATTGTTGATCTTGAATTCTTAGAACTGATATAAGCAATGTTATGAATGTATTTCTCTCAACTCACTCTACAATGGCTCTGCTTGATCTGAAGGTTCAATTATTGAGCTGATTTAAATACCTGTATCCACAGGTTAACATCCGGAGAATCTTTACTGTGTTTATATTTCCAGGTGCAGTAATGGCGTTCTCTAAACAAGACAAGGCATTTTGCGTCCTCCAATTTGCAAAGACTGAATCGTGGACATGTGTTCAGCGTGCATTTCGCAGGAAATTTAAAAAAGAAGCCCCTGAAAGGAAATCCATTGTCAGATGGCATGCTAAATTTGTGAAAGATGGGTGTTTGTGCCCAAGTAAGCGAACAGGTCGCCCTTCAACTTCAGAAGATGCAGTTGAGCAAGTTCGGACAGCCTTTCAGCGGAGCCCCCGTAAATCAGTGAGAAGAGCCAGCAGGGAACTTCAGCTTGCTCCAGCAACTGTCTGGCGTGTCTTAAGGAAACGACTGCAAATGGTACCTTACAAGCTCAAGTTGGTCCAAAAGTTGAAGGGCACTGATAAGCCACTTCGCCGTGACTTTTGCATTGCAATGCAAGAGAAGTTGGAAGATAACGGCTTTGATGACCGGCTTGTTTTTAGCGATGAGGCGACCTTCCATCTGAATGGCAAAGTTAACAAGCATAACACTCGCATATGGGGTACTGAGAATCCTCATGAACTTCTTGAGCACGAGCGAGATTCACCAAAAGTGAACGTGTTTTGTGCAATTTCCAAGAAAGGTGTCTATGGACCGTTCTTCTTTGAAGAGGCAACTATCACTGGTGAATCCTATCTCAACATGCTGGAAGACTGGTTAATGGCTCAGTTGGAACAAGCAGAATCTGATGACTTCATTTTTCAACAAGATGGTGCACCACCACACTGGAGTCTTAGAGTAAGGCAGTTTCTTAACACAAGGCTGCCTGGTAGATGGATTGGGAGATCTGGGCGAGGTGATGACGTTCTCATGCCCTGGCCTCCTAGGTCTCCAGATCTTACCCCGTGTGACTTTTTCCTTTGGGGCTTTGTCAAGCAACAAGTCTATGTGCCGCCCCTTCCAAGAGATATTGACGAAGTAAAGGCTCGAGTAACGGCAGTTGTGGGAACCATTGACGTCAAGATGCTGGAACGCGTTTGGCAGGAAATGGACTATCGACTAGATGTCTGCCGTGTGACGAATGGTGCTCCTATTTAGCAACTTTGAAGATTCCCTACAAAACTTGAAACTTTAACCTTTCCAACGGTACCAATTTCATTTTTCAACTCCTAATAGTTTTTGAGTTATTAAAAATCGTTATGTTCCCAAGACTTTTGAAACACCCTGTATAATAGTGTTAAAACATAATTAGAGCTATTTATATATAATAAAAGAGTTATTTATACAAATATATAGCTACAGATCAAGACATGTTTCAACCGACGCTTTGATAAGCTCGATTTCTTCAGACCAGAAAATAACTCTTGTGCTCTTTATGTTTTTATATTGAAGAATACAAGAACTTAAAGGGAAGACACTAATATTTCGACCCGAATAAATTTTTCGGCCTGAACAAACTTATCAAAGCTGCAATTGAAACCTGTATCGATGTGCAGCTGTATTTTTGCATAAATAACATTTTTATTATATATATATATATATATATATATATATATATATATATATATAAACATAAGTACCGTCTCCCATTTCAAAATTCGAATATTTCAGATTCGCATTAAATTCGATCCATATTCATTATACCCCCATTGAAGCAAGTTTCTCTTACTCCTTAAAACCTTAAATTTGTGATAGTTTCTAAAAACAAAATTGGATTACGGATTCTAGACATAAGGTTTAGTAACATTATATATTGATTTTAATCTTAGTAAGGTGGCATAAAAGTAATAAAAACCTGTCTTGTTCGAAGAATTACTTTTACTCGCCTGGGTATTCTTATATATGCAATAAGTACATTTTTTTAAAATTATTATCCACATAATATATGTTTCATTCTTTTTTGGAAATCGTCAGTGTGCAGGATAATATTTTTGCCGGTCGCATGGTTCGAACCAAAACACGAGTCACTTTCTAACTCAAAGTATTAACTATTTTATCGATGCGGCCAACCTAACAGCTATGCGGAAAGATGAGAATGAAAGTATATAATGTCTAGGTTTCGTATATACACGTATGTATTTATTTTTACAAATCTCGTGGTTTATGCGCTCGTTATGATGAATCGTAATACAGCGAAACAGATGTCTCTGGATTATTATATATATACATTAACTTATGTTTAGAACTGTCATTCAGGTGGATTAAATGATGGTTTCCAATTGACGTAAAACAATACTGTTAAAAAATAAAAAAACATCAGTATCGTAAAATTTGTAAATTATTATATTATACATTCATTTAAACGACATGAGTTCTTCTATTCCATTCTCAGGTGTGGTTGATGTGCTCGCTATATATAGCCACACTGATGAATCGTAAAACGACGACACTGTCGGTAGATGGCTATATCATATACATAAAGTGAAATGATGTTCTCCTATTTCATTGACGGGTATAACTTTCTATCTAAAAACTGCATATGCGAATATGCTTCAGAAGTTATTTAGGCCAATTCTTGATGCGTGTCTTCAGAAAATATGCGTTCGTTTCGGTTGCTTTCAATAATCTTTCACATTTTATACAGCTCGACATCTCCTAAGATAGTAATCCATACAGGAAGCCAGGACAATTTCACCCTCACGCCTAAATCTACTACCACTGTCACTCACGTTCACTGAATAGTCTTCTTGATAGGACACAATATATCTTCGTAGCACGGTTATTATTTCAATTTTGCTATTGTCGGTTAGCTACTCTACATTTTCAACCTAAATGCAGGATATTACTTTCATCTACAATTTCTTATTTAGTCTATTTTGATTGACTATTCAAAAGATTTTATTTTAGATTTTCGATTGACGGAATAACAGATTAGCAGATTGAATTTCAGCAAAAACAGACATCTTTGGAATTAATAAGACAATATATCGATAGCAGTCGCCTACTCTATTCCTACATTTTACTATTTGATTCTTTTTATTAGTTTTGAAACCATATGCCGTAACGAAGAGTTATTTTATCGTTTAACGCCAGTTACATCAAGCTACTTATTTAACTTCATATTTTTTCTCTTGACGTATACATGTTCATGGGCTTACGCATGCCGCGGTGAAACATATTTGTTCAGACATCTCGAATTAATAGATCAGCAGAATGGCATAATTCATATATTTAAACAGTACGCCATCTTCGATTTTATTAACACAATCGCTTATGGATACTCAATCCAGTTATTCTTACGTAAACAATTATATTGTTCCTCTTTTCTCGTTACACGTTCTATACTATTTTTCGCATAATAACACACATTTGATTTCCGGTCACCGCCGGTTACATTTAACGATTCGTTTTGCGTATCAAAGAGTCAGACAACAACGTGGTTTAACGTGTGTTTTTCAATCAAAATCACACGACCCCCTTTTCAATTCTCGGAGTACAAGAATTGTATTCCAGTCAATCAGTGTTCACCTACTGCCGCGTCTGCCAAAGAGTATTAGGGCCACTGCCAGTCGCCATGGTGAGGAATACTGTTGCCATTGCTTCTGTTAACCTATTGCAACCTGTTATTGTCGCATAGCATCATCATCATCATCATCATCATCATCATCATCATCATCATCATCATCATCATCATCATTCTTCTTCTTCTTCTTCTTCTTCTTCTTCTTCAAAATAGATGTTTCCACGTTGTGCCGAAAATTCAATAAATAATTATTTTAAATAAAATTAATACGTGGAAATAGCGGCAACAGTCACGGAAGACCATTTTCACAAGTATTAACCCCCTATTTTCGGAAGGGATGTTATTTTCTGTCGCCTAGGTCGCTTTTCGTAGGAGAATGCCTACAGGACTTTAATAAAAACTATTTTCCGGAGAGATCGACTTTTAACGGTCTTTTAGACTACACACTAACTTTTAACGATCTTTTAGACTACACATCCACTTTTAACGGTCTTTTAGACTACACATTCACTTTTAACGGTCTTTTAGACTACACATTCACTTTTAACGGTCTTTTAGACTACACATTCACTTTTAACGGTCTTTTGACTACACATTCACTTTTAACGATTCTGTTATACGCACTGTGCGCGAGCTGTTTTAGTCTTTTTCTTTTCTGTTTTCGTAATGCCACCCGGACATAATGTTAGTGTTAGAATATACATAAACACAGTGCTTTTGTGTCATTTAGAATTCATCAAAGCTCCAAACGTAACAGTTGCCCCTTCATCCCAGGCATTAGCACCTTTTTGAAAATGGAAAGGCAGTTTTTTCCTTTCCACCTAATTCGCGTGGGAGTGCCGACAGAACCGTAAGTACGTTGCTGCGAGGATGCTATATCGTATTTATGAAATAATACTAACGTTTCAATGTTATTTATAAATATTATACTTACAGATCATCACAATTAATATTTAAGGCTTAGTAAAATACTCGACAAAAAATATCTTTTTGGAGGTGGGAGCATGAGTTTGCTAGGTTCTTTGATTTTCCCAGGCGACGCACACGCACGGGTACCGCTAGTGTTATATATGTAGTTAATCCACAATCATGTTTCGTCGTATTACAGTTCTTCATTGTGGCTAGAAATATATTATGAGTATTGAGATTCTATTTTTCTTAAAAATTTAAACTTATTCTTATCGAAAAACTTCTTTGAAATAATATTTTATTTAAGAAATTTAACTCTGAAGGAATCTTTAAATACTATATATATATATATATATATATATATATATATATATATATATATATATATATATATATATAGGTTGACATCGATATATACATAGGTAAGTTGACGGATGAATAGGTATGTTGGCATATATATATATATATATATATATATATATATACAGAGAAAGAGAGATAGATAGACAGAGACAGAATGAGTGAAATAAATGAATAAATAAATATATAATATTAAATTATCGCTAATGGCGACTGGCAATTTCACTTATAA